>OZ007567.1:31164793-31579793 GCA_963931925.1 Onchidella celtica
TCACCATTTCCTCGCTCGCGATGGTTTGCGAGCGAGAGAGTCCAATGTAAGCGGCGTGCACACTTAAGCCTGGTGCACAGAGGTGTCGTCACTGTCTAGTCTCTTCACAGCGCGAATCTTTCTTTTGTCTGTCATCTCCACTCAGGTAGGAGGCCCCCGTGACTCGCCAAATGCTCGAAATATGAATCCACTGATCTTAGTACGTGTATTAGCTTTTATACCCCCCAATGGTTACTAAGGGTCTCCCTCCCGATTGGACGATCAAGGACCTAGCTACGACAAACACAAGTTTGTCTTTCAGTTAACCCTAACTGCTTTCTCAAAAGGATATGGACACGACTCAAAAACCTACACTAAAACTTCTACAACCCTACCATGTAACCAAGAAAATCCCACACGCACACCAAAATCAATGGGTTAACTTAATGTTTACAAACTTCACTCACACATTCCTCATCACGAAATCCGTGGCTCGATTAATAGCTAAACGCGTTTCATATTCTCCCAAAATAAAACCCAACCCATGACTAACAGAAAAAAGAGCTCACGCGGCTCGTGACAAGTGTAGTATATTTCGTTACGGCTGAAAACTTCGCTATGCAAGAGAAGTATTCAAGCAAACTATCACAAGAAAAAGTCGTAACATCCACATGTAGGCCTACCCCTGTTTCACAACTTGTTTCCATGACTTCCGCAAACACAAGGCACTAGCCTTTCATTTCAGATGACCAGAATTTTTTGACATTATTTTACTTCTATGGTATTATAACTGCTGACACTAGCTGTCAGTTTATTTGTCTTTCACCTCGTTCATATATGTTTTACCTCACGTTGCTCTTGCTTATCCAAGGAACAGTTTCTGTTTCTCAAACAGACGTGCTGTTGAGGTTGTCACGAGCAGAGTTAGGGTCTTGGGGATGTTATGACTGCACGAGAGGCAGCTAACTCACACTCGGACACAACCACACAAGAAAAGTATCAAATAACTAGAGCGTATATCTATGTCAGGCCGGTCAGGCCATCTTATTATTTAAATATTAATAAACAAAACAAAAGACAATAGAGGTATATTCAAAGCAATAAATTCTAATTACTAACTTAATCTATGATATTCATGTAACTATGGTTCCTTATTGGATGTACTGCAATCAATAGCAAATGGGTATATTATACGAAACTAGATATCAATCTAAAGTGACAGTTGAGTCGCCACTGGTCAGTCGCCAGGCAAACTCTCCCTAAATCATATGGGCTTGAATGTTAGGAGAGCCCAGTACGTTCAAAGCCTACAGAAGCACACTTCGGCTTGTAGGTAATTAAGCAGTTGCAAAAGACTATATATATATATATGTACAATCACTATTCAATTCATCAACAATGTGCTATATTACTTCAATCATACTATGGAGATAGATCTATAATACGGGCCACTCGTTCGTCGAGTGCCAGCTGGGGTTTCCTTAGACTTCCTATGAGGCTGTGGTTCTTTCTCTATCTCTGAACTTCTATTATGCTTAGACAAATAAGATATGTTACCGTTGGTCACGCCTACTGGTAGGCGCGAACATCAAAAGAGCGCAGCGTGGGCTTTTAAAGGTCAGCCCACTCAGACCTTTCTTTCTAGAGCTCAGTCAGTCCGATTAGCAAGGACTTCTAGTCTTCAGATCACACAGTTCAGGTACTGGCCAACCGGAGATACTTCACGACACGATGCTTCTGCTCGTCTGTATTCAATGAATCTGAACGTTACACGATGTTTTATACTATCCAACTACCCAGCAGTGCTAGTCCGCTGGCCCAATTAGTTCAGCAATCTCATTGGCCGAAACCTCCCACCATTTTAATTGTAGTAATACGTCTGCACTATTCTACCAGCCAGATAACGTGCAAAAACTTGTCTAGTCATACTTAACAATGTCAACTATCCCCACCTTGTTTCACCCCTACTCCATTACTTATTTATCACGAACATTAAAACCGACAAGCGTGAATCTAACAGTTTAACTTTACATTTATTTACTCACCAACTATAATTTGGCGAGGACCGTTCAAGGCCACCAGCCAATTTCTCATGGCCCTGGTAAAAACACAACTATCCGAATCATGACAGAGGTGTTTTCCTGAGTTATTTCAACCTTTTCTTCAATTTGCTTTTTTTCTACCCAACTTTTCCTGGTAGTTGCTTCGTTTTTTTCGTATGTCATAAACTCTCTCTCTGTCTCCTTTTTCTACTCCGTCATTTAGGGAGTTTTTTTCTGTATGTCTCAAATATACTGCGGTTAAACAGTGAACATTCTGCTTCGCATGCACTTCTTGTATATTCGGCGCTCGATTCTTTCCATTTGTGAATATTTTGTTGCTTTATGCTCAATCCAGTTTTTCCCCCATCCACTCGCTCATACACCGTTTTCTGTCCACCGATCTCCTGTCTCTCTCTCCATCTCTCTCTTACCCCCACTTAAATGTGGGCTGTGAGAGTTTGCATGCTGCAAATAGCATATCGCTGACAAAGCAGATACTGAGAGCTTATCATTCATCAGCGTTGAGATAGTTAAATGACAATGATTAACAAATCACTCATTCACGCTGTAATATAGTAATTGCTGCCCTGTATTCCCCATTCGTCTGTCTGTATCACACGCCTCACTAAAGCTGCCTCCCGTCCTAGCGGCATTCAAATACAAAATGAGTGCGTTTCAGTCAATCAGGAGTGGGTTATCGTGTAATCACAGAAATCATTCAATCAGTCATTCAACCGTAATTTAATCTTATTTTCTCACTTCTTTTCTGTCTGTAATAAAGAAAAAAAGTCTATTAATTTTGTTGATTCTCTCCCTTTCTCTGTCAATCCCCAGCTTGCTGTTCATGCCCTGCCGTGATGGCACTCGATGTCGGGTTTTTCCCCCTTGGCTTTCTGGTCCGAGTTTCGGATTTAAAACAATGGAACATCTCAACGCAATAGCTTCATCTCTTGCCTGAGCGAGCTCCACAGTGTTTTGGCTCATGAAAGAATACAATAATACCAGCTTGTTTGCACGTTCTTCCCGGTGTTGTTGACACTACTAACAAGCTTAAAACTAAGCCCCGTCGTCATTGAGTTCCATATCTTTTTCTCAAACTACACAGGTAAAAATGTCAGATTTTGTTTTTCCTCACACAGACTGTAGCTGGCTATGAAAAAGTTGGCCTCGGATGAGAACCTGGCTGGACTCCTGTGTTAGAGCTTAGATCATTATTTGGATAGTCACAAATTAATGTTAGATGCAGTTTTTGTGTCGTATCAAATGTCTCTTTCGGCTTTTTTAAAGTACAGGCTTTTGAAATAGAACATGAAATCTCATTCAAATTCAGTTAAGAAATATCAAGATTTGCAAACTTAAGTTTTCACCGATAAAGAAGTACATGTCTGTTTCAATGATAATAACAAATGGGCGTTTTTGAGCTAAGTCGTCTGACCAAATACCTCAGGCTTCTTTCATTTTCGCCCCAAGAAGTAGAAGTGAAGAGACCTCACAAATCCTATGAGCAACAGTTTATGAAGGCAAGCCGCACTGAATACTGGACTTAAATCCTTTAACAATACCGTGGCCGAAGAATGGGGACATGTTTTGTTCTGCATCTGTGTTAAGTCCACTGGAATGAATAGTTGTAGACTGCCTTGGTCTTCTATTTGATGTCCTTCGAGTTAAATTCGACATTGCCAGCTCTTTGGGTTTAGGAACCCTTTTTCGTTTTTTGAGCGATGAAGAACAGTTTATGTGATAAATGAAGGAAATAAGTATACCTTTTTTTTTATACTGGACATGGAAGTTGCTTATATTTGATTTTTCAAAAGTTGGAGTCGCAATTACAAGATTCAGTTATATTAAATATTTAGCCTGAGTTCAGCGACTCATTGACTCCTTGCCAACCTTGCGCTAAAATAGATTACCAACGAAATGAACGAAATTTTAATCACTGGCCAATATAGATGTCAAATAATAATGTAAGTGATTTGTGTATATCACATTTTGTTTCCCGTTAACCCTTCTGAAAAAGTCTGTGGTTTGAATACTCATCTTTGGCAAGACCATTTTAATTTACTGTCCTCCATATCACGTGATTTGCAAACAAAATGGCGGCGTGTAGGGCGGAAGCGGTGGACAACGGTCGAACGATGCCATCCTGTTGTTGGGCACCCAACTGTTCAAACCCGTCACGTGCTGGTTCTGGCATAAAAATGCATCTTTGCTTTGAATGTGCACATATTCAGATGCCATCATTAAGGCAAGTTGAGGTTTTTGCCCTACACGGTGCTTTTCGAAGCCGTGCGGCTCCCCGCAAACAACCGTAACGCGGAAGTTGAAAAGGTCTATACGTGAATAATCTGTATTCTTTTTTACTCTCTTTGTGTCTGCAGTGGTGGAAGATGGGGGAAGGGGTGGGGGTGGATGAGAAGAAAGAAGAAAAGAAGAAAGGACAAAGAAAGAGGACGATAAAGAGGGAGAAGACAATGGTGATTGGAAAGGGGGTGGGAGGAAGGGAAAGAGAGTGAGGAGGAAAATGAGTAGGAAAAGTGAAAGAATGTACGCATAAGAGAACAATAATTATTATTGAAGACAAACGGCCTGCTTCCGCGTTGGTTTAAACGAGCATTTAAAAATGTCAACATTGCATTTTCTCCAGGTTCTTTCTCATTTTCATCCCATTTCTCCTGCCAGCATTTCAATTATTTACCAAAATATTTGATTGCCCAGTCTTACCACAGAGATACGGTTGGAAGTCTGTAAATATGCTCAGTATCGTAATCAATTAAACTTGTTAAACAAATTTGTTTGCCGGAGTGCATAGCCGGGACCATTAACATTTTAACGCTGTCTGCTATCGAATTTAAACACGTCATGAAAAACACGCAATCACGTGTGTGCTTTATTTTCCCGATGAGAGGACTCCCCCCCCCCCCCCCCCCCCCCCACTTGCAGGAAGCAATGTCTGTTCGTATGTACTTTTTAAAGCAAAATGGTGTGCATGTCAGAAAAGAACTCTTTGATGAGGGCGACTTTTCATTAATCTTAACATGAAGCATAACTCCAAGCCAGGTCTCTCGATCCAGCAACTGAAATCAAGACAATGTTGACTTGCCCAGACTGGTGAGACAGCCTCGTTTCAGTCTCGGCAGTGCGTGAAACCCATTTAACTCCTTATTTGACATCTCACAAGAAACGCAAAGAAACAAAGCCGTATTTTTAAGGGGGAATTTTAAACATTTTTTATTTATAGAATCCATGAAAAAACAACAACTTTGGAAAAGCCGGCGAAGATACCCCCGCCCCCCTTGAATGCAAAACACATGATGATAGCTTTATCTGACTTTAGTTAGAGGTTCAAAAATAATTCAAGAGAACATTTCATGAAGTGTTTAGATTCATTTAACGTAGGCATGTGTTGCAAGCCTCGGGTGGGTGGAGCACCTGTTACCTGCTGATCAGACAGCCCGACGGAGGATATTATCCTACTTTGTGGTTAAATTGGTCAGGATGTCCAGGGAAGTTTGAAAGTCTGAATAGATAAGACTTTTAATGTATGGTAGGAAATGTTGGATATTAGTAGGATAAGAATATACCCGTCTCAGTCAGAAAAATAGAATTTAAAAAGACAATAAACAGCAACAACAACAACAACAACAAAAAACACACATAAATTTGGGCCCACACATAGCTTCAGATATAGCAAATGCAGAAGATGAACAGATGCAGCTTTACCTAACCTAGGGTACTTTGTGTGTTGATTTTTTGGTGCTACTGTTACTGATTGCTATTACTATTATTTTGCTGTTTACAACAGTTTTATAACTATAACGAAGCAGGTGAGATTTTCTGGTCTTTGTGTGATTTTTTAAACAGTAAAGTTCCCTGGACATCCCACCAAACGGGTTTTGTCATAATTTTTGTTTGTAAGCTTAGCCACGGTTTCGTTTTTGGGTAGGTTTTATGCTATTGGGCGAAAGTGGATGGTTGTTGGACGTTT
This sequence comes from Onchidella celtica, assembly GCA_963931925.1. Taxonomy (NCBI): domain Eukaryota; kingdom Metazoa; phylum Mollusca; class Gastropoda; order Systellommatophora; family Onchidiidae; genus Onchidella; species Onchidella celtica. Next base: position 31,170,800 of record OZ007567.1, read on the forward strand.
CTGGTAGGGTCTCCATCTGTCCTATCATTCTGCTATATTCTGTCTATTGTCTGTTTCTTCCTATGACCATTGCCGTGCCAACAAGCTTTCTCCAAACTCAACTTGAAACTCAAGCAGGGCGAAAATGCCTTCCCATTGTTAGCCTGTTTAATGTCGAGTCTGAAGTCCTTTTCCGCAAAGGAAGAGAGCAGCCCAAACTTAGCTAGTGTAAGAGATATAAAGGAACCACGTTTTCGGTGAGCATTTATTTTGTGATGACCACTATTATTATAGAATGCTAGAAATAAGCCGGGTATAGAGGACAGGCTGGATGAATTAGATAGCGATATATTCCGTTTCAACGTCAATATTTTGACAGTATCCATACCTGAAGTATGGCGTGTTTGTATGCGGCATGCTGTCATAAGAGATTTCTCAGTGCGTCCTGTTTGTTGATATTAGTTCTGTTGATATCGCTGACCACAGTGGTTCCATTCTCAGCTCCATTGAGGTGGGGAGGAGTCGGAGAGGATCTCTCCGTGGCTCCGGGCGAGAAAAGGGACAACAGGGATGCTGAGCTGCACAGATCAAGTCTGTTTTGAGTTGGTTTTGACTCAGTGGGCGAGGTCTCTCTTTCCAACTGCTGAATCAAGACAATTTTGACGTGCCCAAACTGGTGAAACGGATTCATTTTAAACTCTTCACATTAAAACCGAGACAAAACTGACTTGATTCAGCACGTCCCCAGCCGGAAAGACGTCATAAGCAGATTCAGGATTAAAGTAGATAAGATGTACAAAAATTACGCTGAAGAGTAGGGCAACACATGAACAAAGCGCTACGTGTCTTATCATAATTCTTTTAGAATAAGCACGTTTGAAATCAGTTGTGTTTCCTTGTTTTTGTTCATTTATGAATTTAACTGTGTTAACCATAGCAAGACAGGGAATGGGGGAAAGGGAAGAGCAAGCTCTAACTTCGTGTCCCGGAACGACCGTAGCTTTTTAACGGTCCTTTCTTTTTTGTTTCACCTTAACGCGAAGTATTTTGTCCTTTTTCAGACATTGCTTTCTTCTTCTTCTCCCTCTCCCCCCAGATAGATAGATAGATAGATAGATAGATAGATAGATAGATAGATAGATAGATAGATAGATAGATAGATAGATAGATAAGCGGATAGACAGATAGATAGATAGATAGATAGATAGATAGATAGATAGATAGATAGATAGATAGATAGATAGATAGATAAGCGGATAGACAGATAGATAGATAGATAGATAGATAGATAGATAGATAGATAGATAGATAGATAGATAGATAGATAGACAGATAGATAGATAGATAGATAGATAAGCGGATAGACAGATAGATAGATAGATAGATAGATAGATAGATAGATAGATAGATAGATAGATAGATAGATAGATAGATAGACAGATAGATAGATAGATAGATAGATAGATAGATAGATAGATAGATAGATAGATAGATAGATAGATAGATAGATAAGCGGATAGACAGATAGATAGATAGATAGATAGATAGATAGATAGATAGATAGATAGATAGATAGATAGATAGATAGATAGATAGATAGATAGATAAGCGGATAGACAGATAGATAGATAGATAGATAGATAGATAGATAGATAGATAGATAGATAGATAGATAGATAGATAGATAGATAGATAGATAGATAGACAAATAGATAGATAATAGATAGACAGATAGATAGATAGATAGATAGATAGATAGATAGATAGATAGATAGATAGATAGATAGATAGATAGGTAGATAGATAGATAGATAGATAGATAGATAGATAGATAGATAGATAGATAGATAGATAGATAGATAGATGTTAGGACTTTTGTATTGGTAATGGTAATTGTGCGACAGGTTCCATGTGTTAACTGGAGGAAACTTTCAGAGTTACGTGCATTCGTATGTTGCTGTGTGTGCATGATTGCAGTTAACGATTGTCTTTGATATGGCTGAGAGAGAATGGATTGGATATCAGATCGATGTTTGCTTTGGTTGTGCAGGTGTGTGCGTGTGTGTATGTGATGAAGAAGGAGAGGTTGAGAAGAGAAGGAATAAAAAATGGCAGAGAGAGAGAAAGAGGAGAGAAAGAGAGAGAGAGAGAGAGAGAGAGAGAGAGAGAGAGAGAGAGAGAGAGAGAGAGAGAGAGAGAGAGAGAGAGAGAGAGAGAGAGAGAATAATTTCATCTATGATATAAATTTCCAATCCGGGATGAATGCCAGTCAACTTTTATCATGCAACTGATATTGAAAGTCGTTGTTCAGAGGTCACATGCGCTTTTTCTTCTTCTTCATTCTAATGATTCATAACTGGATAAGGTCATTCATTGTGAACAACAACGTCAAGGTTCACCTTAACGCAAAGTATTTTGTCCTTTTTCATACATTGCTTTCTTCTTCTCTCCCCCCAGAGATCACAATGCGTGTTTTCTTCTTCTTCATTTTCAATAATTCATAATTGGATAATGTCATTCATTGTGAACAACAACGTCAAGGGCCGACAATTTAGACCAGGGGCTAGTTTTTGTGTAAATCATTATCACTATTATTTTCGTCCCTAAATTTTCATATGTAACGTGATTTATCCATTACCTAAACAAATGAAGGTATCAGTTTCACATGTAGCGTACAGAGTTATCCGTATTATTGGCGGCGTATTTCCACATCTCTCTTTGAATAGCTTCTCTTCATGCTCTGGTTCTGTGAAGCAAAAGCGCAGCACACCCATTACTGGCTATGATTTGTATTGCCCCGTGGGCAGTGTGAATGAGCACAATGCTAAGCTCTGACGTTCCCTAGATAATTGTTTAATGCAACAATTTCATGCCTCACCCTCACGCCTTTATTTACTTCATCCTCATTTGGCCTCTTGCTCTTGTTAGCAACTTGATAAAATATATATAAAAAAAAAAAAGGTCGTATGTCAAAATTATGGCACAGAACGTAAAACCTTGTTGGCTGGCAATGTGTACAAACATGTTCCCAATTTCTAGTATTACTCGAGTAAACAGAAAAGGGTATAATGCATTACAGTCTGCCAGTGTCAGGTTCAGCCTTGCACTGCAAAAAGAGTTGAAATCTTAATTTTGGTGACATTATCTTCAACAGTAGCGAAATTATAATTATGTAAGTAGATCTGGCGAAATCGGGCTGAAGGTGAAATGTTTATACCTCTCTTTAAAAAGAATAAATCAAAATTGATATTTCTAAGACGATTTCAAGCAAAATATTTTAACTGAATGCAGGGAATTTGGACGTTCACCCTAAGCCCAATTTTGGCAGATCCACTCACTTACTATGGGGGGGATTGAGTATCCATACAGTGCTATCGCATACCTACTATTGTCAGCCACAGCAAGAGCAGCTAGTAATTCCTATAACTGCGAATCCCGTCAGTGAGAAACAGACAAAAGCTTCAAAATGAAAGGGAGAATTGAGCTGCTCTTGCAGATAATAAAACTGAAATACGTACAAAATGCATTAAAATATCATATTTCGTGTGTCCATCATGTACATTTAGCTCGAGGCAATAGATTTTAAAATTGGCAGATTCACGTCATGTCATGGATGCTTTGAAAGATAATGTTGTTTTGGAAAACAGTGAAATTCAAAATTCTGTAAAGCAAAGCATTAGAGATAATAAAATGACAATTGTGTAACGCGGTGAAGACATTGAAAACGCTCAGAGATTGAACTTTGAATTCTGAATCTCGAGTCCACAGTGTTGGTAGTAATCAACAGATGGTGTTCCAGTGGTTGGGGCGCAGTTTCAAAGAAAAATTGGAAACAGAAAAATGTTAACACAAGTTGTCCATCCCAAATGTGTGAATGCTAGACGGTTTTTGTTTGAAGTCTTAATCTTTAAAGAAAACAAAAATCTTGGATGTGAAGTGGTCTTCGATATTAACCAACGACCATGCCCATTCTGGAGAAACTTCTGATTTCAAAGTAATCGACCTGAAAGTCTTGATTTTTAAGAGGCTACATTGACTGGTATTTCAGTGATGCCGCAGTACCCGTTTCAGACTGATGTGCACGATAACATCGTTCTTCGGATGGTCATGAACATTCCGATGCAGAGGGATTCGAATCCCAATATTTAGAAGTGCAAACGCCCACCGAGCGCTGTCACATTTGCACTCACAAAGTAATTTCCCATGTTGGATGTGATCCAGGGACAGGCGCTGAAATTCAGAATGTTGAATCCTTAGGGGTTTCAGATTGTATTCGCGATTTCGGCATCAAAGCGATTTCACCGAAAGAGAATCAGCGGCGAAGGACGCGTGGGAATTCAAAGGACGGCTGGGTTAGCCCGGCCTAAATAGTTACAGGCCATTAAAACCAGGTCATGTGACCCGATAGGGTGCTCAAGGTTTTACAGGAGCAGTTAATCTCACAACATTCTTTTTTTTTTTTTCCCGAGGTGGGAAGGGGGACCTCTCTTTTCAGGATAATGGAAGCTGTATCAGAAACCAGGCTTGTGGGTCCCCGACGTGCTGCCTACGAAAGAGTGAATTTGGCACAACATGAGCAAACATGTTGAACTGGCGCCCCAATCGGGATTCGACCATGCGATTTTTTGGCGCCTGCGAAGAATGCTTTACCACTGGGCCACTGCCCTAAATCTCCAATTTGAATTGCGACGGAACATGAAAGGGAGAATACCCTACATCGATCTGTAAAACCGATTTACATCACTGTAGCAAGAAACCATAAGAGCAAATTTACATTTCAGGGCATGGAACTAAGCCCTAAGGATAAAAGTGCAAAACAGGTCAGTTCGGTTTCAACATATTATTAATTAGGTGGATGAAATGCGGACATTTCAAAATGCTTTAAAACTTTATAGTTCTCTGCATGTGCATGCGCCATCGTGATTTCAATACTGCAGTAACCATCACCATTAAACATTCAGTGTTCAATACCTGAAACAAATAGACACTAATTTATATTATCTGAAGATCTGAGAGCAATAGTGCATTACATATCATTACATGTTAGCCAGACATTGCAAGATTATCTTGCTAAATTTTTGAACCAGCCAACTCTTCAGTCTATTTGGAAAATAGTCGGAAAATGATCATACAGGACTTTGAGTTTTAATGAAATGTTAAAAATCTTACTCAGGCATATGTGTGATCGACAAAATTGTGAAAGAAAAAAAGCCTTAGGAAATGACAATATGAGCAAAATCGGAGAGATAACTCGTATTGCCAGTGATTGTTGTTGCCCTTTATAAACATAACGATGTTACTGAAACCTGATTGTTCTAAGGCACAGAGAGAAAGCTCATCTACAAGCATATGCCGTTATAGTAATTGTCTCTGTATTTTTTTTTTACTCAAAAGTCATATTTACTGACTGCTTTAATGTGGATTTCTGTCCGAAAATGAAAGTTTCCAAACACAACATCTGTATTGCATTCCATTCTAGGCATCATTAAGTTTTAATGAAGTACAATCGATGTTTAGCCTAATTGAACAGGACGTTTGATATATTGTGAAGAAAAACAGTTCCATGCGGTAATTTTACAGACCCTTCATTTCTCCATTATATTTAGTTATTTTCAGCAAAATTCTGTTCAATTATACGTGGGACAGGACAAAAATAATACTCCATTCACTTCTATAATTTAAACAGTAACCGCATCTATTTGAAACATGATATGCTTAATTAATATTTTTATTTCTTTCCATAAGGGAATTGTATATTCGGCAACAAATTAATGACATAGAAGAATAGGTTTCATAATGATGAAGTTTATGAATGATATTGCCAGTGGTTGCACAACTAGTGAGATGTAATGGTGGATTTGTCATTACTGGCAATACACTGGCTGTGTAATCATACAAAGTCCGGAAGTTTTGAAGTCAAATTCCATAGTCAGCGACGAAACTGGAACATTTCTATTCTCAGAGAGCTGTTGCTAGGGGACCGTACTCTATTTACAAAGCCGATAGGAGAAAATGGTGAGTTGTGATCACTGCTCATCTGTTGCTTTTATGTAAAATACAACGGTCCTCTAGTAGCACTAGCAGCCTTCTCTGAGAGGTTAGCTGAGAAATTAAACGAGTGGGGGGGGGGTGGGAGGGGGAGGAGGATCTAAAGCATTAAATCTTACCCGCAAAATGATTAAAAGGAGTGGACGAAAAATTCCATTTCCTGAACACGCTACGTTATTTTCTACAGGCCACAAGCTGTCAACGTCATGACAAGACGGATCTCAGAGTCAAAGTGTTAAATTGATCTGTCAAATCTGAAGGTGGGGTGAAGAGTAAGATGGTAGACATGTCGTAACAGTAGAGCTGAGGGAAGGTGAAAAGGTTTTAAAATGGTCACAAATACACAGCTAAGCCTGTAGACCTTGCTGTAGTACGTGCATGTAAACCCAGGTGTATTAAGTACTATAAGAATGGGAATAAAAGAGTTAACCAGCTTGTTCTTAAGATAACAACAGCAAAGGTTAGAGTCAAGTAACAACATAGGTAAAATGAGCAGTCACGAGGATGGTCACATTCTGCAGAATTCATTAAAATAGTTATTAATGGGATTTCCATCATTTGTTCGCACCATTACATAGCATGCTTTAAATGAAGAATGTTGTTACAAGTACGTATGTCCCGCATTTTTGTTTTTGCCCTAGGAGTATGTATTTTAAAGCCTTTTGCGGCTTCGGAGCTATAGAGCTCCTCCCGAATCCTTGACGACAAGCTTAATTAATTATGATTAATTATTCTTTCAGATTTTCTTTTTGTTTTCCTTCTGTTTTTTTTTCTTTGGTTGAAAGGGCAGGGGGCAGAGTTAGGCGTTCAATAGATTTAGGGTTGAGGATAAGAACGGGGTTAGGGATAGGGACGAATACGTACGCGCTCCTAATGCAAAACGTTTGGTGTGCGCACGTACTTACAACAACAGCCCTAAATAAAAGTAGTGCATTTTATTTAATACTGTTGCTAGGGGGCCGTAGACTATTTACAGTGCCGAAGAGAGAAAATACTAAACTATGTTCACTGCTCACCAATAGGCCCATTGCGCATATCGGCCATCTTTGATGTAAGGACCGACGCATGACCATGGCGATTGTAGCATTGATTTTGATTGTTAACTGATTTGCACTGCGAGCACTTGAGGCGTCGCAAACCAACCGGCGGCGAGCTAAAAGTAGTTCACTACAGTAAACAATACACATGGGAGACGTTCGGACAATTCTTTCACTTCCTTTCCCTTGTTTACACGGATAGTAGGGAATCTGACCAGCTTGGATCCATCCTTTCCACCCCTGTCATAACAGTCAGCTGCAATGCAACCAGCAGGCATTTTAACCGCTGATCCACCGGCCATCTTGGGTGTCGGAAGAACAAAACAAAAACACTCTGTGACGTCATTCGCAATGGGCCTATTACTTACTATGTGATATACCACAGCCCCATAATTGATTGTACAAGGAAACTATTTATGCTGCTTTGATCACAAATGTGCAGTCCACATCAGGTATAATAGCCGCGTTAATGCACGCCGAACTACCAAAGAAACTCCGCTAGGTCTATTGCCATAAACTCAGTTGGAACCACAGAGCTCTGTAGATAGATCATTACACATTTCTCTATTTACTCACACTTTTCCAACACACACACACACACACATCCATACAAACGAATACACACATGGAGACATATAAAAACATTACATAAATCTTGCAGTCGAATTAAGTAATTGGTGTATTTATAGAACTCTGTGGTTGAAACTGCCTTAAAGCACCACAAATGACTGCGTTGAACGCATTGCACTGTTTCAGTCCGTTTAGGCATTTTTTTTTAATTGTTAATTTATAACATGTCAAAAACCAGAAAAGGTCCTGTCAATATGCACATCCGTAATTCGATAGAGGGTGGCGTTCAGTTCAAGCCCGTATTTGTTTGTTCTGTTAATCGCATAATCACTCAGCGCCCAACAAGGCTATTGTTTTTGTCAGAGTTCATTGTCCAGTGCTATAATTCCCTAGCCGTGCCAAATAGTTCCCATAATGATTTTTCTTTTGGCGCAATGATATATGGTTGTAAGCCGAACTTGTCAAATGACGTTCGTCGGGGTATGTCAACAGCACTTACAATGCATTTCGTTTGGTCTCTTCAGGTGCAGCATTTAAAAGCACCAGAAGATAGGGTATTGGATGAAAATATGCAGATGAACAAGTTTTTTTGGGGGGGGGGGGGGGTCATATTTTTCTATTTGTATCAGGCATGTTATTACTTGTACCATTCAGTGCAAGTGTGCAGTTCTGGCATGGCACGAATTTTCAGAATGTCAAGAAAGAACTGCAACAATGTCATCATTAACATAGATCAACCAAAACAACAGCAACAACAACAACTCACAGCAATAGCAACAATAGCAAACAATAAAAGCAACACCAGCAGCAGCACCAGCACCAGCGCCACCACCAACTACAACAACAGAAGGAACAAAAAAACAACAACAACAACAACAACAAACCAACATCAGCAGAAATAACAACAGCAACGGCCAAAGTAAGAACAATAACAGTAACAATATCATTGATGATTACAGTAACAAGGATAATACCAAGATAACAACTAAAGGAGGAAACAACGTGACGAGAAAACAAACAGAGTGCAGAACTTCATTATGGGTTTTTGTATTCTGTTTTGTTGTGTTGTGCTGTGTTGTGTGCATCGTGGAATAAATTGCTATTTACACTCAGTGTATTCCAGAAAATACCAGTCTTGTATTACCCCTTTCCCATGGTGTTTGGTTAATGATGAATTCATGCTCAATTTCGCTTGGATTGCATAACTGCTTTCCATTCTCCTACAGTAACGCGTCCCCTAATTTGTTTCATGTTCACTGAACAGGAATATTTTTGCTCGGTTTGTTTATTAACTATGGTAGAACTACAGGGTCTGTACAGTGTAATGTTGCCCTGTTAGTGGTCTTATTCACAGCACCCGCTCCACTCCGCTATTTTAAGGAAAAAATGACGTATGAAAAAGTAAAACACTATTTGCCTCTGTATACTTGTCTACAGCATCCGTTCCGCTCCGCTCCTCAGCGTTATTGAAGCAGAGAGTGTTTTACTTGTTCGTACATCATTTTCCGTAAAATAGCGGAGCGGAACGTATGCTGTGGGCAAGACCTCTGAGTTTGTCTACAAGATTTATGAAGTATTTCTATAAGTGTATGTTTTTGTGTGTGTGTTTGTGTGAAAGAAAAGTGAGTAAACGACCGCATAATTTTCGTTCGCAAAAATGCACCTGCTCCCTGTCCTAAACCAAAGATGCTCACTTTCGACCACAGAGTATGACGTCGGCACTATTTAAAGCAAAAAACCAAACCTACATCCTTTCGTAATGGCTCAAACATTACCTTTAAAGAAGAATAAAGGGGACAACGTTAGTCATCTGACAAAAGAATGTAACTCAGGTCTTATCATCCCAAAAAGCAAACATGAGATAAATACCAATTTGAGTAAGAATGTCTATCTATTACTTATTTCTATAAATGGGAAAATTAACTGTGTCACCTGCATTATGGTCCTGCCTAATATTCGGGACTCACATTTCGAGATTAAATAGTGCTTCATTTACAGACACCTTATACTTTTATACTAGTGTTTCAGTAACATATCGTGTGAATAAACATTATGTATAATTTGTTCAGTGTTGTATTTTCCAGTTAAGTTCAACACAATGTGATTTATGCATGTGCATATATATGAGTCTTGAGACAATACTGTTGGCGTATTTAACAACTGTATCCCCGTGTGCAGAGCATGGTGCATATTTTATAAATTTAATGTCAGTCTGTCCTGTAAGGAATACACAAGGCACCGGCAAAGCGCTGCCAGAACACCCACACGACTGCCAGAAACAGCAAATAAGAAAATCCCAAAGTACAGTGAAAAATAATATACAACATCAAAGGTTCCAGAATGCTCTGTATTCCCTAACCACATGTTTCAAAATAAACTTAAAAAATCTTTAACAAAAATAAGTAAAGGTTGCCAACTTGTAAACAGTGAATCTCATATTCCCAGAACAAATGCGGCATATTGCCTAACAGTATCGACTTGATCTCAAAGTTGAAACGTGAATTTATTCTCCAAGGACTTGCTGAAACATCCCACTTCTTTGTTTTCCCATGATCTTTTCTACTGTGCATTTATGAGAAATTTGGTGGTACATTCCCATTCCCGTCTACTCTTTATTCTCGTGGATGAGAGAGAGCTTTGTGAAATGAAAGGAAAATGCTCATAGGAACGGAAGCTGCAAAGCCTGTGACTACAATTTCCATCAGTTCAGCAACGAATTTTTGCTTTTGTTTTTATCATGAAAGAAATTAACACCACACACGTAAATTGTTAGCCCAGAGGATAGAACATTTCGCTGTTTTAAACACACAAAAATGTAGCAATAGAGCCAGATCCAATTAAACAGTATTTTTGTTTCTCGCGCTTTTGCGCCAGGGTGAAGCATAAAAAAGGTCATGATCACAAGCTTCACTTTTTCAGCATTCAGTTTGTCGGTGAAACAAAGTGACGAACGTCCAGGCCGAAAATAATTAAATTCAACTGCCCAGAAAATATCTGATTGACATTTCGTTCTCATCACTCCATTTCCTCTTACATTATGATATATTAATTTGATAAATGAACTCAGCGATCCTACAATGTCTCTGGCTATGTTCTTTGTTGTTAACATGTTGCTTTGATAATATAATATTTGGAGAAAATGAAAAGAACATCTGAGAAAAATATCTCCCAATTATTTCGACTGAATACCATCAGTCTTTCTCTAACCTTTCATCACATCATAGGAAGGAGATTTGGAATTGGACATTAGAAAGCTGATTTTGCAATTTGCTGAATAAATTTGTTACTACAGTGGTGTGCCATTTCCTGTATTGTATTGCGATGTAAAAGAATGTTTTTATCAGTTGTAAAATAATATTATATACTTTTAAAAAAATGTAAGGTTAAGTTAGTTTAGTGGATACAAAATTCCTGTCTTGATTTCTGCAGTAACGCCAATAGATTCACGTAAGGATGGATTTTACGACATATAAGATAAGATAAGATAAATTTTATCCGTCCTTGTACAAGGAAATTTGTTTTGATCATTGAATACATAACAATACAGTTACAGAAGCAGAAAGTATGATACATAGCGCGCACACACATATATATACACACACACTGATAAATTAACTAAATTAACAAAATTAACAGTGCACACAATATGCTTCCCTAACTAAAACACATTGACCTGACACGCAGGACATAATTCAACTGTGCACAGATTACGATCAAGATGACGACATTATTGTAACATCCTAGTTGATGATGGAATAAACGATTTAAAGTAGCGCTCAGTTTTAGTTTTCTTTGACAACAGCCTTAAACTTCTTACAGATCTTATATATTCCTTGTTCAGGGGATGTTGGGGGTCATTTATAATAATATTAGCTTTTTTAATACAAGCACCAGTGTACAGCTCATCAAAATATGGCAGATCACAGATACAAATTTTGGATGCTTTTTTAATATCTTGTAAAAGTAGAGATTCAGCTGACAAGGTACCACTAAAATACCTGTCAGAGGAAGGGGGGGGGGGGGGAGGGAGGCTGAGGATATCCCGATTTTGCGATCCATTAGTTGATGAAAAAGATGGCTGATTCTAACACACATCTCCTGTTATGCTTTGTCCACGTCTAATTCATAAATATAGACAAGAACATCACATTTGATTTGGGTGATCGTGATGGAAGATTCCGGAAATGTCTGACAAATTTAGTGAGTAATTGAATGTTCCATGCTAGTTTCAGTGAAAAGATAATCTGACAACTTATTTTTCGGCGCAACCTTATGGATACAGATTGTATGACGGTAGTAAATAGGCTAATACTGAAACCATCGCATTCCGGCCCATATCTCAGGCTAGGAATTACAATGGATATAAAATGTTTTAAGTTGGGATGTTTAGAGTCAACAACAACAACAACAACAAAAATAACAACAACAATAACAACAACACAACACGAGATACCACATCAGATTGTTAAAATCCTGTCATTGTCAAGTCTAGAAAGATCACCGAGACTAAATAAGGAAGACTACAACAAAAACAACAATGACCACTGTTGATGGTTTTAAATCTTTACAACAATGACCACAAAATAGAAACAACAGCATGAAATATAATGGATTTGTTGATTAATAACAAACATCTTGACCTGATTGTCACTCATACAGACTAATCTTTATGTTTACGCTACTCCACAAAAAAGCTAGGGAGTCAATTAAAGGAAGGACAGGCTGTCATAATTTGCTGTCATAGCTCTTAGAATAGACTGTCAAAGTCTTTAGAAAATGTCAGTTTTGTTAAGGATTATAGTGATGGCCTGACATCATCTTACGTTCTTAGGATTTGAAAACAAACAAACTCTACAATGTTTCCTGAAACGAAGAGATTTCACCTTCATTTATTTTACCAATTCGAGCTCGTCTAAGGTGCAAAAAGAAATCTGATGTCAAAAATAATCAAATGCACTACTGATATTACAGAAGGCTGACGTCAACCACACTAAGAGAAATGGACTGCACAATTTGTAATGATGAGACAATTTGATGATAACAATAATAAAATGCGAAAACAGGATTGTGAGGTATATTATGTCATAATAGTAGGGAAGGAGATAGGATGAATGTTCAGTGTGGAAACCAATGTCTCGTGTTCGGAAGACTCACGTGCGTTGCTGAGCCAGTACTGCAGTCTTTGCAAACGCACGTCACCTAACCTTAAGTTGAATGGCAAAAAGGAATGGAACTACAGGCTGAAGCTCTTCAAAGTTCCAGCCTATATTCTTAATGCTAAGAATACATTCGAAGTTAAAAGAAAGATGGTTTGCACCGTCAGGCAAATAGAGATTGAGGAGCCCTGCTGGTAGATCTGTACTGGTCAGTGCTACTCCACAGCTTGTATTTCGAGTGGACTTTTACTGACAAAGATTTACAACTATTTGAATGAGTCCTTTAACTATACTTTTTGAGAAAACAAACAAATAAACAAACCAAACCAAAACAAAATAACTCCTTCCATTTATAATTCATTGCATTTAGAATCGATTATCAGTATAATAAACAATGAAAAGTTAACAACCCAACTACGTGCAGCACAAACCAAATACAACAATAATGATAGAGCAACGATCATGAGTAGTGGCCAATAGCCGGTTACCAGATAATAGAGAAAGCAATTAAAGCTTTCATAACTCATGCTACCCTGCCCATCTAGTAAGTTCTATATCTAACCAAACAATAAACAGTTGAAAAAAAAAGTGCTCAGCTTCTTTTCTTCCTCAACTTACCGGAAAAGATTCCCTAACTGAAATATCCCAACTGAAACGTCACAATGTGGGCTTCAAGTTTTTGCTGGGAATTATAATCGCAGGAACTGATCTTGTACAGTATTTCGAATTATAATCGCAGGAACTGATCTGGTACATTATTTCGTATTATAATCGCAGGAACTGATCTTGTATAGTATTTCGAATTATAATCGCAGGAACTGATCTTGTATAGTATTTCGTATTATAATCGCAGGAACTGATCTGGTACATTATTTCGTATTATAATCGCGGGAACTGATCTTGTATAGTATTTCGTATTATAATCGCGGGAACTGATCGTGTATAGTATTTCGTATTATAATCGCGGGAACTGATCTTGTACAGTATTTCGTATTATAATCGTAGGAACTGATCTGGTACAGTATTTCGTATTATAATCGCGGGAACTGATCTTGTATAGTATTTCGAGACCTTTCTTCTTGTTTTTTCCAACTCCACTTTTTGAACAACTGAGAAATTTGACATCAAACGTTTACAACTTTAGTATTATGATAAGGATTTATAATAAATCGGCAACGTGAAGCAGCTTCATAAGTGTCACAACACATTTTAAACAAGTGTCAAAGTGTATATTTGTCATACCTCTTCTACATACTAAGAAATCTCCAGTTTTTCAGAAAGCGGAGATAGAACAAACAAAACTTAAGGTCCCAGTTTGGCAGACACAGTCAAAATTCTGCAGTTATAAGGCGCCATCAAATCTGATAATTTTGTGGCGGGCTTCGTTGAGAAAAGATGGGGCCGAGTTCCCTGCGCAATTGAAAACCGTCTTGCGAGACAATAATATGTCTGGCAAAAGCCAACTTGGGAAATAATTATTTTCCAGATAATTGTGTGAGGAAAAATTATTTAGTCCCTAACCACAGTGTCTGCAAGACTGACATTACATGGCATAAATTAATGTTAGTGCTGTGGCGCTTTTAAGTCATGAAACGACTGACGAACATAAAAGAATAGGAAATTATTCACTCACAAGGGCCACAAAGCATGCATTAATTATATGTGTATACACATGTATAATAGTTTTGTGCAGCTCAAATAAATTTTTGCACCAGCGGTTGTGAAACAAAGGTTTTCACAAAAGAGCAATCTATGGTAAGTATTGAAAGTAAAGAAAATTAATGTTTAAAAGTAGAAAACAAGAATACGATACTGTTGTATTATGAAGAAACATTACGATGGTTCGTCATGCATAGATTTATGGGCCTTTATTTAATGCCTATATCGTCCCAAAGTTTGTGACCTCTAAACATACGTATATATGCAAATGTTAAAGGTATACCTTCACCCGTCCGGCTGTAAAGACTTGTAGCGTTTGCAAAATTTCTCTTGAACATCTCGAACTGAAGGCTTTTACATCCTCGCAGCCTCGTCACCCTGGACGTGGGGGCAAGAAAGATATCTGAATTGGATCTACATGCTCCCAGCCTTGTAACAACAATATTGTTTTACGGCTCGACGTAGTTTTCAATATCGTTTTTTAGTAACATTTTACATGACTTCGCACTTCACCGTATTGTATTCTATCTATCTACCTATCTATCTACCTATCTATCTACCTATCTACCTATCTACCTATCTACCTACCTACCTACCTACCTACCTACCTACCTATCTATCTATCTATCTATCTATCTATCTATCTATCTATCTATCTATCTATCTATCTATCTATCTATCTATCTATCTATCTATCTATCTATCTATCTATCTATCTTATGTGATAGCCGGCGTTTCAGAATAGTGTATCTTTAACCATGTAAATGTCCAGCAAACAAAAGAAAAATGAGCCAATTTTGGAAAGAGTTTTCCCAGTAAACAACTTTTCCCATGGTCAAAAACAGTCATTATTCTGTACTGAGAGATACTGCGATTTCAAAAATATCCTATCCTATTTTGCTTCCTAAGCCTTCTCTTTCCCCTGTCTAGTAACTGAATTGTGGTCAGAGGGATCAGCCTTTGTATGGCACAGGAAATCAGAGATTGATAAAAGTTGTTTTGAGAATACTTTTTTTTTTAATTGTGGCTAGAGGGTACAAGAGGCCGCCTTTGTGTTCCTCTGCTCTCGATAACTAAGTAGCATTATAAGACACCGGAGATGCCATTTTCGCCTCCATAAGCTGTGCAGAAAAATCACATAAGTCCCACTTGCTAACTCTGTAATGACGCCAAGGTTTCGGACACCACCTAATACGGTGTGCATTAGCTTTGCCCTAGTCTGTAACTAGCACCGAACTGAAAGTCGGGCAATGCTTACTGAGTACATAACAAAGCTACTTCGGAGATCTCATTCATGCAATGGGGGGGGGGGGGGGTATTATCAGAACTTGTTAAAAATATTTCGTATGATCCACGTAAACAAGAACACATAATTATGCTAAAAATAGTTACAGGGCTTTAGAATGGCCTGGTTAAGACCTGACAAACACGGTACATGGAGAAAGAAAAACAACAAAAAAAGGAGTTGGGTGGGTTGGAGGGAGGTGGGGACTGGGATAAAATCGAATAGTCAGACAGAGAAGAAGAAGAAGGAAATGAAGAAATGGAAGAAGAAGTTAGAGCAAATGAAATACTACAAAAAGCAAAATTATACCCAATATAGACTTAATGTACCCAAAGCGCACGCACGGTTTGGGTAATAACAGATTTAATAGTTGTATGAAGCAAACCCTGATATTTTCACCTTGTTGTTTTTTGTGTGTGTGTGTGTGTGTATGGGGCCGCAGTATAACTTACATAATTCTATTATTTGATTTAAAAATTAAAGTGAATTAAAAGGAAAGGAACACACTCTCAATCGTCATGCATAAAATTACACGCATCATTACATATTAAGATAATTCCAAATCAGCAGTTAACTCTACTACTACCAGTTGGGGCCACCTGCATGAAAATTCTTGAGCTTCAAGAAATAATCGTACAAATTAATCTGATTTTTGGAATTAAAATTTCTGGAAGGCCAGGTTCATTGGCTTTAGGAGCTGAACGTTGAAAACGTAGCCGATTTAGTCAGTCATGGACAGAGGGGGGGAGGGGGGGGGGGTTAAAAACCAGGGTAATGCAAAGAACGGAATTAGGGCAGTGATGCTGGACATGAAAAGTAGCATAAAACGAGGTCTAAACATGATACACAGAACTGAAACGGAATTTGGATTTGAAGATCCCACATATGTCTATCTGCGGCGGGGGCAGACATGAAAGTATCCCTAACTATATTTTTGAATTTGTAACTGCCATGAGGAGATTACAAAGTGAAACAGAAAATACAGAGTTGTGTTGACTGTTCATCTATAGCTTACTGTATAGTATGTGAGTGTGCTTGAGAAAACCAGGCTTAAGTCGGCAACATGACATTTTGAGTTATGTACATATAATAAAAAACAAGACATTTCTGATAAATTGAAGTCAGTGACCCCCCCCCCCCCCTTCTCCCCCACTCCCCCCGCCCCCCCCAAAAAAACACAAGATTTTGAGAGAACGGCATTTAACCCCATAAGTGGCAATAGCTAATTGACCAAGTAATATTGGAGTGATTGTTGTTAGGAGACCGTAGTCCAATTACAAAGCTGTTATAGAGATCATAGTGAGTAGTGTTCACTGCTCATCTATAGTTTACCCTGTAACATGCCACGGTCCCCTAAACAACAGCCAAGTTGGAATTTTGTGTCGAACCCATATGGTCCCTTAACAACAACTTTTGAATGAATGCAACTGACTTACAAGGCCTTTCATTGTCTCGTGAGTCATGAAAACTACGAAGATCTGCTCACTTCTTCCTGCTGGAACAACTCACTGAAAGCTAGCGTAAATGATTCACGTCCAGATAAATTCTGCACGCACGTTTTTAGCAAGTGCGGCTGTCGTAAACAAATCTTGTCTGTGTACTCATACCATTATTGTAGGAGCGTGCTCACTGGCCATGAGAGCATTAACCCATTGTTACGACCAAAGCTGTGCTTGGCCTTCGGGCCCATTGTTTACTTTGATACCCAGATAATACAGTCAAGGGCAATGGGCCAGATCCCACTTTGTATTCATCAGTGTGAAAGTGAGTTACCGAAAACAGGCCTGTATTAAGCAGGGGTAATTGATCACGGCATGGAATTAATCTGAAAGTTGTAAAGGAGCTCATGTGGCAAGTGTGATCAAATTTTCTCATGTTAGGCTTAGGTCTGTTGATCTTATTTGCTACATTTATTATCTCCTCTCTTTTCCTTATCACTTTTTCTTCCAGTTGTTTTGGTCAGTATGAACAGTTGCAACCTGCGTATTTATCCATAGTGACCGTGGCATAATGCAGGATGTCTTCTCACGCTGCTTTTCAAGGATAAGAAAAGGTAATATTTACTGAGACAGTGTTGAGGAAATTTACATTTTTATTCATTTATCTATGAGGTTTCTACGCATTCTTTTCCCGTGCATAGGCCTAACTTACTCAAAAATGTCTATTTTTCTGAATGGATCATTCTGACAAAGTTGATGTTTCAGGATGGTACATGAAGACACTAAATATAATTATGACATATTTTTTTACTATTCCCAAAGAAACGGATTGGAGCAATAACTGCCTCCTTTCTTTCTGATACTTAGCCGCCACTGTATCTACCAGTCTATCTACATGTTTCGATCTGCTAGGCCTTCTGACGCTATCACAAACCCATTGTCTTCTTATAATGTTTGTCCGTCAACTTGCCTTGGCTGTTTCCTATTCATGTATGCCCCTGAACTGCGACACAAAGACATAAGCCAAATATTCTCCACGAATGCAATTATAATAAGTAAGTTCATTTCTTCCAGGGCTGCCAAGATCACGAGGCCTTCAAATGTCGTGCTCCTTATGGTCCCAGGCGCAGTCTCCAAGCCCATATAGTTTAGCCTGTAATGTATAAGAAGTTAATGCCCTGCATCTCCTTCAAACAAATCCCAACGACAACGAAATATTCTGCGAGGTCAAACGGGTGAACAAAAAACGAAAAAAAAAAAAAAAATTAAAAATCTGTCTCGACCAAAAAGACATGTCTTGCAAGCGCTGGAATCCTTACTCACACGCACACACATTTTCTTGAAGCAGATTTCCTGGAATGCACATTCATCAAACATCAATAATGAAATGCTTCTCGTCTCTTCTTTTTCCAGGCGGATTTCGATCTCCGGGTGTTTTATTAATGTTTTCCTTCCCTCATTTTTCATCCCTTCTCCCCTCTTGTGCTTCCATCCAATCTTCTCTGCCAGGGCCAAAATTCGATTGATCAAGCTATTCTGGTTATAATTGTGTCAACTTGCACGTCCAGTTTCTTGGAGAGAAAACCGCCTTGGTGCCAAAAAAGCGCATCTTTCCAAATGAATAGTAAGAAGAAGTGGTATAACATTATTTACATTTCTCTCACGAGCTGGTTGAGTGCAGATCTGAACCGCTGATTCGGCCGTGGTTCGCAGTGGATTCCTGGGATTTGCTGGGAAAGACATTGCTATAGCGAGCACCAGACTCCAGAATGAAGGTTGCCGAGCTCGTGTGTATGTGAGGCGGCAATTGTTTGCCTTCATCTTTGATTTTATGTCATTTGCATTAATAAAAGAGAAAAATTCTGTCTCCGCACTACGGCTTTCCCTACTTCTCAGCTGACTGCAAATACAGAAGCATCAAATTGTATGCACTTCTTACTGATAATCTTCTCCGGGGCGCCGTGGCACGAGATTCCTGTAAATATACGGGTAAGAAATCATGGAATCTTCATTTTAATTAATTATCTACCAATTACGACCAGCAGAGACTACGCTTATGACACATTGGTCAACTTAAATGAGTGTGTGTTTGGTAAACAAAATGAGCTCTGCAAGTGCCGCCACAGCTCCTCTTAACTTAATTGTTGAGGCAGCGATTACGGGCTAAGATAGGATGTGTGTAGCGCTTGAAGGGATAGGGTAGGTGGGCTGATTGGTGAATGGATAGGTTCAAAGACTTTGCCACATACTCTTTAGATATACTTGTGGTTTTAGCCCGTAAATTAAATACAAATTTGAATATAACTAGAAATAATAATAAGTCAGGTGTGTGTGTAATTGTGTATCTCTGTGTGTCTGTATTACGTATGCCTCTGTGCACCAAAATAAAAACGCTGTCCTAGTGTAACATTTGCTTTATATTAATATTCTAAAAATGACACCATCGCCGCAGCTGCAGATCCGACTGCAAGAATGAAAGTGACCACAGCACGTATTTCTGCTTCTTTTCAATGCCATGTATTGTTTCCTCAAGATTGATATTGTGCAGGTATATTATTAACAAATTTGATTAGTATCTATGTGTCTGTGAGAATGCATTTGTGTAGCGGCTGGTACAGTGGTTATCTGAGAATGCGCAACTAAGAGAGCTGACGTGAATGGCCAGCTGATATAATGTAAATATGATTCATAAGTTTGTCTGAAAGAAGGAATGAGTGATCAGCGAAGGAGGAAAAGGGGAAAGAGAATAATAACAATATGACGTTTGATGAATGTGATGAGTAAAAGAATATGCTACACAAGAGCAAAAAGCTGTGATGTGATGCAAAACTAACCTATTTACATTCTGTTGAATGGTCTGTTGATTGAGTGAGTAAAGGTGGGCCGGCGTGAGCATGAGGAAGGGACTAACTGCATGAATGAGAGAGTGAGTCAGTGTGTTAATCAGTCAGTTTGTATGAATGGGCAAAGAAGTGAATGGCTTAATACTCAATAAGTGAAAAAGTGCTCAGTTCACTGGCTGGTGTTGGCGATTGGGCCTTCAAGAACGAGGGCGTCCGTTGCCTGGCCGTGTTTGCGAGAGGAAAATTTTGCACATGTACTTCTGTATTTGTAGGCGAGTATGCTGAATGTGCAACTTCACTCATTTATCCAGGTTAAGGCATCTACTATTCTGATGGAGGGCCAAGCCTCACTCCTGATATATTGTCTCATCGTGCTGAAAGGCATCTATATACCCCCCCCCCCCCCAAGGTAAAAGTATGGTGAGAAGCAGGCGAACCCTTCTGACAAGTAAAAAAAAACCATAAGCCACTAACTCACTATAACGTATTTGTTATCAATTTTAGAATTCTGGTTAATTTATTCGCAAATTAAAACAAAACAAAACCGAGGGGGGGGGGGGGGGGCTCCAAGACAAAACACAATTGGATCACCCCATTTTCATTAATCATTAAGTAAAAAGGGTAGTTTTTATCGACAGGTACTGAGTCGCTTTTTGAACTCTTTACCAGAACTATTGCAAGTTCACAATCGTTTTAGTCTCAGACATTAGATAAAATTTGATAATACACTAATACACTACCGATGTCAGTCAAGGAAATTCCAAGGTAAATACACTACCGATGTCAGACAAAATGAGCCTGAAGTATTTTGGCAAAAGAGAACAATGGCAAAAAAAGGATGAATTCATTTTTGATTAGCATGACAAGCTTTTGTGCCAAGAGGTCCAAAAACCGTATGTAGCAGGAAAGGACAAGATGAGTCGCAAAACGACAATGTAAAATCGTTGATATTAAGTTTTCATAAATCAAGTTTGGAATAAAACAGCAAGGATTATATTACTTAAACATAATATCATCTTCATCATAATAATTGTTTGCTATGGTGGCAAGAAACCCCACAGTGAAATTCTGGTTTTGGACTCCCACGGACGTTGTGTTTGTTCAAAACCATTAAAGACACAATCACTGTTGCGAAAACTTACCAACGAATTATGTCAGCTTGGTCGGAGTGCATGGAATCACCAGCAGTTTCACTTTTACAGTCGTATTCAAATCCGTAATAATATTTAACAATTTCAGACCGAGCTGCTGCGGGACTATGTCGTGTAAACACACACACATGCGCGCACACATGCAGACACACACAGGCGTATTCACACAAACACGCAAGCGGAAAAAATGATTACGTGCACATGTGCAAGTAAATTCGTATGAACATTTTCTCATTGATTAGTCCTGTGTTCATACATACACGCACAGGAAATACCCAGAGATAAGGGTGATGTCTCTGCCATACTCTGTGACGTTAATTAGATATCTGGTTTACGGCCCGAAAAGATAAAGCGTTGTTCTGTGCATCCAATGTACTTGTTTAGGCCCTGCCTCTCGGAGCAAGCTGCACTTACTTAATAAGTCTGATTGAAAGCGGGGGTCCCAGACAGAAAGTTTATGTGCTTACACTTGGCTGAACAGACTGGTTTAATATGAATAAATCTACAAGCCAGCCTGGGTCTACAGTATTTACTTAGATGAATAGGAAGCCGAGTCAGATAGCAAGACCCATCTATAAACCAGGGAATATCTCGCTTCTGTCAAATAAAGAGAATTAGCTTTCAAGGAAAAAAAATGCAGAGCAGGAGATCTACGGTTTCTTGAACAGTCTAGCACATGTCGAGCAAATTTGTATAATGAATTTCTCTCTCTCTCTGTCTGTCTCTCTCCTCTCTGTTTCTCTCTCTCTTTTTCTATCTCTCTCACTCTCTCTTTCTCTCTCTCTTTCCATAGCTCACTTTGAAAAAGTAAGTCAGATTTACAAGCTTTTCGTTTCTTTTATCTGCCTGCTCCACTTGAAGAGTTCCAATTTCATTTTCGCTTATGCGTGGAACGAGACTTGAAATTGAATGTGGACAGGACATTCTTTTTTTTTTTTACTACAATAATTAGGAAGTGAAGTAAACAAACTCAGATTAACATATTCTTCGTGGGAGGCTTTGTGGAATGCTTTAGAACGTAGGATGGTATGACGGGTTGTAAGCTTAAAATTTGTTATTAGCCAAACTACCTGACGTTCGGGAAATACTAAGTCTTGAGCTGGGGGAAAAAAATTGCTTCCTGGCAAATTAGCAGTAGTTTTTTAGAAACTGAAATACACTTTGTTCAGAATGAAGCTCTTTGGTGATAAATTAACTACTCTATGCTCGAGATTCCTCATTCATACTAATTATCATAAAAAATACATGTTGCTCATCTAGTCATTTGTGACTGGGCGTTTCCCTTATCCAGTGATAATGGTATTGTCGTGGGACACGTACAGCAACAACAGTCTTTATTAAAACATGGTTCCTTTTTCGTTTTTACTTTCCTATAGGGAACGGGATTTAATGACACAGTTATTATATTTAGATTTATCGATGACGTCTTGGGACATTCGAACTGTTCAACGCGGTGGTTAAGCACAGTTGTTATGGACTTTGTAAAGGCGATTCGAGGCACAAAGATCAGCTGCACATGAAAAGTGTGTACAAAGTCCATAACTGTGCTTAACCGCCGCGTTGAACAGTTCGAATGTCCCATGACGTAAATCTAAATATAGTAACTGTGCCATTCAATCCCGTCCCCTATAGAATAACAACAACACACCCCCCCCCCCCCCAACCCAAAAATGTGAAAAACTTGTCCTGAGATCAGATAACTCATTTCCTTCCAAGAACACTCACACGGTCACAGCAAACATGCATTTCTCTTATTTCCTGCAAGCCTCCAGTATGCTAGCAACTCGCTCTTTTGACCATATTTTGACTCAGTCATGTTACAACGGCAGCAATGCAACAACGACAATTCAGAAAGCGGTACATAAACTTTACGTAATCTCCCTTGTCCTCACAACTTTGCACCAAGTATATCAAGAACTGCGGTTGACTTCACATTCAGGTTCATGAACCATGGTACACCAGAAAGTTACAAACATGCATACAGTGAGACACCTATTGCAGTTACAAGCATAATCTCATCATATCCTGTACGTTGCTTGCACTTTCTGCAATGATTATAATGGTGCATTACTGCCGGCCACGGCTGTGCTACAGAAATTGCTGTCATTATTGATAACCAACAATGCCTGAGATATTAGCTCACAGTAAATAACATGGCTGTTAAGTTACTGTCGTCACTCATTAACTTTGCTGGGCACTCGGTGAATAGCCCGATGTGTCATAGACCCTATTTATCAGCAATATAATTGCGTTTCATTTCATCCGTCCTCCCTATCCAGTTGCTGTTCCCAGGGCCTTATCTTTTGCCTCCCGTCGTACGAATACACAGAAAACTGTAAGTACGTTATAAGTAGGAACAGTTAACAAATTGTAGTAACAGAACGGACAAGAAAACACACAGGGCAGAGACACGAGTCGTGATGCGGGTCAATGGGAGACCAGGATCGATGCGCAGTGCGTGATCCATCAGCTGATTGCTCCTCATGAAGTTTCTTTGAGGATGAATTGGATTCCAATACCTGGGGATCGGAACTAAGTCAGTGGTAAGAGAGGGATAGAGCCAATTTACTTGATTGAAAGCTGAACTCCGTATCCTCAACGGATTTGTGCCCAGGGGTGGACTTTGTGGCCGTTTATCTCGTTCGTCCAGTGGTTACGACAGAATGGACACATAGCCAAGGGTTAAAAGTCACTCCCAGTCACAAAGCATGACTGTATTCGTAGGAAATAACTCCCTCTAGTGGGGCAACAGCGAGGCTTTGGCGATATGAAGCATTACAACCCCACCATTTGGACAAGTTTGGCAATAATATGTAGGTCGATTTCTGTTAGTTAATGAAATAAAAACCGATCTCAAGAGAATCAGCTGTCATTGGGGATTCCCAGAATTTCCCCATAATAGGTGAATTCTTCCCCATTAGTGGAAAGCTGGAAACTTAGACCAACGACTGTTTGTAGCGTATTTTTTGTGCATGGCCATTTCTCAAAAACTTCTCTTCCTTGCCAAATCGTGTTGTTGTTACAAGAGTGCTGTGTCAGTATTCTGTGTGGTGGAAGGTGCAAAATGAGGGCTAGTTCTGTTAATCTGTTCAGAAATATCCATCGCCCTGTCGTTCTTGATCATAGAAGATACTACTATCAACCAATATCCATTTGAGCACTGCATGGCTGGATATGTAAGTTAACAGTGTCCTCTCTGTAACCTCAGACTGTTGGAGATCTTATTCCACTGCCAACTAGATTCTCAATAACAGTCTCGGCATGATTAAATTAACTTAGGTTCATTTTAGTTCACTGCTAGATCAATAGATTTGCCATACCTTGATTAGTGTTATAATTTCATTGCGGTTGCACACTAAAAGAGGATTTAATTACAATAACTAATTTTACACCAAGACATCAGCAACTGCACGAGGTGAATTGCTGGACCCAAGCAGAGTGCATGTATAATATAGAAAGATATCCTTCGTTCTAGTCCGGCATCAGCCTATTAGCCAATGGTTCAAGGCAGTATGTTTTGGAGATTTTTAATTCAGTAAATTGGAGAAATTATGCAAAAAATATCAATTATAAAGAGCAAATTGGAATGGAAGTATGGGTTGATGTATGTGTGTGTGAGAGTGTGAGAGAAAAGGGGAGGCAGAAAAAGAGAGAGAGAGAGAGAGACAGAAAAAGAGAGAGACATAGAGAGAGATAGACAGACAGAGAGAGACGGAAAGGGGGAGCAAGAGAGAGAGAGAGAAAGAGGGAAAGAGGGAGAGAGAGAGGGGGAAAAAGAAGAGAGAGAGGGAAAGAGGGAGACAGAGACAGACAAACAGACAGACAGAGAAAGAGAGAGAGAGAGGGATGTACAAACGACGTTGTGCAACGTAGAAGTCTGTGAAAATTACTTCGTTTGTACTTTCTCCTAGCCCGCCCGCCCGGGCTTTCTGGCTGATGATAAATTCAAACAAGCAGCAGACCAGTAATGGATCCAGACTCACAAACAACCATCGGTATTGTGAATTACTCACACACAAGTTGCATCAGTTTCTTACTGACGGCACTGTGGGCGCGATAGGAGTGGCGCTGAGTAAACCGCTTGTGGTAAAACTTGGTATTAAAATTGATCCCCCTCCACCCCCCCCCCCCCCAAACACACCACAACAACAAAAAATGACAAGTGCCCGCTTCAATGTATAAAAACTATGTATAGTAAGGTGATGCAAATGACGGTGCTGTAATTTAATATGCTGCAGATCTTCAGAAGCATGGAGGTATTTAATGATCACCCTGTTCCCTATCTTTAAGCCCGCGAAATGATCATTGCCTTCATTTTCACAAAAGCCTTAACTTTCAACATCCATCACCCCACCCCCCCCCCCCCCCACTTGCCCCTTCCCCACAGGAGAATGTGAAAAAAGTTTTTGTTTATTTATTTGTTTGTTTTCGACCATTGTAACGGTACAAAATTAATATTCAAATCCTACAGATTGCGCAAAGAAAAAAAAAAAAAAGAAACTCATGTTGATAGCATTTTTGCTACTTTATTTAGTCCTCTCCAAATGTACATCTTCACCGAAGTTTATGAATGAAAGGGAAGCGAATAGAAGAGCCTTTGTTATTTCTATGTAACATTGAATGATACAAGGAAAATTCTGATGAAAAACAAACAAAACAAAACGAAACGAGACGAAACAAAACAAACACCTCACCGGAAAGAAGACAAAGCACCTTATTGAGTATTCCCTCGCCTAGAGGGTGAGGAGGAAAGAAAATGGATGCGTCTATCAGAGATACCAGAATTGACGTCTCTATCGGTTAATTCTGGTACAGGGTTAACCTTTGCACGGTGCAGTGTTCCAGATGTCCATCTTGGAGTGGGGTTCTTTTCATCTGCTGCTAAATCAAATTGCATGGACGATTGGCATCAATCTCCCTTATTGAACTGGCGACAAAACATGATGTGCATTTGTAATCCCATGATACAGTTTTATACACGTTAAAGTTCAATGATGACAGAAAAGACGTGCCAGTACAGAAAACAAGCGTTAAACTAACTACTTATATTGCGATTTGAAGTTGTTAGTTCATTGAAAGAAGGACAGACAGTATTGTAATGATATAGTCGATAGATATACAAAAAGCGTTGCTACGTTTAGCAGGTTGCTAAATCTGATAAAAGCAGGGTCCACAGCCTGCTAGGTTTTCAACAGCGCCTCTGGATGGCCGTGGAATAACTTCTGAGCCCGAAAAAACCCTTATTCATTCCGTTTGCCACTGATGTTATCTGGCGTGTTTAAAATTAACTCTGTTTGAAACTCGTACTCATTTGGGGTTCCCCCTTTTTCCCTTTTGTTGCTTTTGCACGTGTGGCGTTACACTTTATAGTTGCTCTTTGTTTTAATGTGATGGATTTAATTTTCACTGAGTTTTGAGGCCACGTTCGTTTGAATTTGTCCAGGGAAACCTTTGTGCGTTTTGTGTGTGTGTGTGTGTGTGTGTGTGTGTTTGTGCGTGTTTGGGTAGTGGGTGGATGAGTGGGTCTTATGTCGGTGTGTAAAAGTAGTATGCTTCTATGTGTGAGTACACTTGTGCTAGTGTGTTTAAATTTTCTAATGAGTGTCGAACAATCAAGCAAATAGCTTTTCAAAGAGATTATTTGAAAACAAATTACGATAAAGCGCACGTAGGGGAGGTGCAATTTAATTAGGAATAGACGTGCACAGCTATCTGTGACCTGGGTGCATTGAACATTAATGTAAAAATGTATCATGATGACTCTGGCAGCGGAAAGGTCTTTAAACTGTACTCATTTCGTAATGAAACACAGTAAAGTTCTATTAAATTGTTATACTTATAATTAACCAATAGGCTTCAATCCTAATTAGAATAGTTACTCTCTCCTCTACACTTCCCTCCCTGCCCCTCCTCTAAGTAGTTACAGAGGTCGTTAATGCTCATACTGGAAAGTTAGAATGGGACTGCCATGACAAAAAACTGTATAGCATGCGCACACATTTTAAAGATTAGATGATGGAATCTGCATGGAGCTAAACTGTGTCCATACGGGGGTGGATAACTGTGTCCATACGGGGGTGGATAACTGTGTCCATACGGGGACACGGTGGTCTAGAAATAAAGTGCTCTCCTCTCATGCCGAAGGCACCGGGCTCGAATCCCAGTCGGAGCAGGCATGTTGGAATTTTGGGATTTTTCTCATATTTTCCTGTTCCTGATCCAATGGTAGGTTAGGATCGAGCACCTAGTCTTGTCGGATAACGAAGAAAAATTCGGAGGGTCCCGGTGCACGTTGAGCACGTTAACGATACCTTGGCAGTTGGAAATCGTGAAGAGCAGGTGGTACAAGGCCATAGCCACGGCGAAATTCGAAATAAAAAAAATGATCCCTACCACAACAAGAAAAAGTGAGATGTAAATGCCAAGGGCAGCGAACCTGCTAAGATAAAGACCTGAACACAAAATGTGTCCATAATGTAAGAATGGTGTAACTCCACTTTTGTTGTAAAATGAGACAACATAACAAGCATATTGTGCAGAACCTTTCAGTCTTTCAACAGAAGGAAGGTCCAACTCCCATGAGACGAAAGAAACGAATTGTTTCATGCCCTTTCTCTTCGTCAACTTTTTAAATCAAAGTTTCTTTCAAAATTTCCAACTCCTATTTCTCAAAAACAACTTCAATGGAGTTTTTGACGAAACGAAAACACAAAATGTATTCATCATAATGAGAGTGGAACTTTGAATAAAGCCAACCAGAAGTTTCTTGGCCTTTCCGACATTTTCAACATAGAAGAAATCACCGAGGAGAATCCCTTTAAATATTTTATATTCATGACACGAGACCTTCGTGTCCCGCATTTAAAAATAAAGTGGGGAAAAAGGCGGTCTCCAGCATGAATATTTGATTGCTTTTTAAAGTTCTTCTCCTGAAGACGTTTTTTGGTTGTTGTTTTTTTTTTTTGAAATCAACAGATTGGAAGGAATGAACGCAAAAGTTGGCAGGAGCTAAAGAAATGAGATAGATAAAGATTGATGGACTTATGGATTAGTGGGTAAACACGTGGATGGGTGGATGAATGGACGGATGTATGAATAAATGGGTGGGAGGGTGGGTGGGTGGATAGATGGATGGATGGATGGATGGATGAATGGCTGATGGGCGGCTGGCTGGATAAATAGATAGGTGAAAAGATGCATTAATCGATAGATTTACGGATGAACAGCTGACTGGCTGGCTGGCTGAATGGATGGATGGTTGGTTAGAAAGATGCATGAGTAGATGGGTTGATAGATGGGTCATGGATGGCCAACTGACTGGCTGGATGGATGGATAAATAGATGGATGGATAAATGGATGGATGGATGGATGGATGGATGGATGGGTGGATGGATGGATGGATGGATGGATGGGTGGATGGAAGGAAGGAAGGAAGGAAGGAAGGTAGGAAGGAAGGATGGGTGGATGGATGGATGGGCGGGTGGATGGAAGGAAGGAAGGAAGGAAGCATGGATGGGTGGATGGGTAAAGCAACTGCAAGGAGCCTGCCCTACAGGACATGTCCTACATATCGAGAGCAACGCACTGTTTCGGAAAGACCAGTCAAGGGAGCAAAATCAAAACACCGTTCATTATCCATGCCCATTTTACATCTGTCTTCTTGTCGGTTTTCGGGGAAGGGTTGATGTTCGGAGGGGGGGGGGGGGTTAAACGATTAATTTTCAAGGCCAGATTCCAGTTCGGAAGAAAAGAAGAAGAACCCCTGGGTTAAGGTTAAGCAAAGGGGGCCGCGGAAACTGTGACAAAGGGGATGACATGACCCAGAATACATTATGTCAACACAATGTGAAAACAAGCGAACACGAAAAACAACAGAGACATTCTGCTCGCTCCTCATGTACGTTCGTTCTCCTGTCAGATGTGGCCCTAATATTGTCAACTGTCTGAGTCCTTCACATTGGCCTCCGGTAGCGGTGTGGTCATAGGCTTGTTTGCCTAAATCACAGACGAAGAATTGAGCAAACTTCCCGGACGCAGCTTCGAAGCTGGCGGCAGCAGGCCAGTGGTTGATTGATAGGGCAGATGGCAATATACCGTCACTCTGGCCTGGATATCGTGACACAGAGCATCCACCAGTATTGGTGTTCTTTGGTTTGGGTCTTTCACCCTAGTCAGTTGGGACTGCGAGGCTGTGGAGTAGCCTACAGGCAGCCGGTCAAGCAATATGACTGTCCCTCTGGCATCCTCCTGCACCTGGATACATTTCCAGTCGTCTTGACCCTGTCTTGCCACTTGGATAAGTTGTGTCCAGGCGAGAGAGTGAGTCTGATGTTTGCGCAGCTCTTTCTCACTAAAAACAAATTCTTTGCGCCAGTCTTAACACTCACCTCGTCTTCTTTCATCTTTGTCTCGTCTTCTTTCCTCTCAAAATTCCAAGGGCGATGGGCGAGTGCGGTGGCAGCAGGTTTGGATAGACTGGAAGCTGTTAGCACAGACCTACACGTTGGTGGCTGTGGGCTATGGTCGCTTCATCGTCGATTGAAGTGGAGGCGTGGGGAGGCAGCACCCACAGTAGCTGAGCAGCCTTTTTTAAGGATAGCACTGCTCACCTCAACTGAGGAAGGGGCTAGAAAAGGTGCCCTAAAGAAAGCCCACTTCACATCACCCTGACTGGTATACCGCGACCAGTGGGGATCCCTTTTGCGGTCGAAACAAAAAGAAATTCAGCTTACTCAGGCTAGGAGCCTGGAATATACGCACACTACAGGACAACTCAAACAACCCGGAAAGACGCACTGCACTTATTGCCATTGAGCTCAGCAGGTACAACCTGGACATAGTGGCACTCAGTGAGACCAGACTCCCTGATAGTGGCCAACTCAAAGAGCTCAGTGGTGGATACACCTTCTTCTGGAAAGGCAAGGGTGCAGTCGAACCGAGACAGCATGGTGTTGGGTTTGCAATTAAAAATTACCTTGTCAGAAACTTGCAGCCCATGCCAATTGAAATAAATGACAGGCTAATGACACTCAGGATCCCAGTTGGGAAAAGCCAGTCAGCCACCCTCATTAGCGCATATGCGCCCACCATGACAAACCCAGATGAAGCCAAAGGCAAGTTCTATTCTGATCTAGAATCTGTCATATGCTCTGTCCCGGCAGCTGATAAGCTGATTCTCTTGGGGGACTTCAATGCTAGGGTTGGCTCCGAAATCTCAGCGTGGCCAAATGTTTTGGGCCCTCATGGAGCTGGTTCATGCAATAACAATGGGTTGCGCTTACTTACTTTGTGCGCTGAATTTGGCCTGTTCATTACCAACACAAATTTTAGTCTCCCCGTGAGAAACAGAACGTCATGGATGCATCCCCGCTCAAAGCATTGGCATCTCATAGACTATGTCATTGTGAGGAAGACTGACAGAAAGGATGTCCTTGTAACAAAGGCGATGTGTGGTGCCGAGTGTGGAACTGACCACAGACTCATTGTTTGCAAGGTCAGACTAACATTGAGGCGCAATAGACGCCCTCAAGGGAAAGCGCCACCTAAACGCCTAAATGTTTCAAAACTCTGCTCAGCTGAGAAACAGAGCGAGCTCTCATCAGAACTCTCCTCAAAATTGGATTGCGTGGCTTTTGACCCTGAGAACATTGAACAGAGCTGGACTGACCTAAATACGACTGTACACTCTTGCGCCAGCAGCACAGTTGGTTTTCCTGTCCGCAAGCACCAGGACTGGTTCAATGATAATGATAATGAAATCAAAGTGCTCATCAAAGAAAAAAATAGTCTCATCCAAGCTCACTGCAGTGACCCCTCTTCCACAGCAAAAGCTGATGCACTGCGTGCATGTAAGGGTGTACTCCAGAAGAAGCTGAGGAAAATGAAAAATGACTGGCTTGAAGAGCGAGTAAGAGAAACTCAGAAATATGCCGACACAAACAACACTAGAAAGTTCTTTGAGAGCCTCCGAGCTGTGTTTGGACCATCCCGCTCTGGCACTACGCCACTTCTTGCATCAGATGGTTCAACAGGCATTGTTGAATTGAATGCCATAATTCAGCGTTGGGCAGAACATTTCGGAGGTGTGCTAAATCGGCCATCAAATATCAATACTGAGTCCATTGACCGCCTCCCTCAGACTCCTATTAATGCAGCTCTTGCCAAGCCATTCACAGCAAATGAGACCCGAACTGCCACAAATCAGATGTCCTTTAACAAATCACCAGGCGTGGATTCAATTCCTGCTGAGGTGTATGCCTTCGGTGGAGAAAAGCTTATTGAAAGGTTGACCGAGTTGTTCAACCATATGTTGAAAGCAGGGAAGCTGCCACAGGACTTCAAAGATGCTTCAATCATCCATCTGTACAAAAACAAAGGGGACAGCCAAGTCTGTGACAACCATCGGGGAATCTCTCTACTTTCAATTGCTGGCAAAATATTGGCAAGAATGCTTCTGAATCGCCTTCTTGATCACCTCTCGTCAAATGACTTGCTTCCCGAGAGCCAATGTGGCTTTCGTAAAGAGAGGGGAACGGCGGATATGATTTTTGCTGCCAGACAGATTCAGGAAAAATGCATGGAACAAAATAAAGCGCTGTATATCACATTTGTTGACCTCACAAAAGCATTTGACACAGTGTGTCGTGAAGGCCTCTGGAAAATCTTGGCGAAGTTTGTGTGTCCACCCGAATTCATCACAATAGTGCGCCAGTTTTATGATGGCATGCAAGCTGCAGTCAAAAGCAACGGCAGTGTTTCAGAGCCCTTTGCTGTCACAAATGGGGTAAAACAGAGTTGTGTCTTAGCCCCAACGCTGTTCAGCATCATGTTCTCTGCAATGCTACAAGAAGCCTTTAGCTCTCCTCCTCAAGGGGTAAGCATCAAGTACCGAACTGATGGCAGTCTATTCAACCTCAGGAGACTTCAGGCAAAAACCAAAACCAAAAGTACTCAAGTCTGTGACCTACTATTTGCTGATGATTGTGCACTTCTGGCACACGATGAGGATAGCATGCAAAACTGTGTTGATAAGTTCTCTAGTGCCTGTGACAACTTTGGCCTCACAATAAGCACAAAGAAGACGGAAGTGCTCCATCAGCCTACTCCAGACGACAAGTATCCTGTGACCCCAAATATCAAAGTCCATGACAGTCTTCTGAAGGTGTCGGAGAACTTCACCTATCTTGGCAGTACACTGTTTTCCGCGGCTTCGAAAGAGAGTGTGGGATGTTGCCGGCATTCGCACAGACACTAAGCTGAAAGTGTACAATGCTGTAGTCCTTCCCACCCTAATCTATGGGGCTGAAACCCTGACAGTGTACCAATCGCATGCCAGAAAGCTAAATCATCTGGCCTGCCTTAGAAAGATCCTAAGGATCAAATGGCAGGATAAAATTCCAGACACTGAGGTCCTCAATCGTGCCAAGGAATTGAGCATCTTCTGCCACCTGAAAAAAATTCAGCTACGTTGGGCAGGACATGTTGTCAGAATGCCCGACTCCAGACTCCCTAAGCAAATCTTCTTCTCTGAGCTCTCCAATGGAACGAGGAATGTTGGGGCCCCAAAGAGACGTTACAAAGACACTCTCAAGCAATCACTGAAGGCCTTTGCCATTGATGTGAGTGAGTGGGAAAAGCTCTCGCTTGATCGAGCAAATTGGAGGGCGGCCCTTACCAGAGGCAGCAAAGCATGGGAAGCTGACAGATTCCAGCAGGCTATCAAAAAAAGAGAACGGCGCAAGAAAAGGCCCAGTGGTACTGAACCAACGGAGCACTCTTGTCATTTATGCGGAAGGGTCTTCAGGGCAAAAATAGGACTTATCAGTCACATGAGAAGCCATAAGTCATGAAAGAACAGTCTTTCCATTCTGTCCTCTGTGTCCTTTAGTTCTCTTTATTGTCCATGTGTTGAAATTCTCAACAATTTCTGTTCTTTATTCCTCTGGTGTTGTTAAGGTCATCATCATACCTGATGGACGAACTATTTTTGTCAACTGTGGTGCGATCTAACGGAGGAACACGGAAGCACGGAGAAAGAGAGATACAGAGACACAAGGAGATGTGGAATAGTGGTAGCGGTAGTCCTGATTTTAATATTAACAGTGAAACAGAATTATATTGTGTAATAATCTTTTTTAAATATCCTCTACAATTCGCCTCCTCACCATAGTTTTTTTTATTGTTGTTGTTTTCCATCGGTTCATACTGAGCTTTTTTTTTCCATTCAATATTCATTTAATAGTTGGAATGTATTATTTGTTCTCCATTCATCATTTATAAGGAATATGAGCCTAGTAAAATATTTGCACGGTGTCTGTCAACTAGCGACAATCAGAGCTGTTAGCTTTTAACTATTTATTAATTTTATTCTCTCCATCCTTTCTATTCATCTTACTGGTGTTTTTTTTTTTCATTTTTTGCCTATTCTTTCATTACATTTGCCTTTCCCAGGATGAGCATCTCTCTCCCTCTTTCTCTCTCTCTTCCCCTCTCTCTTCCCCCCCTCTCCCCCCCTCTCTCTTTCTCCCTCTCCCCCTCTCTCGATCTCTTTCCCTCTTCCCCCCCCTCGCAGTCTCTCTCTCTCCCCCTCTCTCCGCTCTCTCTCTCTCCCTCTTTCTCTCTCCCCCTCTCTTTATTTCTCTTTCTCTCTCCGTCTTTCTCTCCCTCTCCCTCCCTCTCTCTTTCTCCCCCTCGCTCTCTCTCCCTCTCTCTCTGTCTGCTCATCAACTTTAATAGCCTATGTGTACCAGAACGTACGCCATTCCGGGTCCCCGTGCCATACCCATGGGGTTTATTTGATACACGAGCCAGGGGACTCACAAAGCAAACAAAAACCTCTAGATCTCCTCTCTTTCCACTCTTCTCCCCCCTCCGCCACCATTTGTTTTGCCATCTCGATATTTTCTCCTCTTGTCCACTCTTGTCCATTCCCCTCATCCATCCCAGCATTCTTACTAGCTGGTTAAGACTTTAATTACGAAAAGCTGGCCAGCCTGAGATTGCTAGGAACTGACCACTGGCTGGGCCCTTTCAAAATAAAAAGAACTCATTTCCACAAATTCTCTGCCTCCGTTTCTTTATTTCTTCATTCTTTCTCTGTTTGGATGGATACATTGAACTTGCTGAATCGTAGGATTTGTTTTAATTTGTTTTCTTTAATCTCGGGCAGTAAAGTTTTTATCCCTTTCCTTCCTTCCATTTCAAGAAATGTGTAGGTTTTTTTTTCCTTAATCTTTTTTTTTTGTTTAGCTTCGATTCCCTTTCTAAGTTCGTCGACAGAAATGAAATGCTTGCTTCTTATGAAAGGAGCTGCATGTATAGTCATATGAAGTCTAACCAGTACGTTTCCTATCATCATTGTTATATTCATTAGAATATGGAAAAACTTGCAAGTGTAATGATTATTGTGTATTTAGCTCCTAAAAGAAAGAAAGATATTATCCCAGGTTTTATATTGAATTCACGGTCTGCAACTCTGTCGTATTCTATTGATAGCCTTCAAGTTATCGACCTTTAGACCACCCGAGAGCTTCAGATGTACGTAGTTCAGTTGTACTGGGTCGGTTGGGTGTGTTTATCCAAAGAGGAATCCTTCAGAATAGAAATTTCGGCTCCAGCGCTTAATTAAGTCTTGCTCCACGACTGCACATGCTATACCACGGGTGAAATGAGATTCGGTTATATTCATCAATGAGGTCAGAAAGTGCTTCCAAAATCCTCAGATACGCCATCTCTGCACTCACTGGCAATGAAAAATATGTGACCTGATATTGAGAGTTATACCCCAGAACAGAAATTTCGTCAAGAGAACTTAAATCTTGCTCCAGGATTGCACACGCTGTGCCACGGGTGGAATGAGCTTCCGTTACATTTGTTAATGAGGACAGAAAGTTCTACCAAAATCCTTGGATATGCCATCTCTGCACTTACTGGCAATGAAAAATATATGACCTGGCACTGAGAGTTTTAGCCCGAATCCTCTTACACTTTCACTGTCCCCATTGTAAACTTTCAACATCATCTGTTTTCAGGACCAGTATTGCAAAATTAAAATGTATATATTAAAAAAAAACAAAAACAAAAAAATCAGATTAAGCGCCAAGCATAGAATATTTGTGCATCTCTGCTTACATTTTTTTCTTTTGTTGTTTTCTTCTTCTTATTATTATTTTTGCCTGAACTTTTGAAGTCTGCTTCATTTTTCTTTACATAAGCATCTAAATTTGGCACAAAGTCGTCCGTCTCAGAAGATTTAAATTTAGGACGAATCCATTCCAGGAAACGTATTTACGCACTTTGAAGGCCGCACAAGCCAATTTTTATTTTTATTTCTCATACAAGTCTTTGTAAATGGGGAAACGTTTTCATGTATGTAATTTTTCACACGAATTCTGAAGACTGAACAGGTCAGCGTGAATTCTACTATATTTATTATATCGAGTTTTGTCAATGGAGACCTCGTGATATGCCAAAGCTCACCTTCATTAAGTATGATCTGGGTGAAAATGCTAAACATCAAGCAATGCCATCGCAGATTGATTACTAGCATTAATTTCTTGTTGTGAGGATGTTCACTTTTTCAGATCGGACAATTAATTGGTGGATTTCATTTTTACGCTATCGAACATTATGATATAGATTGCCATTCTTTACACGAATAATTTTAACATCAGGAAACTCGCGAATTCTGCGAGGTCAAACTAACTCATAGTCATTTGACTGTGAAAGACCAATGCACCTTACACCATCAACAGAAGCACGTCTGAAACTGTCATGACATGCACCGGTAGTTGCTATTGTGGGAGCTTGTTTGCTTTCACTGATAAAATGAACACTTCTTTGTGTGACGCCAACAGCATTAGAATTTTTTGAAAATATTTCTTTTTATTTTTCTCACAATATGAACAAAATTTGTTTAACAATTTGACAATCATAAGATCAAATATTGAGAAATCCACAGGATCCTGACAAGAGGAGGGATTTCACTTTTCTGTCTCTCCCATCGACCAGCACGTCCGATCTATAAGATTAAAAGACTTAAACACAATTCCAAACACAGAATGAAATAAAAAAAATCCATCACTGATAATTAATCACATATAAAAGCATTGGGGATTCAACGATCCAGTGACAAAACAGAACAACGCTCTCTCGTGCACACATCCAAGCACGCACACACATACGCACACAGTCTATCACATCACAGTCAAACTAATATTATAATGACATGACCGGCAGTCTGAAATGCGAATCACAGGCGTGTAAATCTTTCGCAACATTCTAATCCGCTATTCGTGTAAACAGAAGAATAATGCCAATAACGTGTGTCTCCAAACAGCACTCGTATATAAGCATGTAAATAAATAATAAATGATAACTAAAACCGAACTAATTTGTTGCTAGGATGCACTGCGTTAAGATGTATATTTTCTGGCGGTTGTTTGAGTGAAATCGGCATTCAAGATTTCAGAATGCAATTTTGTTATTCTATTTTCTCAAAGACAGAGAGTGAGAGTGTGCTTGATCGCATGTCTAAACCAATTTACTCATTCAGACCCCTCCTTCCTCCTCTTCCTCATACTCCCAAGTAATAAAATGATTAAATCGCTTCCCCATCACCTCCATCCCTCTTATTGGTAATGATATTTTACGGTACTGTCAGAATTCTACTGTGGGGAGGAAGAGCACCGATATCCTTTATTAATAATGCTTCACTTCAAAACAGCGGGGCCCGATGTATTGCCACTTCAAAACAGGCAGTGTTCAATGTAATGCCGGCTGAAAGCGCTAACAAGCAGTTTCTCTCATGATCATCTTCTTTTTTTTTTCCTTTCATTTTCTGTGAGTCTTTGAATCCACCACTTCTCTCATCTCCTAGCTCCCTTTCTTCTGTCCGTTTCTCTATCCCAGAAACGGCCCCGTCTCTTCTCTTTTCCCCAGATGAAGTTTGTTGAACTGGTCCAGACTTTGCTAACAATCGAACTCAATCACCGGCAACAATAATCAGCGTTTCCATCACTCACAGAAAATGGTCCAGAGGAAATAAGAAGCCAAAACTGACTACAAAACTTGATCTTTTTCATCCATTCGTTTTAAGAGCTGCTCTGTCCTGCCGCAATAGTGCTTATTTAAGCTGCAGTTTCAAAGAAGTGGTGAGCTTTCGTTTTGACGTGTTTGTTCAGAAGGTGTTGATGACAGCCCTAATCGACTTTCTTTTGCAACTGCTGACCAGGAAAAGGCCTTGAGAAACAACTTGTGAATTCAGCAGATGGTATAGTAGTAGAGCTCATCTAATCCTTAACTAATTTCATTGCCAACATTGACAAATGATTTTTCTGACAGTGTTCAGCTCAGATACATGTATAAGCCGAAGATGCAGCTGATCCCAGGAGTACAAAAACATGAAATTCTGGATTTGAGAAACAAAATAAAATGTCAAACATGCAGACACGCTGAAAAACGAGTGTCGTAGTTTCACGGGAATTCACATTTGCTTGATATTCCATGTTACTAAGACACTGCGCCATCGGCAAATGGCTAACTTTCTGTGTGTACCCCAGAGCCCCTCCTTGCTTATGTTTCATGTATGTGAATAGGATGACGTTCGTCCCTCGCAGGCGACGGGATGACCACAACTTCAAACCCTTTATAAAAAACAGCCTCAGGAGAATCGATTGTCAAGGGAGATTTCCAGAATTTCCCACATAAGTGAATTCCTTGTCTTTATTAACAATAGTGGAAAAAGTGGAAACTTTAACCAAAAACTGTTTGTAGTGTAGGTTTTGTGTTTTCTCCGGAGCTTTAGTTCTTTAACTTGTCAGACGTTATTTTTGTTATAAGAGTAAGATTTCAACATTCTGTGTGCTAGCAGTTACAAGATTTAATGCTTGATATAATGCTGCAGTAAACTCTTATTGCAAAATGAAACTGTTATTGTGTGAATGAAATATAAAACAACATTACGATATTTCTTATCCTCTTGCTGTTCAAACGCCTATCCTTCAGTGATGGGCGTGATCTCACCTAATGATCTTGTAAACAACAAAAAAGAATGCAGCCACACAAGTACTTAGATGCCACTCACAGAGGAAAGCTTACAGCTATTGCAGGCTCTGTTCTGGAAGAGTTGAAGGAGGAAGGGAACGACAGATCGGCAAATGTGAAAAGGAAACAGGGAATTTGGGAATGCGCTTTAGGCTCTTTCAATCTATTCAGCCCTGAAGACTTTCTCGTCTCTAAGTATTCAATATTTGTCTGCTATACTATCCTTAGACACGTTCATTTCTCGCAATATGATGTTATTCTCGTTCAAGCCAATTACAGGTACTCAATTTTTTTCTTTCAAAAAGCCCTTTCCAGTCT
This sequence comes from Onchidella celtica, assembly GCA_963931925.1. Classification (NCBI taxonomy): domain Eukaryota; kingdom Metazoa; phylum Mollusca; class Gastropoda; order Systellommatophora; family Onchidiidae; genus Onchidella; species Onchidella celtica. The sequence continues at coordinate 31,209,329 of OZ007567.1, forward strand.
AATCTCTTAACATGGATTCCCGAAAGCTCCAGTTCCAACTGAGTCCCAAAAAAAAACAACAAAAAAACTTACTAACGTTGAAAAAAAAAAAAAGGGGCCAGAAGAGGGGAAAAAAAATCCTATAATCATTTGGAAAAAGAAAAAAAAGGAAAGGAAGGAAGAGCCTCAGTGTCGTCTCGATCGGGTCTTAAATAATCGAAATGGAAGCAAGGGAGAAGGCGACTGACGAGTGAAGAAAAAAATCAAAAGTGTGAGAGAGATAGAGAGTATGTGAGGAGAAGAAATAAGGAGGAAGGGATGGAATTGGGGCGCGGAAGAAGACGAGTGTTGTGATTTGTGAGATGACGAGTGTTTGATCGGCCCAGCGCCGTGTTTGTATTCTTACGCCTTGCCATGGCAATGGACACAATCATGTCATCATTTGGACGCTTGTTCAATTTGACGGTTCAGGATCTGACACAGTCAGGCTGGCGGATGGAAAGATAGACATAGAGTGGGGGAAAGGAGGATGTGGAGGTTTAGAGAGGCTGGGGGAGAGAAAGGAGATGAATTCCTAGGCATTTTGCCACAGAGAAATTTCAAAATGGCAAATGCTGACTTTTTTTTTTTGCAAGACTGATTACAGGAAACTCTATGGGGGTGTTGAAGCTATTGGAAAGATAATAAAATGATGTCATATTAATTAGTCCCTAAAAATCAGCTGATGATAATAATAAATATATTACTAGTTAGGGCCTATTATTAAATTACGTCTGATTTATTGTATAAATTATATTGTATAATTACAACTTTCTACAAAACTTGAGAATTCGACGTAGGATGAATTCAGCTGGAGCATAAAATTGTGTATCTTAGCATATCAGGATACATTTATGCGGTTTTCTTACCCAAAAAAAAGTCTTCACCCGCACTCCAAAACAAGAAATCCACGACAGTAAAACATTTCTAATTTCATAGGCATAGACTTTTCGTTATCCTACTCTGTGGCCCAAGGCAGAGCCGTGTCCCAAAAGACTCACTCTGAAATATTTATGATAATTATGAAAACACGATTTTCTCTTGGTGTCCTTTATGTCGCGACCTTAGTTCTTACTTGTTCCAACTCCACTTTTTGCACAACTGAGAAATTCGACCTTAAACGTTTGCTTCTTTGGTTATTATGATAAGAAGTTAGAATAAATTGGCACTGTGAAACAGCTTGATAAGTGCCACAACACATTTTAAACAAGTGTCAAAGTGTGCAAATTGTTATATCTCTTCTACATAGTAAAAGATCTCACTTGTTGTTGTTCAGACAATGGAGATAGAACAAACAGAAACTAAGGTCGTGATCTATATTTTGATGTCCATTTCTCTAAGTTCTCCAAGGGTAACGAAAGTCCAGGCATATCAGATTTACAATAACTCGTGAAAATTAACTTTCTCGGCGACCAAAAAAGTGCCAGGCCTTTCCATTCAATGTTCATTTGGACTTCTAATCTTGAAACTGGATTCCGCATTGATTCATGATTGGAATCCTCTCCGGGGGAATGTAGTAATTATAAAACAATAAAAAAAATAACCAAAATAGGATGTCAAGCCCCACAGCCTCACTGTTGCCGCGGTTTGTTTACTTTGTAAGTTTGATTTGTACATCGGTTGTTTTTGTTTTGTTTAGTTATTTGCTGCTTTTCTATTTTGTTCATTGGTCGGCTGTTTGGGTTTCAATTTGTTTATTTGGCTAACTGTTTGTATGATGGGATGGTTTTGTTTTCTGTTATTATTTGTTTGAATTTTCAGTTAACGAATACCCCGAGCAGTTTAAGGATAAGTCGGTTCGCTAAAGTATTCGGTTTGTCTTGAAAGTGGTTGGTGGCCGACACGGGGGGGGGGGGGGGTGGGGGGGGGGATGGGGATAAGGGAGAGGGTTGGAAAAGGAAGGAAGTTGGGTATTGCTGCATGAGTTTGAAGTGAACGAAAATGGACAGAATGGTTGTTTGACTTTGCAGCTCAGGAGTTCGTCAAATTGTGAAAAAACAAACAAAACCTGCAAATTAAGGTAAAATTGAAGTAACTGTGTATGCTGCATCTGTCTTTACGTCATAATTCTGCTAAGTTCGGGGTTTTCAGATGATAGTTTAAATTGCATTTGTATTCCGTAACGTGTTAAGAGAGCAATATGGATTTTCTTGTGTGTGTGCACGTGTGCGTATGTGTATGTGTGTGTTTTGTTGCGTATGTTTTGTATGTGTGATTGTGTATGTGTGTACGTGTGAAAGAGCGAGATAGAGAAAGAGAAAGAGAGAGTAAGTGAGAGAGAGAGAGAGAGAGAGAGAGAGAGAGAGAGAGATAGAGAGAGAGAGGGAGAGAGAGAGAGAGAGAGAGAGAGAGAGAGAGAGCGAGAGAGAGCGAGAGAGAGAGAGAGAGAGAGTCATAAAAAGTTGGACAGATTAATATGCCAGATTTAGATCCGTCCCTTTCTCTTGTGTTACATTAGAAATGTTTGAGAGAACTAAAAACGCCGCAGTTCTTCCCATATCTGAAATGTAATCAGCACGCTCAAAATTGAATCAATGCTCATCTCTGCTGAAGAAAAGAGACAGTTTGAGTTTGGGGATTATAGCATGACAGTTTCATAGCGGCAAAAAATGATGTAAAATTATGGAGGGACTGGAGGATAGGGATCTCATAATCAAGTCTGGACACAGATATAGAGCCGTCTTGGTGGGAAACGGATACCGGAAAGAAAAGTTGAAAGAAAAAAAAGAGGGAAGAGGGAGATAAGGAGGGTGTGCATTTTAAAAGTTTCATCTTTTTAATGTTTTTTTTTTTGAGTACTGTACGGGCTGAATCTTCAACCTATGTTGAGATGCTTCCAAAAAGAAAACAAATGGTTCTTCCGAAACCCTGTTTCTTATTCTTTTCCTCCTGACTGTACCTGTAAGATAATTTGATTTTTCTTTCTAATGGTTATCATAGCCAATAGTACTGCAGATAACTGAGTTACAAATAATAATGTTTGAGCATTTCTATAGTTTCTGATAAGTTTGGAAAATTGCAATGAGTAATTGACTGTCATTAGCCAATGCCATTAGCGTACATGTGGGCACTTTCTGTTATCTAAATATGCCTGCGCATTCTGTCCACTTTATTCAAAATGTGGTAACTGGTTGTCATTTTTAGCTGAATGAGCAGTTTATTGGCATTTGCCTGAAAGGTATTGGTAACTACATCTATAAACGTTGGACTGTTCTTTGTTTCCTGTGTCGGTTCCTTACGTTTTCTTTGTTTCATGTACGACCGTGTCTTTTTGAAGGGTTCTACCGGCCAGCAGTCTCTTGCTACTCTCTGGAACAAAAACCATACAATTTTAACGCATTAACAAAATTAATAACGACGTAACAAAAACTATCCCACAGGGTGATAATTTGTAATTGGCGAGGTCAGTGCTACCTGTTGCTGATTTTATGAATCTACTGTTCGCTCTCGTATTTAAAGATACAATTATAATGTTAGACCTTAATCCAATGCCTAACCCAGCCATAGAACATGGATGAAAAAGAAAAATGCAATGAAAATATTTTTAAAAACCCGGTAATATTGAACTGTTCTGTTGTGGCCGCCATCTTGAAACCGGAAGTCATGTCAGAAAATATGGGTGTTTTAATTTCATTAGGTAAATACTGAATGTAGTGGCAATAAGCCTACACGTCCATTATCACTGCATGGTTGCAGTAGTCTCCTGCATTTGTGCTTTTTTTGGAAAGCCCGTCCGATACAAGTTAACAAAATGATTTGACATCAGTTCTGTGTAATGTTCCTCTTGGATTAAGAATCTAAAGAAACTGGGGAGATTGTTTCACTGACACACGGAAATTATATAGTAGGATTTCTTTGCAACCTGTATGATTGTATTTCTGCCATAAATTATACCATCACTCATTATTACCTCAAGCAAAGTGCATTAATTTTGTCCGGCTTCCAAACACAATATGATATTAAACTGATTGTTCTGAAATTAACAATGTGTTCATTAGCTGGGAATAATAGACCTTCATTTCGCGTTCTATAATTCCAAATGAATTTCGCACACACACACACACACACACACGCGCGCATAAACACACATAACACACACTGGACAGATCACGGAAACTCATTAAACCGAACTGAACAGACATATTGATACAAGATGACGACTTTCGAATGAACAAGATGGAATAACCACTGACTAATACTGAAATACAAAGAACAGAAAATTACTAGGTGGCAAGTTTGGCCCTCGGTTTCACGTTCCAAATTCTCGCGAAGCAGTAAACCGCTATAGAGTCAGTCTCTTGGAGGGTATTTGAGACACATGTTAAGAAACTGACATCATACCTTTCGGCCTAGATTCAGAACCATTGATAACAATCTGGAGGAAGTGTAGACCATGATTATAAGGATTTAAATTACACTCGAATCATAAATGAGAATCTCGAGATGCTAAAAATCAAAGCTATTTCAGGAAACGTTTTGAAAAATGTTTAAATTCCTCATAAAAATTGCGTTCAGTTTTCCAGCTCTCCCTTCTAAATTGTAATTAATGTTTTCAAGCTGATTTTCTGCCGATAATAGTAAAATGATTACTGTAATACTTAGGTCAGGGTAAACCGATAAAGCGAACAAAAAGATAAATCCGTCATTCGTATCACATGCCACGCATGCAAATGATTACAAAGTAAAGTATGCGCACTGAACAAAGTCTGGAGGAAGCCAAATTATGGTGGAGTTCTTCATCTAATTTATCCACAAACAATGGAGTGAGGCGAGTGTACTAGAATGTCAGGTTTAAAAGTCGGCTTGAATGGTCCGAGACTTTCTTCTTTTTCTAAACCACTCGAAGGAGCTGTAGGCTTGCAAAATGTAGTCTACAGACCCCAGTCCCAAGGTTTAAAAAAAAAAATCGATATAAATAAAAGCGAATGTGATCGGATTTGCATGAAATATAGAACATGCCTCCCTTTTGCCCAGCAGAAGCTTCATTTTATGCATTTGGATGCTCCAAATGGCGGGGAAGTATTTTTTGAGTTTTGCTTTGTGTCACTTACCGCTCCCCTCCAATCCCTTTCTTCACGAGCACATGACCATGGCGCCATAATAATAACAAATGAAAAAAATCAACATTTATTGAAATTTCAGCGGAAATTGCATGGAGACGTAGAAATGACTGTAAGTTGCTTGTTCGAGCTAGCACGGCCAGGCTAACATTCATTTCCCAGGTCATCATTATGATTATGACAATAGTTGGTTTAGTTATTTAACAGATATGACATAGATGACCATTTCAGCAAACCAGTCTCTTTGTCAAGAGTGTTCAGTTCTCTACACTGGCAAATGATCTCCCCAATGCCTTAGTTCATATACACCACAAGAGCCTGTCTTCCAAATTAACAATGCTTTTTCTTTCTACTGCCTAGTTTAAAATCTCAGCCTCTGAATTATTCCTAACGTGGGGTTTTGCGAAATGCAGCTTTCCGTTTGCTTTTTGCCACACTTTAACTGAATGCCAAGCCCTGCAGCGATGCCACAAATTTTCAGTGTTTTTTTTTTATTCTTCGATTTGCCCATTCTCTGAAATGAGCAGTTGTCCTCTTGTTTTTTACGTTTCTTGTTGTTTCTTGGTTTGATTTAGCAGCTTAATTTGTACGATCCATCCCCGAAGTTTATTTTTGTCTTCCGAGATCTTTTTAAAAGGGCATTGCTGGTTTATCTCGCAGTCACATTGTCTTTAAAGCCCTTGAAAAAGCAATTATTGACCAAGATTATAATTATGAAGTCATTGGTGTTCGTCTACTTCGGTATAGATTATATACCATGGTTGCGTGATTGTCTAGTGAGACATTCTAATGGTCTACTTACTCCGGCTGGCTATAGACAGTTATAGTTAACTGGACAATTTATACTTTTCAGGATACGACTTTATTCCCTGGGGCAAATGTCATTAGTTATCTATCTATCTATCTATCTATCTATCTATCTATCTATCTATCTATCTATCTATCTATCTATCTATCTATCTATCTATCTATCTATCTATCTATCTATCTATCTATCTATCTATCTATCTATCTATCTATCTATCTATCTATCTATCTATCTATCTATCTATCTATCTATCTATCTATCTATCTATCTATCTATCTATCTATCTATCTATTATCTACCTGTCTGTCTGTCTGTCTGTCTGTCTGTCTGTCTGTCTGTCTATCTATCTATCTATCTATATATCTATCTATCCATCCATCCATCCATCCATCCATCTATCTATCTATCTATCTATCTATCTATCTATCTATCTATCTATCTATCTATCTATCTATCTATCTATCTATCTATCTATCTATCTATCTATCTATCTATCTATCTATCTATCTATCTATCTATCTATCTATCTATCGTTCGTTCGTTCATTTGTCGCATGGTCAAGCTGAAAAAATTCCCAGAACACATTTCGAAAACTTGGTCACTCGAATGTGAACAATGATGGCGCAAGTAGGGCGTGCTGTGAAGGAGTCATTTTTCTTTGTTTTCTCTTTAGGAGCTGATTTCTTGACTGCTGTTGTGTTCAACTGTTTCAGTCTCTATGTTCATTAAATCTGTGCAAAGATCATTATAGGGACACCGAAGAACGAGAACAATAATTATACTCTGACGGTAGGCGGTAGGCGAATGGCATGCAGTTCTAGTGAAAGGCGTTTGAGGACACCGTGGTTCCCAGAAACCGACAAACCTAATTCCGGGAGCTATAAAATCTGGCCTTCTAAGGCAATGTCCAAACCCCGTTGCATTAGCAACCAGAACAGATTGATATATGCCAAAGATAAAGGAAAGTGATTCGGTCCAAGCTATGAAATAGTTCCTCACCTCTAGCTGATGGCGGAGAAAGGAATTTGTATTGCACTGAAAGTGCTCCTGGTATCGGATGATAAACAAAAGCGTTGTTGTCGTGATCAAGTTCCTTTGTTAACCCTCTAAACTCCGCCCCCATTTCTGCTTGTGGGAAATATGTGATTTTGTGAGAATTTGTTCTTAGCGGCATAATTTAGGTGTTTTCCTGATCATTTGGTGGATTTAGTGTACAGTGTAGAAATTACTAAAAATAACTTTTCTGGCTTTGAGTTCTGCAGCCCAGTGATACATTTCTGGTGTTACATGGGGCCTAGACGGTTATTTTCGTTTTTTTCTGTCACAATATTTTTTTTAAAATCGTGTTTGTATATGGATGTGTAATATATTTGACTGTAGATTTACAGTATAAACGTATTTTACAACCACAGCCCTTCGTTACCAGGTATTCATTGGCCGACAGCAGGTTAGGCTCACTTAGATAGAGGAAAGAAACACCAGCAACGGTATCTATTCTTTTAACACGTGTAATCTTTCTATGTAATGCAACTTTTGCTTTCTGTAAGAACTCTGCATAAGTTTATTCAGTTTGAGAAGCTGTATAATCTAAGCTTTTTGAAATATTGCAAATTGTACAAGTTAATGATACAAGTTTATGACAGCGAGGTTGTAAATGTAACTGCTACTTTGCAAAACTTCTACTAATAAAGGCTAAAATCTAATAAATGGACCTCTTTGCCAAACTTTCCATTGACGCAGTTGATCACTGAATACAAAAATATCCAAAGGTCAGTCTGTTGACTGTCCAAAACGACTATAATAAAATCTCCCCGGGAAACCACTGTTTCTTGATATTTTAATTATTTAAAAAATTATTTTCGTGGTCAAACCATCTCAGTTTTTGAAACAGAAAAGAAAATTACGGCGTACAAGATTTTTTACATCCTTTCTGAAGTTTCTCCAGGTCTATAGTTTTGATCTTCAATTTCGATTATTTTATCCGATAAGAAGAATATACCCCAAAGTTAATATTAATCGTCACTTTATACCGCTGTTTAGTTATCTAATGTATTTACAGAGCGACTATTCCCAGGCAAGCATTGGTCGTCAAGTACAGTTGCAGCACAGAGCCATCTAACTATCCTGATACTTATGCAAGCATTAATAATAAAAACAGTGTTTCACTTCACTGTAACCGCGGCTGTCGCATCACTAACAGTGTGCGTGTTCGCCTCCATTACACACAGTGGTCGTCCTGGCATAATGACACAGCTTTCTTCTGGAGGACAGGGAGTTATCCTGCTACAAGAGCCCATCAATTACGTTCTTTTTTCCTTTTTTAAAATATTTTTTTTATTCGATCTCTTAAGTCTGGGATAGATAGATAGACAGACAAACAGACACATGGGCAGACGGACGGATATCCATCCATCCATCCATCTATCCACCATTTATCCGCTCATCCATCCATCCATCCATTCACTCACCCATCCATCTATCCATCCATCCACCCACCCACCCACCCACCCATCCATTCAGCTATCCATCCATCCATCCCTCCATCTGACCTGCTCATTTGTCCTTCTATAACGTTCGTTTAATTTAACAATACCTTCATCTCTGAGAGAGAGAGAAAGTGAGAGAGAGAGAGAGAGAGAGAGCGAGAGAGAGAGAGAGAGAGAGAGAGAAAGAGAGAAGAGAGCAAGAGAAACAGACAGAAAGACAGAGACAGCGTGAATGGGAGGGGGGGCGGGGGCTGAAAAACACGAGTGTGGGACAGAGGAGGAGGTAAAGCATAGAAAGAACATTTGAAAAGTATATATTATAAAAGTATAAAAGTATACATAAATTTCGGTTGAGCTAAGCAGATTTCTGTAAAGCATACCAAATACCGTCCAAACAAATACCTTTTAATGTCGTATAAGCATTTCTTGTGTGACACATGTTTGCCCCAAGCGTGTACAGGTCACTGAGGTAAGGAGCCCAAGGTCAGGAAATGTGCCACATTAATTAGCGATGCCCCGTACCTCTCTGATTATTAACGAGGGTGGCTCTGCTGTAGTGTATACTCGATTATCTGAAATCACTAGTGCGATTTCCAGAAGAAGCCAAACTGTATTTAAAGGTAATTTATTTACCAATTAATAAGTCTCGTGAAAAATCGATAAAATTGTAGAAGGTGGAATCGTTCATGTTTCATATTCTATACTCGACATGAAATAGATTATGTGCAGTTGATCGCTTTGGAACACTCTCACAACTCATCCAACCTAGGCCTGTAATGTATCTAAATAAAAAATAGGCCTTTAAGTGACAGAAACGAATAATTTCGGTGCTGTTTGGCTCTCCTGAAAAATTCCACAGAGCATACAAAAGCTAAATTACGCAATCACCTAATGGTGCTCTACAATCCGTGGAAAGAATGTTGAAAGCAGAATGTCGCAAACTTGAAATATAAACGCCTGGTGCACGTTTCGAATGATTGTATGACTGCGCAGCTGTACCCTATTTATAGCCGGTTCGGTTTGCAGGCAAACAGACATGCAAACAACAGACAGACACGCAAATAAATGCAAGGATAGACAGACAAAAACACACATGAATGGACGGATGGATAGACAGAGAGGCAGACAGACAGAGAAGCAGACGTACATGCATACATACAAACATGGGACACGTTGATCTAGAGGCAAGATGCTCGGCTCTCATGCCGATGGTACCGAGTTCGATTCCCGGCCCGTGGAAATTTTGGAAATTTTGGGAAATTTCCTGTCTCTGATCCAATGGTAGTTAGGATCGAACACCAAGACTTCTCAGATGAGGACGAAAAACTCGGATGGCCCATGTGCATGTTGTGCACGTTAAAGATACCGCGGCAGTTGGAAGTCTAGAAGAGCAGGCCTAGCAAGACCGCTGCCAGTGCAAAATTTGAAGAACTCTAATCCCTTAACCCCCCCCCCCCTCCGCGCCCTCAAATGAGCTCAAACAAGTATACAAAATAAAAATACAAATACAAATACAAATACAAATACAAATACAAATACAAATACAAATACAAATACAAATAAAAATACAAATACAAATAAAAATACAAATACAAATAAAAATACAAATACAAATAAAAATACAAATACAAATAAAAATACAAATACAAATACAAATACAAATACAAATACAAATACAAATACAAATACAAATACAAATACAAATACAAATACAAATACAAATAAAAATACAAATACAAATACAAATACAAATACAAATACAAATACAAATACAAATACAAATACAAATAAAAATACAAATACAAATAAAAATACAAATACAAATAAAAATACAAATACAAATAAAAATACAAATACAAATAAAAATACAAATACAAATACAAATACAAATACAAATACAAATACAAATACAAATACAAATACAAATACAAATACAAATACAAATAAAAATACAAATACAAATACAAATACAAATACAAATACAAATACAAATACAAATACAAATACAAATAAAAATACAAATACAAATAAAAATACAAATACAAATAAAAATACAAATACAAATAAAAATACAAATACAAATACAAATACAAATACAAATACAAATACAAATACAAATACAAATACAAATACAAATACAAATACAAATACAAATACAAATACAAATACAAATACAAATACAAATACAAATAAAAATACAAATACAAATAAAAATACAAATACAAATAAAAATACAAATACAAATAAAAATACAAATACAAATACAAATACAAATACAAATACAAATACAAATACAAATACAAATACAAATACAAATACAAATAAAAATACAAATACAAATACAAATACAAATACAAATACAAATACAAATACAAATACAAATACAAATAAAAATACAAATACAAATAAAAATACAAATACAAATAAAAATACAAATACAAATAAAAATACAAATACAAATACAAATACAAATACAAATACAAATACAAATACAAATACAAATACAAATACAAATACAAATACAAATACAAATAAAAATACAAATACAAATACAAATACAAATACAAATACAAATACAAATACAAATACAAATACAAATACAAATACAAATACAAATAAAAATACAAATACAAATAAAAATACAAATACAAATAAAAATACAAATACAAATAAAAATACAAATACAAATACAAATACAAATACAAATACAAATACAAATACAAATACAAATACAAATACAAATACAAATAAAAATACAAATACAAATACAAATACAAATACAAATACAAATACAAATACAAATACAAATACAAATAAAAATACAAATACAAATAAAAATACAAATACAAATAAAAATACAAATACAAATAAAAATACAAATACAAATACAAATACAAATACAAATACAAATACAAATACAAATACAAATACAAATACAAATACAAATACAAATACAAATACAAATACAAATACAAATACAAATACAAATACAAATACAAATACAAATACAAATACAAATAAAAATACAAATACAAATACAAATACAAATACAAATACAAATACAAATACAAATACAAATACAAATAAAAATACAAATACAAATACAAATACAAATACAAATACAAATACAAATACAAATACAAATAAAAATACAAATACAAATAAAAATACAAATACAAATAAAAATACAAATACAAATAAAAATACAAATACAAATACAAATACAAATACAAATACAAATACAAATACAAATACAAATACAAATACAAATACAAATAAAAATACAAATACAAATAAAAATACAAATACAAATAAAAATACAAATACAAATAAAAATACAAATACAAATACAAATACAAATACAAATACAAATACAAATACAAATACAAATACAAATACAAATACAAATAAAAATACAAATACAAATACAAATACAAATACAAATACAAATACAAATACAAATACAAATACAAATACAAATAAAAATACAAATACAAATACAAATACAAATACAAATACAAATACAAATACAATAACAGCAAAAAATAAGAACAAGAAAAATAAAAAACAAGAAAAAGACAGGTTCAAGTGCCAAGTACTGACATACTCCGAAAACAAAAACCTCAAAACAGTCAGTCAGACAGACAGACAAGCAGGCAGGCAGGCGCGCAGGCAGATAGATAGATAGATAGATAGATAGATAGATAGATAGATAGATAGATAGATAGATAGATAGATAGATAGATAGATAGATAGATAGATAGATAGATAGATAGATAGGTAGACAGATAGATAGATAGACAGATAGATAGATAGATAGATAGATAGATAGATAGATAGATAGATAGATAGATAGATAGATAGATAGATAGATAGATAGATAGATAGATAGATAGTTGTGGACCAACACACTCAAATGTCGTGCCTGCTCGTTTACTCCTTTGATGAATGTTCCCGACTCACGCATCGACAACTCACAGAGACCACAGTGCATTCGTCGACCCCCCCCCCCCCCACTCCCCCAATTCATTCTCCTACTTTCCAGCCTCCTCCTCAAGATGTCCTCAGAGATAGTTGCTGTGTTTTCATTTCCTAACTGTCACATTCTTTGTACTCGTTTACCATAGCTGCGAACATTACCCATACTTTGTAGGAAACTATAGGTTGAGATATACATTTAGGTACATTCACTGTGTGTATCTCTTACGTTTGATTTGTGGTTGAAAGCATGAGAATATCTTGGCAAAATATTTGAACATATGTGTAGTAATAGGTTCTTGCAGAGTTTTGAAATATTTGAGCATAAGTGTAATAATAGGCTCTTACAGAGTTTTGACAGTTAGATGTAATAAGGTTAGACAGTTTTCGTGTACTTTTAATTTCCATAACTTAGCATTGACCGTCAGAGTTACTGTCGTCCATTGTCTCAATTTCCTTGTAAGGATGTTGTGAACGCAGAATGCCAATATTATGTAATCAAGAAATAAAGATCGTAATATGGTTTTACAGTTACACCTAAATGTAAAAGTTTGTAATGTAATTTTCTAATAATCAATTTAGGTATTTATGAAATGGGATAACGCAGCACTAGCCTCAAAGAAAACAAGCAGTTTCGACAATAATATTGTAAAATCAAATAACGTTATCGTGTGTTATGCACTTTACTCGGCGACATACACAAAGCACCAGTTGACGTTATACTGACATGCAAATAGCACCACGATGATGCATACCAAAAAACACCAGCAGTAGTGGAATGCATTCCCGAATACGCAAACACGCATAACTATTGATACAATACTTAGATAATAATCTAACCAGTGGATTAGCCTAGGTTAAGTGGAACTTTTATATCATGTCCAAAATTCTTCAGCCAAGTTTTATTCCAGTCCGCTGCGGATGATGCACATTTTAGAGCTTGACTGGGAATATCATTTAACTCTCACCTTATACGTATTTCCACAATTAAATAATGTGATAATATTGTGCATTTTAGGGGAAAGAAAGCACTTCATGTTGCTGGAAAAAAAATGTTACTTGTATGCCTCCAATAGCAATTATTTAATGACAAGGGATATAACTGTAAATATTATTGTTCATCGTTTTAGGTCCTTGGGGACAATACATAAATAGTAAAAAGCTAGATACCTATCTATCTATCTATCTGTCTGTCTGTCTATCTATCTATCTATCTATCTATCTATCTATCTATCTATCTATCTATCTATCTATCTATCTATCTATATATCTATCTGTCTATCTATCTATCTATCTATCTATCTATCTATCTATCTATCTATCTATCTATCTATCTATCTATCTATCTATCTATCTATCTATCTATCTATCTATCTATCTATCTATCTATCCATCCATCCATCCATCCATCTATCTATCTATCTATCTATCTATCTATCTATCTATCTATCTATCTATCTATCTATCTATCTATCTATCTATCTATCTATCTATCTATCTATCTATCTATCTATCTATCTATCTATCTATCTATTTATTTGTCTGTCTGACTGTCTGTCTGTCTATCTATCTATTTATCTGCCTGCATATTTGTTTGTCCGTCTTTCTGTTTGTGTGTTCCTCTATAACCCATTGTTACTCTGTCTATTTCGGTATGTGCATAATTATAAGAACATGTAATTGCATGGCATCGATCCACCAGTCCATCTTCTTTCGTGCACGGGGTACTGTTGTTGCTGTTATTCTTGATCATTACAAGCAATCCCGTGCCAAAATTACTGTTCCAGACACCAGACCACCCTCGGAATTCTGACTCACAGAACCATGCATACACGAAGCCAAACCGCTGCAAAGCTGAAATGTTATGTTGTAGACATAATTATATCTATTACTGTCTTTTACATAGATGATGTACATAAAATATAATTACAGATAATACATGTTTTACATATTCCGGCCACGTCTGAGTGAGGCAGAATACAGAACGTGTCATACTCCACATATGTCATAATTACTGTGTCCCGAGCACGGCATTCCTCAGATGCAAAGGACCTGTAACCTACTAGCATCAGATATCAGTTAATAACTATCACTTTTATACAGTGTGCTCGCTCTTCATCCTTGTTATTTATGAATTAGTAGCAAAGGAAACACCCTTCATATTGTACCATCTATTTCACTACTGTGGTGAAACTAGACACTGTTCTGCGCATTGAATGATTCTATGGCATGTTTCTCATGCTCATTTTGTTCTTCTGTGTAATCATTATATTTGAGCTTGATGATTTACTGTCGCTATCAAGTCATTACATAATCTCATGTCTAGAATATGCACCTCTGAATACAATTTCGGCAGATTTACATCGAAATGAAGGATTTTGCACATGGAAATATTCTGTTGATTTCCTTCGTCAAAGGCAATAATAGGGACGCTCTTTTCGTTCTCCTCTTTGCTTTTGTTAACTCTATCTCCTTCTCCCATCCACACAACCCTTTTCTCACCCCCCTCACTCTCGTTTCCTCCCCCGCTCGCAACAATATCATCCCCCCTCCCGCTTTCCTTCTCACACCACTCACCTCTCTCTTCCTCTCTTATGCCTCATTTCCACTCAATGCCCTCCCTCATCTGTCCTCTCTCTCTCTCTCTCATCTCCCCCTACTCTTCCCCCCACACTCTCATGCATTCTTATCCCTCGGTCTCACTCAAATCGTTACCCTCCCTCCCTCTCCTCCAAATCACTCTCTTTGATTATTTCTTCCTCATCTTCGGCATGCTTACCATGATTCACTTTTGTGCTCACTGACCTGCTGTAATCACTCAGCCAGCAGTTTCCCAAAGTTGCTTCATACACAGCCATTTGGCTACGCCAAATATTTCTTGTGCTCCTGCCAGAAACACTTTTCACATTTAACGTCCATGCAAATCAATGTTCATTCTTACATTTACCCTATCTTGTTTTTCTGTTCCTACCATTGTCGACGTTAGTTCTTGTTTGTTCCAACTCCACTTTTTCCACAATTGAGAAATTCGACATTAAACGTTTGCGGCTTAACTATTATTATAAGGAGTTACAATAAATCGGAACAGTGAAACAGCTTGATAAGTGCCACAACGCATTTTAAATAAGTGTCAAAGTATGCATTTGTATTTCTTTTCTACATACTAAAAGATCTCCAGTTTTTCAGAAAACGGAGAGAGAACAAACAAGATCGCACATTGTATATTATTCTTTTCTCTGTAATTATATTTTCTTCCTCGTCTCGTTATTGCCAGCCTTATCGTATTTTACCATTCCCGCCACCTCGTTCCCTCTGCCTCTACCCTGATGTTCCAGCTAAGGATATTCTAAGAAAAATATTTTCTTAAATCTTCGTCCATACAACACTATCAAAAGCTTCCCTAGGCCGAAGGGAACAAGTTTGACTTCTCTCGCCAAGTTCATATCGATAGAACTACTCAAATACAAACTGAGAATAAAAGGGAAATGGAGAAAGAGAAGATTCGATAAAAAGAAAAAAAATCGTATTTGAGATGAAGAAGGTGGCGAGACCCATAGGAGCACAGTCAATCAGTTGGTGTGTGGGGGGGGGGGGGAGAGCTGAAACGGGGCACAGATTCTGGGAAATGGGCGTTAGGCTTTGCTTCATAGATCTGTGACCAGATTCACTTATGCTGTTTGGGCTTTGCAATAATGATTCACTATCTATCTATCTATCTATCTATCTGTCTATCTATCTATCTAGCTAGCTAAGTCTGTTTGCCGCCTTAATTTCAATGGGTAACAGCTCATGACCATGTTGCATCTGTAAGTGCAGTCGTTTTATGTGCACTGGATTCATAAAGGGAGGTGGCTGGAATGTTTATTGTTATCTGTTTCAAAAGGAGTGTGAGTTTTTCCCGCTGTGAGTGTATGCATGCGTGCTTGTGTGTGTATGTGTGCGTGAGTATTATAAGTGTGAGTGTCTCCCTTTCGTTGTAGTTCTCACGTCGACAAAGAGAGCCCCAGATAAAAAGAAGGGAAAAAACCCGCTGTCATGATGTATCAAAGTTTCCGTTTATTGGCAGTCTGATCCGATTCTTGGATTGAGTCGCTCACTCAGAAATGTAATTTGCAAGGGTCAGACTCGAGGTCACCAGACCATTCTTAAGGCACGGGGGCAAAGAGAGTTTGATGTGTGTCTCTCCTGGCCTGGAGAGACGGTATTCAAAACCCAAATAAAATAAATTTATAGAAAATAACTAAGAAAAAGACAAATAAGAAAACAAACTGGAATTGGACGATGGGGCGTTGAGAGGGTGGGAGAGGATGAGGATGCGTGGTGGTTGCGGGGGAGAAAAACAGACGGAGTGTGTGGAAAGAGATTTTGATAAGCGCCGTTGTTCTGTGGGGAAGAAAGAGAGAAGTGGGAGATACAGATTAAGTACAAGAATGTAAAAAATGGCAGAACAAACGAGGGGAGTCTGGGTCGATAGAATAATTGTAGAGTATGGGGAGGAACGGATTGGGAGACAATCACAGTTTCCAGAAGTAAAGCTGGGGGGATTTAGTATTACAGCAAACGTTTTGCTGTGAATTATACCTTTTATGTAATGTTAGAAACGGTAAATCAAAACCGCGTATGACACCATTTTTAACACTGCAAAATGGAAGTCATGAATACGAAACTGGTGTTTAAAGAAGAATATTTGAACAGAATTTGTAATTTGGTTTAAAGGTTACATTGGTCCTGGAACTTTTCTCTAGATTTTTGTCCTACTGCATAATTTATTTAAGATCGTTAACATGATACGTGGTGCGTATCCGCCCCAGCTGTAACTGGGCTTCAGTGACACAAAGGCAAATTTCCCAAATGGGATTAAAGAAGTATACAAGTACCAAAGAAAAATTGGCTGTGTGGAGAATGGAGCCTTTAGGCCATGTTTTAACTGGAGCAACTTTATTGGAAGCGAGTTTGTTTGAGCGATATATTGTGACTTAATGTTATGACAAAGACAGAAATAAGCGATGGGGCACGAATAACAGTCCAGTTATGTAAATTGTGTAATTCTGTAAGACTTTGCAATATCCCTTGATCTCACAGAGTCCCAATCAGCTCACTTGAGATGTTCGACTCCGTCCGACAAATCCCAAAATTGTAGCCCCTGCTACGTCCGCTGTAGAATTTGCTTCTTTAAGGTAGGAATTTCATATATCACAGATCAATCCCAGTTCTTTGCTGACAAATTTCTGGGACTCCCCTCACAATAAGTGTATGAGTCGGCGCACACAGACGCGTATGTGTACAATGTGTGTCAGTCGAATGTGCAGCAATTTAATTTTGTTCATTAATCTGAGTTTTTCCCGTTTTCTTTCCATCAAGGGTCACACACTGGAGTTCCACAGACAGGCCGGTGAAAGAGTCAACAATTGGAAACCTCAAGAACATCTCATCTCACCCGAGACTGGACAGACGGGGTGGAGACACCTGTTCTGCTGAGAATGAACTGTTGATGCCTGTCTTCCCGAGTCTTTAAAGCATGCCCATTGACTCATGTATCATCGCTTTTCTCCTCACGTCTGTACCTCCGTCACTCCCCCAAACCTTTCTTCAGATGCTGTTGAGCAAATTCAGTTGATCCTGCCTTTGGTCTGTATCTCAATATCTGAATCCTTTGTGTTTCTTAAATGTGTGAATCTTTGAATAATTGGTCCGTTTTAAAGACAAGTGGGCTAACCCACATCTTTCAAAATGTCTGATTTCACGGCATATGTCAAAAGTAAGGGTTGCCCGACAGGGCATTGTGAGAGGTCCATAGTTACAAGCATGAGGATATTCCAGCAGAACATAAATGAGACCAAGGCACTTGCCAAGAGCTAAACGCCTTTAACCCCAGTTTTCTCAAAACTGCTTTTTATTTTTGGGATTGCACATTTATCTATAAAACCGACTAAGTGTACAGCAACAGGTCATTGTGTGTTCATGTCTAGCTCTATTAGGTGTGTTTGTGTGTGTGTGTGTTTGGGTGTTTTGGGCATTTTGGGGGACAGGGAGAGAACAGAGCCTTAGATTACGAAGATCCATTACAGTAACAACTTCTTGAGTATGTATGGGCAAATTTTATTTCCTGTGTGCACACAAAATCCACTTCTCCAGCATGACGCCCCATGGTGTCTGGGATTTGCCTGTAAAAAAGAGAGAGAGAGAGAGAAAAAGAGAGAGAGAGAGAGAGAGAGAGAGAGAACGAGAACAAGGAAGGAAAGTTGAAAAAAAAAAAACGAACACGGTCCGAAACAAGTTTGGCCAATCGATAGCACGTCAAGTCAAGTGAAGGAATGATCTCCCGCTGGCTGACCAATCAACAGTTAATTTAATTAGTGCTTTCATCTAGTGACTCTTCCCACCCCTTCCCCCTTCCGCAGCCTTTCTGTTGACCTCTTTGCAATTCTCAAGCCTCACTCAACAGTCAGTTCTCCTTTACAATCCTCTAACTTGTTAAAAGAAAAAAAATCAACAACAACAAAAATTACTTTGTTTTGTTAAAGGGGTGAAGATTTCTTTACAGAATTTCAAAAAATGAGTGATACCATGTTTGGCCCTGACTAGAGAGGACTGTAATAATCGTCCTTGTTTTTTCAGCCCGTAAAACTAGTGTTCTTGAAAAGACCTATATTTATATTTTCTTCAAATCTTCTATACTTGTAAGAATATTGAAACATTCATGATAAGGATATGCCGGACAGATTCTGTAGATTTGGCCCCGGATCTAATTTGCATCTCTTTTGACCTGATTTTTCTTCTCCACCTCTCTTTCTATTTTTTTTTTTTCTCCTCTCTCCTTCCATTTCTTGAACATTTTAATCCTTGACTTGTGTAACGATCAACACTCCGAGGGAATCTCAGCGAGATCCAGACAAGCATGAAAAATAAAAATAAACGAGGGAACGCTGGCTGGAGGAAGAAGAAGACGTTTTTCCTATCCTGGGTGGCGGGACGGGTGGTGCTGGGTGGGCCAGTGTCTAATAGTTTGAGCAATGAGTGGCAAGTGACATTGTAGCAGCGGAAATAGATTTGTAGGATGGATGGGGAGATTATGAGACCGGGTGGAAGGGGGGGGGGGAGTGTGGGCGAGGAGGAGGAGGGAGGGAGTAATGGTTTTTTCTCATCAAGAAAGAGGGCCAATGTGATTATTTAACATATCGGTGTTGGTTTCAGGGCGTCCTCAAGCAAACGGAAATGACATGAACCAATATTGTAGTTGATACTAGCGAGTTTGAAGCTGTCATATTTGTTTCACTTATTACAGCAGGCATTTTTAATTTTTATGATGTCTGATGTTTTTGTTGTACATTATCAGTGTCCATATTATCGTGAGATTATCGAGAACTAATGATCAAATATTGAATTCGAACGAGACGAAGTGGATAAAGAAACTAAACTGAAGAGGAGGGGGGGGGGGAGGGGGGTAGTACGCATAAAGAGAAGGGTACAGTTTGGAACATTCTTATCTTTGTATTAATCTGTTACTACAAAATTATTCAAAACGGGGCTCCCCGTAAAATGCTGGTGCAACAATAATAGTAATAGTTAATGGTACACAGCAGCAAATCGGTCAGTTTCTAACTTAGTCATATCAACTGCATTATTAGCTCAGGTCATTTTCGTTTCCTAAGGAACATTTTGATACAAAAATCGATTACATCAAATGATCAAATTGGCCCTCTTTCTTGACTTCATACTAGGTGGCCAATGGTTAGTTTGATTACATTTCGATCCAATGTAGCAAATAACCTTTCATCTGCTCCTTAATGGTTTAGTATTTTAAAACAGTGGATGGATTTTCATTAGAAAACGTAAAATGAAACTACACAAATTCAAATTGGAAAATGTGACATTAATTCATAATAACTGCAACCAAGGGACATAACATTCTATGAGTTCAAGGGAGGATACTAGGCCAGAGACAATGTTTTCCCGTACATTCACAATTGGAATGTCTAGATGACAACAAGGAAGTGAAGAATTTGTCACCAAGGATGTTGCAATATTCAAGCCTTTTTTTTTTTCTCTCTCAGTGTTTCAGCATTTTGTGCACACGTACATGCACCTCCACACATTGGCCTGAATTTCGCAACACTTCCTCCCATTGTCCATTACGTGTGGTCACATTTGGGCAAGCTCAGAAAGTGGGCGTAACCTGAAGATATGAAATGAGCTTTGTTACGATGACTCATGTAAGTGTTCCGTTAAAGCAACGAGACTGGACGTGTGGGGGGGGGGGGTTGGATGAGGGGGAAGGTGTCTGTATATCCTCGAAATGAAGTGACATCATTAAACCTAAAGATAGACAAGGCTTTTTAAATGACTGTAAAATCAGTAAATTGACAATCAATTCTGAAAATAACACATACGTGATTTTGTTGCTGATTTGAAGTTTAATACGCATATTTTTGTTGTTGTTTTTGCTTTTCTTTTTGTTTAAAAAAATAAAAAAGTATATATATATGTATATGTATAATTCAGCTTTCCTCTCTGTAAAGTGGGGAACTTTATATAGGAGTAGACCGTTCTAAACGTGTAGTCCATTTAACTCCTGTAAACAGTCATGAAGCCATCAGAAATGGTTGAAACAGAAACGAATCAAATGTATCTTGTTTATATATGTGCAGTTTTATAATTACATGTATGTGAAGAGTATTTTTCAGGTGAATAGAGACAGAATGTCAAAGAATAATTCATGATATTAATGTTAAGTAGAAATCTTAGCTGGCTATATGCCTTCCACAGAATAAATAAAGACAAACTGCTTGATTCAGCTAGTCTCTGTCTGCAACTGCTTATATAATCCCATGGGTGAGCTGGACGTCCTTCTACTGCTGTATCTATATTTCTCACTTAAACATCTTGAGTTCTGTTTTAAAAGAAGTTTGTATTTGATTTACATGATAATGAAAGGCATACGTTGACATACATTTCGGTTTTTTTTGCATATCTACTAAGTTAACAAATCAAAAGTTCACTCATTCAGAAAGACCAGTGAAGTAAAAATGTCTGTTTTGCCCAGAAGCAAAATACTTTCATTTAATTCAAGAACAGATAACTTCAAATATAGCCAATCCTCAAATCTTCTTTCTGTTACTTGTTTCAAAGGTTCCGATTCCTTTAAAGTGTTCATCCTACTGATCACAACCATCGTGGCCAACCCAAATGTCACATCAACATACAGTAGTTATTCATCTTTGGCGTAGCCTGTTGTTGTGTCCTCTGTGATATGGATGGAGTAGTTGTAAAATTGTATAGCATTAGTTCCAATCAGTTAGGACAGCACAAGAATCGGGCTGCAACTCTCGACAGGTGTGATTATCAAATAAAGGTTAGTTTCCTGCTGTAGAAACGGAACGTCCCCTCTCTGAAGGTAGGTTGTACAGAATAGAAATATGAATACGAAGTCTGTCGCAATGAGAACAAAAAAAGTCACAAGAATAATGGTCAAACATCAAAACCAAGACGGTTTTCTTCACATCAAAGTAAGTTGATAATATATTTATAAGCAATGGTGACTTCACCTATAAACAATGGATTTTTCTTCTTATCTGTCTCAGTTCGTTGCGTTTTCTCTATTTCATATAAAGTTATAGCTGTAATATTCTTGAAGGTTCTGTTAGAGGACAGGTTTTTGCTACTCTCTGGAACTAAAACCATACAATTTAACACATTAACAACATCAATAACGACATCAACAGATATTCAGAGCCTTAAAAAATCAATAACACGGGCTTCCTATAATTAGTATGAGATCTGAAGGAGGTGATCATTATTTGTTTGGGTGTTTGTTTTTTAAAGCTCTTGTCGTGAGAAAAGAAAGGAATTTCCGCTGGGAACAGAGACTGTACGACGTAAGCATTCGCTGAGCTGTGAGGAAAATGCTGTTTAGGGAAGAAAATAACCCAGTTAAAGAAATTCGGCTCTGTAATTTGAGTGTCTCGAGTCTAGCAAGGACAAGTTCCATCTTCTTCCGAGAGTGAACGGACACAACTGTGGGGTCAAATTCTTCTTTCCGATGGGGTACTTTCGTCTTGGCAGGCGTCACATGGATATCTGAGTTTTGTTCTGAGAATTGAAATGGCAAGAAAGCTGTTTAGCACATTGGCTACCTGAGCCCGGTCCACGTTGAGATCAAATAGACTTGTTCAACTCGTCTGTCCCTTGCCCACTCAGACAAGTACAGCCTATGTACGTAATGAACACTTTCTTGTTGGGCCATGTAAATGCGCAACAAACATCATTCTTGTGAATAACATGACAAAATTACATAACATGATGCATCTCCCTGCAGATTTGGATGTTACAGATCTCCAGTTAAGACATCAATGTCAGGTTCGAAGAATTCTAAATGACGCGCCTAATTGTGTAAAATACTTCAAGTGTTTTGTATACTTCGTGCAGCCTCCAAACGTTGAATCCGATCGACTCCTTTTCCTGAGCAGCGGAAGTGGCTCATAATTTAAACACTCCCAGTTTCTGTCCAGTTGATATTGTTCATGCAGTTAATGAATCATTTAATTGATTTTAAAAAAAGAATTAAAACAAGATTGAATTGTGTACATCATCTTCACATTACATTAGCATTTCTTGTTTCTCTATAATCGTGTGCCTTGGTAAGTATCCTTAAACAGTGCGTGTGAGTCTGTGTGTGTGTGTGTCAGAGAGCGAGAGAGAGAGAGAGAGAGAGAGAAAGAGAGAGAGAGAGAGAGAGAGAGAGAGGGGGGGGGGAGACAGACAGACAGACAGACAGACAGACAAACAGAGAGAGTATTAATTGTTCTCTTCTCCTACCATCTCCGCGCTCCATTATATTATTTAAAAGAAAAACAACAGAAAACGTTTTGCCTTGTTTGCCGCCCCCTTTTTTAAATCCATTTTGAGTATATGACTGTGGTAATCTTTCACGTTTTCAAATTCATTTTATATGTACACGCGTTAAAAACGGTGTCAGATATCGTCTTTTATTCCTGGAACGCAGAAAGTGGGCTCTTCTAGGATACAGGCAGGGTGAATAAATATGCAAAACAAAAGTACTTTCGCATACACTATTTATTTCCACAGAATGACACATTTGGGGGTGTGGGTGGGTGGGCGGGGGATGGAGAGAGAGATTGTTCCTCTTATACCAGCCCACACAAGTTCTACTTGATAACAAATACATATTTTCGCTCTTGGTGATCAAACATTTTTAGAGCCTTGTTTCTTCGGCACGTGAAGATGCTGAACATTATTAACCCCATTCTTGTCTCACGCCCAAAAACAGAACCGCCTCTGCTTAAGATAAACCTTCAAGAGTTTTTGAAATGATCTGAACTCGGTGACCTAGAAATTGTGAAAACGAGCAGCAAGAAAAATACACGCCACAGTTCTCTTTTTGTTTCTCTAACAAAGCACCACTTCTGATCTACCTCAAAAACAAGATTCTCGCAGTCTGTGAGCGGATGATAAAAAAATCAAATAAAGAGAGACAGATAGAGAAAGAGGGAGGAAGTTTCGGCTTTCTCAAAGTCACCCTACCTCCGACTGCCCTGTTTTCTTCTCATCCGCCCTTTATTACCACCGCTGTTCTCTTAAATCTCTCTGTGTTTCTCTCTTTTTCATTTGCTAAGTCTTTCTCTCTCTCTCTCTCTCTCTCTCTCTCTCTCTCTCTCTCTCTCTCTCTCTCTCTCTGAGGATGGTCTGTGGGTGCTTCTGGTGGAGTCTCCTTCTCTTCTATGGTTCTTTGATGTTCTGTCTATCAACTTGCTTTTTCCTAGCACAAGGTGATCGCTCCGTGTCGACGTGCTTTCTCCAAATTCAAACTTAGACTCTCTCTCTCTCTTTCTCTCTTTCACTCTCTCTTTCTCTCTTCCGCCTGGCATACCACAAGACAATCGCCGGGACGTTTTCGTGATTTGTAGCGTTTTTATGCAAACTACATAAACGGAAGCGCCAGGTCTTCGTCAATATCTCCAAGTACGCCAGCATCGCTCATTTATCAAATGCCAAGAAGGACACGCCTCTCCTGCGTGTGTTGGTGTGTTTGTGAGTGTATGTATACTGCTGTCTTTCTTTCCCTTTTTTTTTTTTCCTCTTTGTTTTGTTGAGGTTTAATGCTTGTTTCCTGGAACAGTGAAGATGTATCACTAGTATCAGGCGAGGTTTGGGACGCCGACGAGTGAGTATCATAAAACAGCCGGCGAAGTTCAGTCAGACTGGATTAGGCCAACAGCCTTAGGCTGGGGCCCTCAAGAACCAAAGTTAAACTATTGACAGCCCTTCTCAGGGCTACATCATCGGCTCGTTTTAGGGCTAAAACAGTGCTAAAGATTAGGAAAGACCAAAATGGAGAAAAGGACTAGAGCTAGAAGAAATAACACCAAGATCTTCCTCCACTAACGAGATGGATTTGATATCATTTGAGATTGTTATTAAAGTCTATAGTATGCTGGTTGTGCAGCCAGGATAAATGATTAAATCTGGCAAGAGGAAATCAAATCTCTTTCTGGTGAAGAAATATCACAACTCAAATTATGCTAAAAGTTGTCGGGGTTTTTTTGGGGGGGGGGGGGGGGGCAGAAGCTGAAATGTTGCTGTCAGTATTTCAAATAGTATCACAATTTTATTTTCTATATGAGAACAGTCCTATTTCTATCTATACCAGTGAATGCTTAAAACCGTATGAGAAAAAAGAGTAAACAGACATTAATTTGTATGCAATTGTAACATCAAGGATTACATACAATCATTGACACTGTGCAGTCCTGGAAATGAATGCAAATTGACCTGTTCACAGCCGTACACCATCCGAAACCAGGTCAGTGAGACACGATAACTCTTTCCTTTCCCAGAAATTTCCAGGAGCAAAAAATTAACAGAAATCGTGATCATATCGTAATTGACCCTCACCCTCGCATCTAAAAGATACTCCCTAGCTCAGAAAACGAAACAAGTAAAGAAACAAATAAACAAACAAGTAAACAAAGCAACTAACATGAAAACACCGAGCACTTCACTTTTCTTTAGGTTTCACTGTGTCAAATGGAAAGTGGATTTCCATGGTGAATTGTCAAGTTGTCTGAATTTTTTTTCGCATTTTTCATAACTCCATCACGATTTCCCCCTTAAATGGCAGCCGCTAGAGGTTGTTACTGATTGACACCTTTCAGAATTACACGTGATTTCAGACGTGTCATCCTTTTACTGCGGTTCTTTGTCTTTTTTAAACAGGAATTGTCAAGTTAATAATGTTAATCTATGTGCCTAAAAAAGAAAGAGAGAAAGTCAGTTTTAACTCACGTTAACCACTGTAAAGGTCTCGACCCCGTTTTTAGTAACCTGTACTCCAGGACATTTGCATCACTTCTTGGACTGTCATCACTCTCACCAATACTACCACCAAACTACCACCATCATCACCATCATCGTCAGTACCATTGCTCTCCCCCAGAACACCATCATCACCACCGTAAATAGTGTCCCCAACATGGCTTTAGTACCAGTCCTACTTCTTTAACAATCACAACCACCATAACCATCATCATCATCACCACTATCACCTGTATCACACAACAGCCACCACTATCTTTGCCACCAAAACTACCACTGATATTATCATCGTCACCAAGAAAAACTTACCTATTGCTTTTGGCAAATCGCTAAATCAAAGAAACGGAGAGGTATCTAAATGTAGAAAACTGTAATAGATATTTCTGCGAAAAGGCGGATTTCAAAAAGCAGTCCTTAAAACTGGTAGTCACATTAAATTGCATTATAGCATTTTAATACACTCGTATACTTTGCAATCTTTATTTAACAATGGTGAAGTGTGCATGATGCCATTATAAAGACAGCATTCCCCGCTCACTTTCCACTGAAAGAACTGAGAAATGCTATTTATAACCACTTGGCCTCAGCTCAGATCCATGAGACGTAAAGCCCAAAACTTGCCATATATGTCCTCCAATTAGTGGCTGGTTTTACAGTCTCACGCTTATGGCGTCGTTACCATGTTAAAATAGAAGATCGAATGGAAAGGGAAAAAAAGCCATTTTCTTCGTTCCTTCCGGCATAAATTGACATTTTGGCCTTACCGATTTATAAATTTGAGGACTAAAGTTATCGATTAACAGAGACAGTCTACTGCGAGGATGAATTCCGAATATGATCACTACGAGCAAATGGCTTAGTTAGAGTATTGAGCGCCATAGATCGTGTGGAGTTCAAGCTCAAGAGTGACCTAGTTACAAGTAGCTTGTACTGGAGTGAGTTTGTGCTGGGTGCACTTCGAACATAGGACTCGATACCTTTGGCATTCCTGGACCGGTCGACTGGTAGATTTTGTAATTTGGACCTCATTAAAACTGAATACCAGTACAGAATGGATTTTGTCGCCCTATAGATACACGGCGGTGGCATTTGAACTGCTTCTTTCCACAAGGAAGTGCCGGTATTCTGCCACTTATGCAAACGTCAAAAATTGATACTTTGTCTTTCTCGCAGTTTTTGGTAAAGGATGTGAAAAAAAAAAGAAAGAATGAACGAACAAATATTTAAATTGTTACTCACATGATGAGCAACAAACACTACCCTGCATTTCAGTGTTTGCTGTTTGAGTTCTATTGTAAGATGGACTTTATAAATGTTAATTAAAAATGAAGGGGAAAAAATAAAAGTAAAATGTTACTCTGATTTTGTGTAATGAGCTTGAAAAAACACATAAGTTATAGACACGGAAGACAAACTCGGGACCAGAACACCTAGTCTTTGGAGCATTCACGTACTGCTAAAGAGGCTGTCATGGACCATAACATATTCGTGGTGATTTCGAATGTATGTCTCCTCTGTTCTCTTTTCGACTAAAGTACACACCCAAATGGTAAAATTTCAGTGCACATTATCGATATTTACTTTCTGAAATCTGGTAATACTTCATCAGACTTTCGGTTCAAAAGCTGTGAAATTTAGGTTTACTGTCATAAAATTAACCTTACCATTTGATGCAGTTTTTACTTCCCACTATGATCTGTTTGAGATGTTTAATATCATTCGATTCGAGGACGTCATACTCTGACAAAACAGAAAATCGCTTCATGTAAGCATCGTTTTGCGTTTTCATTTAGTCGCAGAAGAAAACATAATGCATCGGCAAACTTGTCATACTATGGTTAAATAGTGTAATCAGTACAGAAAAACAGCTAAATGGTAAGGAGCGGTGCAAAGTGGCAACAGATATAAGCCCGTGGAACGGATGCTTGCGACAGAATTTCCCGATGGGCTGTCGTCGACGGCGCGTGACCTGTTCTACATTTTACTTTCTTAAATAACAAATTGCGAAACAGGTCGGCTTTGAATTCATGCAATGTGGCTAATAATTTCTAAATAATACTATTTCTTGTCTTGGAAACTAGAACAGCTGTCTCTTAACAAAGACATGATGATGGGTTGATGACAGATGACATGGAGGCTCTTCATCCTTTACACGGCGATGGGAGATTAGCTTTATTTAGTTTCAAAGAATGTCTCATTAGACAAAGTTTATGTCGTGAATAAGGTAAGTTCAGATCGATTCTGTCCTGGCTCTGAAGATTTCCATGTCAGTATCAGAGAAAAACAAAGATACCGGTATAATTATATGAAAATGCTTGCTTTTGGACACAGTTCGTGAACTTTATTAGCATAGACATTGTTTGCATATTACGAAGTACGAGGCGATTTTCCAATGTTGGAGGTACTTAAATCAGAAACCATAGCCTTAGTAGGTCTTTTAGAAATATAATCTCAGATTTGAAATCAACGCAGAATGGTTTGGTATATTATGTACAGAATGAATGAGATGTATGCAAAATACTTGGGAGCACTGGCGCCACTGACGAAATTAACCTAGTATTCCTTGCCTAATTGGCGCACGACCGAAGCCACGGTCTCACAGCTCATTATGCAAACAGATAATCACGGAGGTGTTTATTGCTGGTGCGATGTTGTGGTCGACCTCTTTAGCATAAACATTATATTAATTATACATTTTTCCTTCTCTTGCTTTCTTTCCTTCCCCGTTGTCTTACTTTCCATCTTTGCTGATTTCTTCTTTTTTTATGTCTTTTTTTAATTTCAAGGTGCTCGTCACGAATTTACCCCTCTTTGTCCGTCTGATCCTTAAATCTTCCAGCCATAGTTTGTTCTGCCATTATCCATAATTCTCTCTCATTGTCCCTTCCTGTCTCCCCCCCCCTCTCTCTCTCTCTCTCCCTTTCTCTCTCTCTCTCTCCCTTTCTCTTCTCTTTCTCTCTATCACTCTCTCTCTCTTTCTCTCTAGCACTCTTCCTCTCTCTCTTTCTCTCCAGCACTCTCTCTCTCTCCTCCTGACATTATTTCCCTCTCTTTTTCTCTGATAATTCAAATGACACTAAACTGATACAATAAAACAAAAATGTATCTGTCCCGAATTGACTATTGAGTCTGTCCACGCCACAGCCTTCACATAAGAGGAGAACCTGACGTTCCCAAATGTAATGTCCTTTGCAACATACATAAATACTGCAACTGATAACATAACAGAATGTAATAGTTGATGAGATCCACGGTTGTTTTTTTTACCCTCCACGACTTTGCTATTCTGAAGTGGTCACAGAACGAATATTTCTGCCCTCTCTGCCGTGCTCACACGAGAGTCAATTTGGAAAGGGGGGCAGGAGGGGCAAAGAGCCGATATCTGTGGGTGAGAAAAGCTATAATCACGGACTGTGTGCTCAATCACGCACGCGACTAGTGTTTAATCTGTGGCGAGCGAGGCCGTCTCTATCCCTGCATAGCAATGATTGACTCGGGGCACGGGAATTGCTGTAACTAAAAGGGAGCCTACACTTGCTCACGTCTGACTAGCACGGCATACTAGAGCTATTTGGTCTGGCTAGCTTCAGGCCCCAATGGTCAGCATTGCTGCAACAGTTGGGGCAAATTTAGAGCCAGAGTACTGCTTCTACAGCGAGAATACTTGCGTAAAAACAATAAAAGCATTTGGTATTGATGGAGTTGACAAAAAAGATGGCAGTGGACCACAACAGAAGTAACATCATAAAAAAAAGTAAAACTATCGAAGTTGTAACGACATGATTGACCGGTACCACTATAAAGACAAAAGCAAAATCTGAATGCAGCAACGTCGAAATCACGGAGAGCGACAGAAACAACGAAGAACGACTTATTATAACTCACAGACTCATTCATTCACGGATTCACTTACTCACTGAATAAATCACTCACTGACTCACTCACTGAATCACCCACTCATACACACCACAAACATTTTTACGCACTCAGATTCATTCACTCAGGTCATGCATAGGGGCGAAGCGTGGCTCCCTGCAGAGGGTAATCAGAATTTAAGCTACTAAGATCCTCATAATAGAACGTATTGCTACATCATATTCACATAATCATAAATGCAGTGACTAAAACAATGAAACGGGTGCTAGGCACTGCAAAATCTAAAGAGCGGACTATTCTTGTCAACATGAATTTACAAGCCAAACTAATCTGAAAACACCATTCATTCATGCTAACAGACTTGTAAACGCATATTTTTCATCCATTTAAAAAAAAATATAATTTAAACGGCAAGTTTTCATTGTCATATTCATAGCCAGAGATTTTGTTATTCTACCATCTCATAAGGTTTCTCGAAAAGGACTCATTAACATTAAATGGCAGAAAGTGCTTAAGTGGCATCTCTGTGACACAACGATGTGCAGGGATCTCGGAGAAGTGGCTATCTACCGTTGCGGTATAGGTTCCCTGGACCTATCAAGTGAGATGTTCTTGGTACCTTCGATTGATTTTCATCACAGTTGTCTAGATCTAGACTATATTATTATGCTTTGATAGCTCTTGCTGTGAGTAGAGTAAATTATTCTTAGATTACCTCAAACAAACAAAAAAATCCACACAAATTCTTTCACTGGACTCCACACCTTTCGATTAGGATTGAAAACGACCGCATAGTGAAAAACATGCATAAATCTAGGTAAAATCAGGTCAAACTTTGATTTATAAGCTTATTTTTATCCCCACTATTCTGCTGTCTACGGGGCCGCGTCGACGAATACAGGCTATGCTCAAGATAGCTTCTGGGTGTAGTCAAGTCTTCATTGTCTTCGTTAACCACTGATTATGGACCAGTTCATAAGGTTTAGGTCCCTATAAAGATGCTTTTCGGTGAGGGGTGTTGGACTATTATAACAAACGCAAATAGCGTGGCAGAATTGAATGCTGAACTGTCTAAATGGATTTGGAGTTGGACTCGATCTGGAAAGCACAGTAATTCTAGAATTAATATTGGAAGAGTAATCACTGATTATTTGATTATGAGGAAACCTTGCCCTGGTCATGCATCAGTTGTATAAAATCTGTTCCGCCAGTTTGTATGAACATATAATTTCTCAGCTTGATCCTACCCCGCTAATGATGTAATCTAAGCTTGGAAATAATCAAACAAACCTTTGAAAACACAAACAAACAAGGAAAATGACATCACTTTCATAAATTCTATGCTCCTTCACCCTCGTGTTTGACTGATATAGGGATATAGTGCTCAGCTGCACAACATTTTTTATCTGCGCAATTTATCAGTGCATAAATATGAGCAAAATACTTCTACGACGACGAAGCCAAAATTACAGCTTGTTGCACCATTCATTACGTAAATAATAGTTAATACATTCGTCTCCCAAGACTGTGTCTCGATTTCTATTCATGCCTCCCTATTTATCTTGTTCCTTTTCTCATTCTGTCCTCCTCAATCTTTCTCTCTCGCTTAAGTCTGTGCTGTATTTGCGATTGCTTGTGTGGATGTGTAAGGGGCGTTAAACCCCATTGACCTAAGTAACACTCTCATCGCAATTTTGTCTGCCTATCATTACTCATTTCCAACGTTCTTCCAATGTAGGCGTCCCAAGAACTATACGACATGGAACGCATGGAGTGAGATTAGGAGTGAACGAGCGAAACAGGAAGGAAGCATAGATGGCGATATAGAAAGCGTAGAAAGAACAATATCCAGCGTCCATAGGCATTCAAATTTTAGCATGTCTGAGAACACTCGGGCTCTGTGTGAAACAGGATCTTGATAAGGAAAATCACTGTGGAAATCTGTGTGAAGAAAATTCCGAAGACAGAGACCACATTGACAGAGGTTTGGAGCTACCGACGTGCGAAGAGAAACTTCTCAGTTGACCAGAGGGTCAGACAGGAAATGCAACGTCAGCAAAACTCAAGCTGCTTGTGAGTACAAAGGGTCTCTTTGAACGGAGCTTCGTGAGTAAAGTTAGCGCGGGTGAAGGGAGCAGGGAAAGAAATGGTCTGTGACAGTCGGGAGGGTAGGAAGAGAGAAGGAATTGACAGGAAGAGGGTCTTGTAGCCGGAAGAGAAGGGTAGAAGTCGAGGTGAAGAACATTATCTGATGAACAACCAAACTGAGCTTGGATTTTGGAGGCTCTTTCACGACGTAGCAAAAGTCCAAACAGTCGCAGGTTTGCCTTGTTGAATCCTCAGTTTCAACTTTATTATGAATTTTTATTCAACTGGTAGCAATGTCAATTGAAAAACTAATTTTTTAACAAATTTGAATTAAGATCAGATAAGATAAGAATCACTTTATTATCCCTTGAGGGAAATTCTTCTCCATAAGAGCATGTTTACAAAGTACACACATCAAATACATCATTACATAAACATATAAGTATTACAACTAGAGTTTAATTTCAAATATTGGCTTTAAATTGGTTTGCTGGCGTCTGGCAAAGTCTAGCCATGAATGTAGTGTGTTTCGACTTCGCCAACCTTATCCGTAATTTTCCCAGTGGGAGTGGTTCTAGGAAGGGAGAAGGATGAACGCGGGTGCAGCAAGTTCAGATAAAATCGAAATAAACTCGCTTGACCAGCCAGCTTCCGTTGTATTCCTGAAAGCCCAGATAGACTTGTACAACACGTAGGCAACATGAAGAAAAATTGTGATGAAGACAAACATAACGTTATCATAAATTTATTACTGTTGTCAGTTTAAAACATAAACAGCAAGTTTATGACCGTCCTGTCCAACCCTGTACCCACAGGAATTTTAATTTGTGGCCTTTTAAAACTCTGCATCAGGGTTGCTGTTGCACTGAAATGAGCTCTTCCGTTTCTGCGACATTTCTGCGTTCATTGTGAGTCATGTGCGTTTGGTTCGGAAAATAAAAACAGATGAAATGGGTTGTTTCCACTCAAGGAATTATTTCCACTTTTCTGACAGGAGCTGTAATAAAAATGAATTATCACATTATTATCTCGAAATCTTCGATGTTTATTGGAGTTATGTCCACTCTTAGGCAGAATGGTGTGATAAATTACGCATATATCAAGTTACTCGGTGTTTATCTCAAATTATATGCTGTTTTCGGAAAATGACTTTAGTTTGAAAGTCGTACAGAAAGGGTCTCCCTTTGTTGAAATCTCTGATATATATACAAGAAATAAGTATATCCTCCACCCCTTTGCCATAGGAATATCACTATAATCCAATGGCAAACAGAGTGTAGGTTTAAAATCACGGTACTTCCTGCTGTGCAATCTGTACTCTGTTTCAAATTTAATTATATCTGCATCTGTTACTGACGTATAGTAGTGGCATTCCCCATGGCTCATTACTTTTAATTACACCTGTATCTCATAAAATAGATGAAATCTGGGGAAACCTTATGCTATTTGTAATAGAAGACAAAGGGTACAAAATTTTTATGAAAATGCAAGGTGTTTGACGTTGTCCGGGTTGTCAGTTTTGAGATATGAATAGTGTCAATATTTATGAGTGTCATCTTGCTGAAAACGATGGTCAATATAAATTAATTTAATGAAGAAACTATCACACAAGAGACATATCAAATTTGAAAGTACAAACAACAGGACAGGTAAAAGAATCACAAGGGAAACACTGTAAGTTGGTGTGCAGCAGCACGATAATATGAAATGATCGTAAGAGAAGTGTTTCAAGTTCAGGCAATAGAACAAGAGCAAATAGAATAAAGCTAAAAAGAAACACTCTAAGTCTGAAAGTATGAATGAAGGTAACAGGATGAGATGAAGCAGAATAATGATAAAAAGAAATGTTTGAGAGAATAAGCAACAGGATAGGCAGAAGTAGAATAGTAATAAAAGGAAATGTTTGAAAGTGCAGGCAACAGGATGGGATGATGTAGAATAGTAATAAAAAGATATGTTTGAAAGTGCAAGCAACAGGATAGGAAGGAAGTGGAATAGTAATGAAGAGAAATGTTAGGAAGCACAGGCAACAGGATAGGAAGAAGCAGGATAGTACTGTTTGAAAGTACAGCCACAGGATGGGATGAAGACTAGTAAAATAGCGATGATAAGAAATGTTTGAAAATACAAGCAACAGGGTGGGATGAAGTAAAATAGTGATAAAAAGAAATGTTTGAAAGCACAGGCAACAGGATAGGAAGAGGTAGAATAGTGATAAAAAGAAATGTTTGAAAGTACAGGCAACAGGATGGGATGAAGTAAAATAGTGATAAAGAGAAATGTTTGAAAGTACAGGCAACAGGATAGGAAGAAGTAGAATAATGACAAAGAATAATGTTTGAAAGTATAGGCAACAGGATAAAATGAAGCAAAGCAATGACAAAGAGAAATAATTTAAATTTGAAAGTACAGGCAACAGGCTAGAAAGAAGTAGAATAACGATCCCTCCAGCCAGCATTCAACAGAAGGTGTGAGCGCGAACGTGAGGGGAAGATAGAGTACTGGGAGAAATTGCATAAATATTGGCCAAGTCAAACCACGAGTCGGACCATCCAATGGCTACATAGTATTTCTGATAGTCGGTCCATTTCATTGGAGACATCTTTTCACCAAAGTCCTTTCCATAGCGGGTCTTTGTGGAGCGGCGTGTTTAGACTTCTTTACTATTGATGTTTGTTGCCTTTACAGCGTCCCACTAAGCCCTGAAAAGCCGAATGTCTAGGAAGAATTCGTGTTTCGTGAAAATAAACGTGGTTGGGCTGATTCAACAAGACTCTTTTTCAGTATTGGTCGCTTTATTGCAATGTCAGGGGAATTGCAATTACGCCAGGTTGTCATTAAAGCTGCTGTATTTCCTCAAGTTAACACGGGTTTCCATTCATCTTTCTTAGCGGTCCAGCGTGTCCGTATACAGACATACCTATGTTCACGTAAGCATGCACATAAAACAACTAGCCATTTGTTCATCTAATTCATTCCGTCTTGGTCTTTTCAAAACCACTAAAATTTGAGTAGAATATTGTTCGTTTCAGTGAATAGAAGATTAGAAAAGCTGGGAAGGGTGTGATGTGAGGTTCATTAAACAGAAAGAGCTTCTGAGATCAATGTTGGTTCTGTCTTTTAGAATTCAGAATGTGAAATAGGCTCAGTGTTAATTGAAAGATTCTTTATAATCCTGCCCAAATGAGATTTTGATTGGTGAAGAGAGGAAGCGGATACCAGAAAAGGGATGAGATTTGAATGTAGTTTTAAATTCTCGTGTAATCACTTTTGATTTACATTATATTGTCATTTTATATTGTCATGTGGTCAAGGCGGCTTGTTTGATTGGTGGATGTGAAAAGGACTAGGAGAAAAGGTGCAGTTTTCTTCATCATGGCAAGAAATAAACTTAAAAGATGGGAATAGACCCAGGGGCCATCCTTTAATTACGTATTCTCGGAGGGGGGTTCGGAG
The DNA here is from genome assembly GCA_963931925.1 of Onchidella celtica. Classification (NCBI taxonomy): domain Eukaryota; kingdom Metazoa; phylum Mollusca; class Gastropoda; order Systellommatophora; family Onchidiidae; genus Onchidella; species Onchidella celtica. Next base: position 31,244,431 of record OZ007567.1, read on the forward strand.
GGAGGGGTTGCATCATGCAAAGCTTACATTGGAGACGTGGGTACGGGGAGCGTGCGTACACTTTCCAGCCATAGTAACGCCTTGATGTTTGTTTTTTTTCTTCTTCTGGAAATTGGGGTCATTGTTATGTAAAAATCCTGTTTCCAATGAGCCAATCGAATGATTCCTGCAGAATGCCACTAAAGGTTTTAAAACACCAAGCCCTTGTCAAGGACATTCACCATTTTGCATTGTATACACTCACGAAGTGGAGGGGGATGTTAAGTATTGAGGGGGAATCGAGCTTACATAAGTTATGGATGACTCCCTACAGGTTACACAATTACATGAACTCTAAGGTAATTATTTGTCCTGTTTACTTAAAGGAAAGGTTGTTACGATGATGTTTTATCTATTTTATGATTAATGATTTTTTCGCTGAAGTCCATCAACCATTAACGTTAAGAAAGGGACTTATTGGCATCTTATAAAGTGAGCCGTCCTGCTTCGCACACAAATAGCTAAATTTGCGAAAACCAGATGCTCAGCATTATCATGAGGGATCTAGAAAGTGTCGTGTTCAATCGTATGTAGTTGCTAAATCAGAATGTTTTATTCGATTTTCTACGTAACTCTCCAGTGGAACACTGCCGGAGAGAAATATGCTTTTCATTTGGCCTTAAATGTTTCTCTCTAAGAGGTTTAACTTACAGATAAATATAATATAAATGAAGCGAATTCACGTTAAAACAGGTAGCAAAAGAACAGTTTTAGGTGAGTCACAAGGCATGTGCATTACAACATGTTGTACCTCTGGTTCTGAGTTCATATCAACATAAAAACATACAACAAGTGCACTCTCTCTTATCAAGAAACATTACGAGATTTCGTGCTCCAGTAGAAAGACGTGTGAATTTGTGCGTGGTCCGTGTGATGTCACAGAAAACGGCTCGGAAAAGTCACAATTTTCCCTGCAAAATGATTTTCTGAACCAAAATTCAGATCCCAAAAACGGTAAAGAGAAAGAAAGAATGTAATCTTTCTTCCTCTGTTGTAACATCTCTGCCTCTCACCTTCTTCTCTCTACCTGATTCTTTCTCCTTTCGCTCCTTCTGCCTACAGAAGTGGGATGGAGACAACAGTATAATGCAAGTTACACTTTAAATCCATCACTGTTTAGACCATGTTACGCGAACAGAGTTAACATCACCAGTATAGATCGTCGCCAGATTAATTTGTTGACCAAAATTTAATTTACTCCCTGTCCCCCTTTCCCTTTTTATTAGAAGTTTGAAATTTTGCAAAATAAATCTTTGCACGACAAATGTTTGCATTTTATTTTTATATTTAACGACTTTCTCCCTGCTTTTGGGTACATAAGCGCAAACCACAACTAGTATGAAATCATCTCTCATCAAATTATGGAAGCTGTCGTGGGCAAACTAAATTTGTTAAAATTCTCCAGTTTCGACCAGACAGATTCTTAAAATACATAAATACTCCTCCCACTCTCGGTAAATCTGTACAGTCAATAGAAATATCAAATAGAACTAACTGATTCCAAACCAAGCAAACATGTTGCCGACATGGCGAAATGAGCTGTGGAGAGGAGCTGAGAACATCGCAAATAAATAGCAGCATCCTCTTCATTACGGCCTTTCCAACTTCATCTTCAGCATATCTGCAATCTGGACTGTTCCTCTCGTATTGAGCTTGCACAACTACGGCAGATGCCGTAACAGAGGAAACTGAAAGGGCAAAACAGCTCAGAGCAGCAATGTAAAACTGTTAGAAACCCAACGTCGCAAACTTGTGTGTCAATGAAGAGTCCCTCCCTAAGGAAAAAGAAATATTTTATTTGGGTTCCAGCGGTCACCATAGCAACCAAAAATATGCCAAAATGACAAGTCAGTGTAACCCACCCGGAACTTTCAAAAACAAGAAACAAAAGACATCTTTTTATTTCCTAAGTTTATGTAAATCATTCGTAGTAATTTTGCGTTTTAGCCGAAAGCTGTCCATACAGGGTGGTCGGAACATCATACGGAATTGTAACCATGTTGTTGTTTTTCCAGCATGTTATCAACTGGCGCATGAGTTTATGATAATACCACGTCATGCAGTAAGGAGGCCTGGAGGAAACACACAACTGCTAGGCTAAAACAAAGATTGGATTATTTAAAGGAGACCCTCCCAACAGCTCCCGCCAACTATCTAACGTCTGGAAACGACATTTACTGTAAGGTGCATGTTACAGCTGCATGTATCGCTTTGAAAACAGCTTCTCTTTCATGAAAGCACTATGTGTTTTTGAAAGGGGAGGTGGTGAGAACGGTGATTTATATATTTTAAGTTTCTCTAATGGTTTCCGACGTACAGATACGCCCTTTTCTCATCTGTTGAAAGAACAAGGGGCAAAGTCATGAATCCCTTCTTTGATGCCTTCTGGTGGGAGGGAGACAGTATGTTGATTATAAATGCAGTGTGCATCCCGTCTGGAGGATCCCTTACACACGATCAACTGGACAGAAACTACCGTTTGTTTTCAGTAATATATTGCGGGTATTTCCACAGAATGACTGTGCTTCTTCCTACAATACCAAAACACAGATACAGATATGAACCATCAGAAAAGAAACAATTTATTATAGTCACAAAATGTATAACAATGCTATTTTGTAAAAATCTAAATATTAGTAATAATCAATTATTCAAGCAATGCGTACGTTGTTTCTGTCTCTTTTTGGTTCTCTCTCCATGTACTTTCAACCACAGCTTGGACAAAAATATTCTTGTGTAATCAGGAAAACAGTTCTTCGCCTTTGCTGGTAATCGTTTTTACTGGCATCTTTGCTCATCTCCAAGGACGCCTTCATAAGTTAGGCCTACGGGGAATTTACTTGCATAATACACAGTCAACGGCGTGTCCACTATCTGAACATCGGCCCAAGACCACGTTTAGACCAGTCTATTTATGTTCTGAACGTTAGGATCGATATTATAATTGTCCCCCCCCCCTTCCCCTTTCCTCGTCCAGTACTTCTACTTGCACTGTTCTGTTGTTGCAGATGTTTTCGTCATTTGATAGTTTATGGTTCATATCAATTCCACTGATGGCGATAATGAAGGTGATGCAACAATCTAGTTGTATGGAATAAAGGTATACATTTGTAACAGTTGATGCAAATTTCAGCACGTTATGATGGGGAGAGTCAGATGAACTGATCGTCTACCCCTTAAAAAACGAAACTGTCTCGAACTGTTGTAGAAATAAATAACAGGATCCGATGAACAATTAATACTAACTTTAATAACTGTAAACACGAGCTGATATCCACAAGTTACTTACACCTATCAGGGAAGGCACTACACTTCTACTACAACTGGATGTACACACCTACGATTTGCACCTTACGATTTTCACCCACGATTTGCACACCTCCTGCTCGCCTGGCCCTCCTTATATATATTCTGTCCAGGAACATTCAGGAAGCGGCTTTACCGCCCCATAAGCACGAGACAGACCGAGATCGTTCGGGACACATACAGGCCACCCAATCGTACACAGACACGTCACAGCATTACATCACTCAAGGTCGACCTAGCGTAATCTCGGACACTGCAGTATCTTTCAGACGCTTCTAGATTTTCTACAGTGAGACAAACAAGCCATACATCGACATCAAAGGGAAATACCGGCCTTGCTGGCGAGAGGGGGGAGGGGGGGGGGTCGCCGAGTGAGACGCGTCATGCAGGGGGAAGAAAAATATCGATCGTTCAACTAGTGGGACGCTACACAACTCCCCAATTTAAGTTGAACATTCTTCAACTATCTACATCATAAAGCGTCTACACTATCATACAATACTTATCATTTCCAATCTTACAATAGACATTGCTAATAACGTACTAGGTGTCTTCCCAATATCCTAAGTACAATACAACAATCATAGTATCCTTATAACACTAATACAATCTCATTACAATATCATTGCAGTACCATTACAAAACCATGGTCAACAGTAGACCTACTATTATAACCAGTACACTACCACCACTGTGGTGAAACAATGGTCAATGATACTATTAAAAATCATACCATGGTGAAACGATGGCCATCGAGTACAAAATACTTCGTGCACGAACCATAGCACATAACGTTGTACATAACAATGGTTGTCTTACATACCAAATGCATAAAGTCATAGATACAATGGCAAAAATACCAACACATATCGACCACTGATCAGGGTCAAACTTCATCATATCAGATCAAACAAATTATAACAAAGCAATACCGATACTGCCCAAGCTTAGGCCACTCGTAAATTACATCAATGCAACGTACCAAAATCTCTGCTTGCTCGCAGTTCCCATTTGGGTTACAGTCTTCAAAAATTACATTGTCCCATTGGTAACAAATAATGAAAACATCAAAATATGACTAATACATAGTGGCTCTCTGCCGGCCAATAATTCAATACTCAGTCAGATATACATTACAGTACAATACAGTCATCCCAGAAACATATCCAACAGGCAAAACTCTGGGTTACAATACATCTCACTGAACTTGTACTATTCAAAACACTCTACTTAGGAAGTCGGCGCCGACATTTTCCTTGCCCTTGACATACCTAATCCTGAATCTATATGACTGTAAAAATAGACTCCATCGTAATAGCTTTGGGCTGTCAAATCTGGCAGAATTCAAATACTCTAATGACCTATGGTCAGTCTGGAGCACAAACTCCTTACCATACAAATACAAAGTAAACTTCTTTACGGCCCAAACGATGGCTAGGCATTCTCGCTCTGAGACTGAATATTTCGTCTCACGAGGCAATAGCTTACGACTGGCATATGCCACAGGATACAACTTTCCCTCATATTCCTGCATAAGAGCAGCACCCAACCCGCGATCTGATGCATCAGTTGCTAGAACAAATTCTTTTGAAAAATCTGGCAAACATAACACGGGTTTGGAAACAATGGCATTCTTCAAAGAAGTGTACGCTTTCTCCTGCACTTCTTCCCATTGAACTACATTGGGCTGACCCTTTCTAAGCAAATCAGACAGTGGTGCTGCAATCGCTGCAAAGTTAGGTACAAATTCTTGGTAATATCCCACCAGTCCTAAAAATGCTTTCACTTCCTTCTTAGTGGTGGGTCTGGGTGCATCTCGCACCTTAAACACATTTTCTTCTAACAGACCAATCATACCCTTTCCCACTGAGTGTCCAACAAAGTCCACTTCAGACGTGCCAATCAGGCACTTGGATGGTCTTGCAGTTAATCCAGTTTGGTCCATCCTCTGCAGCAATTCTTTGAGAGCCTTCACATGCTCGTCGAATGTCTCTGTATGGATCAGCAGGTCGTCCACATACGCTGTCACATTGTTCAGTCCCTGGATCAATGGCTTCACGATCCTGTTCAGTGTAGCTCCTGAGTTCATCATCCCGAAGGGCATCCGAGTGAATTCGTAATGTTCGCCCATGGTGACGAACGCTGTCTTGGGAATGTCTTGTTCCAGGACTCGCACTTGCCAGTATCCCTTGCTCAAGTCGATCCGAGAGAATATTCTTCCTCTCGACAGACTCTGGAACACTTCCGATGGGGCTGCTGTCGGATGAGGGTCGAACACTGTGATCTTGTTCAGCCTCCTGTAGTCGATGCAGACTCGGTTGGATCCATCCTTCTTCTTGACGACAACAACCGGTGAAGCATACGCTGATGAGCTCCTGCGTATGATGCCCAACCTTTCCATGGTGCTGAGCTCCTCCTTCAAGGAGTCGCGCATAGCATAGGGCACCGGGTATGGTCGTTGCCGAACAGGTACCTCTGAGGTCAGGTCGATACAATGTTCGCCTAACTGGCAGCATCCGGGGAGATTGGTGAAGATGCGTTGATACTCCTTCACCACGTCGCCGAGTTGTTGACGTTGTTCCGGCGTCAGCTGCGTTCCATATTGGACATCTTCGTAGCCTTCCTTCTGGTCCCAGCTCCCTAGGTCGGCAAGGTCCTCCGTCATTCCACCGTTGTCGCCTTCCAGGTCGCAGTCCTCGATGACTGTCATGCCAGCTGACTCCACAGGTTGACTCTCGTCCATCACGTCGTCCTCTGCCAGCACAGTCCCAGCACCATCACCGTCGTCGTCCATCATAGCGTCGACATCTCCAGGTGTGGTGTCGCTCCTGCCGTCGTTCATCTCACACATCTCGGTCACGGCAGATGCCGGTCCCATTGCCGCCGCCGCTGCTTGCGTCGTCGCTGGTGTAGTCCTGGGGATATACCTCTTGAGAAGGTTAGCGTGCAATGTCTTCTCTTTCACACCCATCTTGACTTTGTAGTCGTTGACACCGACAACCGAGACTACCTTGTATGGTCCCTTCCACTGGACTAAGAGCTTGTTGGCGTTTGTCGGCAGCAGTACTAAAACTTCGTCGCCAGGGCGGAACTTCCTCTCTCGCGCCTTCCGGTCGTAGTAAGTTTTCTGTCTACCTTGTGCCTTTGAGAGCTCTTCCGTAGCCAACTTCCACGTGTCCTCCAGCCGCTCGCGTAGTTCCATGACGTACTGGTAACTGGTCTTTGTCTCCGCCTCCTCTACGTCCTTGGTCCATAATTTTCGCAAGATGTGCATCGGTCCTCTCACCGTTCTTCCATACAGCAACTCGAATGGGGCGAACTTTGTCGATTCTTGGGGAACTTCACGATACGCGAAGAGCAGCGGGTTAATATATCGGTGCCACTGCTTAGGTTGCTCCGCGCACAGTCGCCTCAAGGTCTTCTTCAGTGTGCCATTAAATCGCTCCACTAGCCCGTTGCACATAGGGTGGTAGACTGTGGTGGTCGACTGTCGAATTCCCAGTAATCTGTTCGTTTCCTTCATGACGTCCGACATGAATTGAGTCCCTTGATCAGATAAGATCTCCTCGGGCACACCCAAACGGCTGTAGATATTTACTAAGGCTTCTGCTACTGTCTCTGCGTCAATCTTCTTCAAGGGGGTAGCTTCAGGGTAACGAGTAGCGTAGTCTACGTATACCAGGATATACCGATGTCCGCCTTCACTTGTCGGGTCAATAGGTCCTACTAGGTCCACGGCCACTCTCCTAAATGGGATGTCTACCACTGGCATACTCTGCAAATGCACCTTAGGAGTCGCTCCCTTGTTCACTGTCCTCTGGCAGATGTCACATGAGCGGCAGTATCTCGCGACGTCACCTTCGATACCAGGCCAGTAAAAACTGCTCATCACCCTGTCCTTCGTCTTCTTCACGCCGAGATGTCCTCCGACGATAGAATCATGGGCAACGCTCAGTACATACTCCCTCAGTTTCTCGGGTAGTACCACTTGTCTTGCAATCGTAGCCTGTCTTATGTCCCTATAAATCCGGTACAGTACACCTCCGTGTCTCTCGAAGTGTACGGACTTGTTGCCTCTGTTGGTCGGAATTTTCTTCTGCCCCAACTTCTTGAGGTCTTCGTCTTCTTCCTGGAGTCGGATGAGTTCCTTCCTATCCACTCCCGCGTGCCGTTCTGCCCTCGGCACCCTCAGCGACGTAGACTGGTCCTTCCTCTTCTCCTGGGCCCTCGTGGTCACCGCTCCTACCATCACCTCAGTATCAGGGTCGTACGGGTCCTTCGCTCCGTCCACGTTCCCGACTACTAGGTCGCAGATGGTCTCCGGGAGACACAGTGCCGTCACTCTGCCCGTCAGGTAAGGCGTTCTCACGTCGATGATGGCTTCCTCCGCCGCTAGCAAGGAGTTATCGATCCTCGCGATGAGTTTCTTCCCACCGGTGAGCTGTCCGTCGTCCACCAGTGATCGCCGCACCACTACACCTTCACAGCCGGTATCTCTTAGGACATCTACTGCTCGATTTCCAATCAAGCCCTTCATCACTGGTAACTTCAGCTTCTCCACGGTCCTTCCGTCACTGCATCCTCCGCACGTAACAGGCACCGCTAACTGGAGCTTCCCGTCCTTCATTACCGCTTGAACGTTGATGCTGGTGTCAGCCGTCGTCGCATCCTGTCTCGACGAGTCGTCCGCCGCTATAACTACGGCCGCCGCCGCCTTGTTCGGCTTGCCTCGCCCCGTATCCTTCTGGGCTGGACACATTCTCCGAACGTGGCCTGGCTTTCCACAAAGGTAACATTTCAACTCACCTTTGTCGTTTATCTTGGTACGACACTCCGTCGCCTTATGTCCCGGCCTCTGGCACCTATGGCAGACCTGTGGGCTTCTGTCTCCGTTGGGACTCCGTCGCACTGGCCCGCTTTGCAGTCTGGCGCTCCCTCTGAGTGTCCGGTTCCTCGCTACCAGGAACGCCTCCGCTGAGTCTGCGACGTCCTGTAGCGTCTTTGGCTTCCTCTCCCTCACATGGGTCGCAAGGTCTGGTGGGCAAACATCCATGAACTGCTCTCTAACAAACAGGTCCCTCACTCCTTCGTCGGTCTTCTCCGTCTTTGATAGCTTTATCCACCTCTCTAGGTAAGTCTTGATCCTAGTAAGAAACATCCCGACATCTTCTCCATCTTCAGGCTTACCTTGTCTGAACATGAGTCTGTAACCGTCCTCTGACAGGTTATACCTCTTCTGCAAAGCTTCCTTGACTTTGTCGTAGTCCTTGGCCTCATCAATCGGCAATCGACAGAAGCACTCCAGAGCTCTCCCAGTCAGCAGGGCAGACAGTGATGTCGTCCATGTGGATCTAGGCCAGTCCGCTGTCTCGGCAAACCTCTCAAAACGAAGTAGCCAGCTATCAAGGTCGTCCTTCCCATCCTGAAATGCAGGTAGCTTGGGTCTCTTGGAACTGGCGTGGTCGCTGGTCCCCTGCGTCGACTCGCCTCCACGCTGATGGCGGATCCTCTCCATTTCCAGCTCGTGGTTCATCTTTTCTATTTCCAGCTGTCGTTGAGCCTGTCGTTCCGCCTCCTTCTCCCGAGCCTGTCGTTGAGCCTCCTTCTCTTGAGCCTCTATCTTCAGTTGCTCCATGCGCTCTTGCCTCTCTCTTTCCTCCCTTAGGCCTTCACGGATGTAGTCCTGTCTCTCCTTCCCAGTGAGCTCCAAGGCGTCTGCTTCCTGGCCAAGCCTTCCAATAGCCTCTGACATGTTGTGGATATCCTCGATGATCTTTACACACTTTACTGTACTTTAGAAACACTTCGATGGTCTGAATTGAATCTGTTCTGATCTAATCGGATCCCGGACGAGCCCCCAATATGTAACAGTTGATGCAAATTTCAGCACGTTATGATGGGGAGAGTCAGATGAACTGATCGTCTACCCCTTAAAAAACGAAACTGTCTCGAACTGTTGTAGAAATAAATAACAGGATCCGATGAACAATTAATACTAACTTTAATAACTGTAAACACGAGCTGATATCCACAAGTTACTTACACCTATCAGGGAAGGCACTACACTTCTACTACAACTGGATGTACACACCTACGATTTGCACCTTACGATTTTCACCCACGATTTGCACACCTCCTGCTCGCCTGGCCCTCCTTATATATATTCTGTCCAGGAACATTCAGGAAGCGGCTTTACCGCCCCATAAGCACGAGACAGACCGAGATCGTTCGGGACACATACAGGCCACCCAATCGTACACAGACACGTCACAGCATTACATCACTCAAGGTCGACCTAGCGTAATCTCGGACACTGCAGTATCTTTCAGACGCTTCTAGATTTTCTACAGTGAGACAAACAAGCCATACATCGACATCAAAGGGAAATACCGGCCTTGCTGGCGAGAGGGGGGAGGGGGGGGGGGTCGCCGAGTGAGACGCGTCATGCAGGGGGAAGAAAAATATCGATCGTTCAACTAGTGGGACGCTACAACATTATGCTTATTTCCGCGAGATAGCTATAATTCGTTTATTGCTAAACCTCTGTACATTAATGACACGTCTCTCAGGTTCAGTTTCAGATCTAAAAAAAAAGAACTGACAATAATTGAGTTGGTACGCGGAGACCAGTGGTTGAATATAAGACGCAACTACGATTACTATGGACTTCAAACCAATTTTTGTTGAGAAATAGCTATGCAGTTCATAAAGTTATGAGGATGTCCTTCTTTCAGTCATGACAGATGAAAAGTGTCCAGCCCTCATGCGCACAGGACAGTCTAATTTATCATTTGTATCTGGGATTCTTATGTAGTGTATGTGAGCGGCTGGGGGACTTCTTCTAGACTGTTATATTTTTGGGGGATCCATAGTCGGAGGGAGGGAGTGCTAGATGCTGTCTGTTTGGAGGTAGTAACTGAGAACACTTTATCCTGCATATTGGACCTTTCCTCACAAAAATGGTGGGGGAGGGGGGGGGGGGTCATCATATTCTACCCCCCCCCCCCAAAACCCACTCGCTCACAATTCCTCCAGTTACACCTATTTTTTTGGTTCAGTCACTAAAACTGATGATTCGATCTTTAGAGGTGAGTACTTTGACTCAAAAGTAAAGACTCGCCGTCTTGAAAGAGCCAAAACAAACAAGAATGAAGAAAATGTCTCAGGGAATAAGTCCAACAAAAGGTCATGATGTCTCTTGCGATTAGATTTTGCATTAAAGAAAAGGTTGCGATGGCAATGGACTAGGGAACTTGTTGTGGAATGCGTCTATTGCGTTTGTGCACAGCTTAATTTTGGATTAGGTCCATGAGCTGCAGAGGTACCTACTTTGGCGAAGAATAATGTTGCTTTTGCATGATGTGATCTACAGGGTAGGAAGTCTTATCACTGCTGAGTCCAAACTACTACACTTACTTTTTTCCAAGGCCTGGATTGACTTGGGGCCCGTACTGAAAAAAAAGTTCTTCTCGCTAAATATCTTAAAACACAGTTTAAATGATGAAGATGGTGATGATTTGTATTTAGAATTGCTTTGCGTGGGCAAGACATGAACTTAATATATATACGATCGAAATGTAAGGAAACGTGTGATCACAGATTGAGACTCAAGCTTTCCTAAGTATGTCCATGGAAATTTGAAAAATCAAACTTTTATACCTTCCTTTAATTCATGAAAAATTGTGTCAAGCTTTTCTATCTCTCTGGAATTATTGATAAATTATGTTACTTCAAGCTTTCGTACCTACATGAAATAGATAAATATATTGAATCAAGCGTTTGTATCTTCCTAGATCTAGAAGTGATGAAAAATGCTGTAAAGAGCGCTCACACCTCTCTGAAATTGGTGAACATTTTTTATATGGAGCTTTTGGAAGTTGCGAAAACGCATCAATCGGTCGATTCTCATTGAAAATGATGAGAAAAAAAACTCAAACCTTCGTTTGTCCTTAGAAATCATGAAAAAAAAAATGAAGATTTCGAATGCACATTTTTATAAATTAAGAAAATGTTATGGATTCTCCAAGCTCCACATCAAATTATAAAATAGCCCATGCCCCTACCCCTTCCTCCTTCTTTGCTAGGCCAAGAGGCTGCAGTGATAGAGATTGGATTGGAAATCTACTGGCCTCACTACGGCGGCCATAATATAGTCATTGGCAGCAATGACCGGCTAGGAAATTGATGATGACGTCGCAGTAAATTGATGACATGGCGTGGTCACTTACCTAACCTGATCCATCAACTTACAAACAACCAGACACGAAACCGCATTATTTCAAAACAACACCAAGGGCTTTGATACGATAGATGTCTAAGTTATAATTCACGCTTTCGTGTAAGCGTGAAAAGGCGATAAGTTTTATTTGGCAATTTGAAACAATGCTTACATTTTGTCTTTCTGAAGCCTTGTCATTGTAAATGGAAAAACTAGTGTGAAACCTATTCATGTAGAAGGGGGTTAAATGGTTTAGTAGAGTGAAGAATGGACTTTACAAAGCAGAACAGAATGCAAATACAATACTTTTAATACCAACAGCTACATTGCAAGATTCAAATCTTCAGGTCAGGTTTAAAAAAGATCTATTCGTATGTATTCGTAACAAAGGGGTTTTCTTGTATCTTTATATAATTAAGAATACGCAAATGGAAGTAGTCGAAACCATTCCAAATTGACTTGCAATTATTTAGGGCATGAGCGTGACGATATTCGGAGAACACGACGTGCAATTTGTTAACACTTCCCTAGTTAAAATGGGTGTTTTGCGGAGGCTATATTTATTTTAACGGGAACAGTTGGAGTTTAATCCGAGACACAGGCTTAATTCTCTTGGGGTATTTTAATCTTGTTGTTACGGTGAGAGATGTGACTGTTGTTATTTCTAGTTAGTTTACTTTCGCACTGAGCATCAGTCTTGACGGGAGACCGCTGTCGCAGGCCAAATGGGGAGGAGGTGGAGGCAGTTAGTAGTGGTGGTGTGGTGGTAGAGGGAAAGGTGAAATGGCGACACATTCATCATCATTACTATCTTTATCAGCATCATTAAAGACTCCGAGTTGGTGTGAGTGATGGGTTATGTAGGATCAGCTGTAACTCGGGCTACACGAATTTGCTTCAAGGTTGAGGCATAGGATTGAGGAAGGAAAGGTGGAAGGCGAATCAATGAAGCAGTCCAAGTAAGATCATCACTGTTAATGAATGACAGAAAAGTCATTATGGGCCATCCAAAAAAGTACGTACGCTTCAAGGGGACGAGGGAAAGGGGGAGAGAGGGGTATGCCTCCAGCATACGATAAGCATTCTTGGGAGTGGGAGAGAGATAGCGTGCGTGTACATGCTTTTCAATTATGGTAATACATGTAATATAAATTGAAGAATTTAGTTTCATTTACTTTTTTTTTCCCAGCAAAATTCAGTGGTTAGATAAATTAAAGAGCAAGGCTCAAGTGAAACAACCAAATCTGACATCCAAAATGCTATTTAAACCTCTTAAACCTCAAGATCTTGTCATCGAATTTCAGCATTCGAATGGTCATGAGCTCTAACAAGGGGAAAAAAAGGGGGGGGGGGCGGGGGTGACACCTTGACTATCAAAAGCGTACATACTGGAGGGGGGGGGGGTTAAAAAAGCCCCAAAACAAGAGCGAATACTTAGGTCAAGGGCTATGCAGGTGTATGTGCCCAAAGCATGCATAATTAGGACTCGAGATAAAGTACTGTATAGCAAGGATCCATATGTGCTGGTGAAAGTAATTGAGTAATGTGTGGCAAGTTTTGTATTTCTTCGTTGATATGATCGGAACACCATTATTCCTGTTCTGTAGTATAAAACGTTACAGAAACATTGTGCCAAAAAAAAAAAAAAAACCTTTTAAGAATGTGTATTTGTATACTTCTTTAATCCCTCCTGGGAAATTTGCCTTAGTGTCATTGCAGCCCAGTTACAGCTAGAGCAGGTACTTCTCGCCACAGTGCAGCAACGGTCGGCGTTTTATTTTTGTTGGGGGGGTGGGGGTGGGGGTGAGGGGGAGTAGTGGTAGGGATTATTGGTTTTATTAGTTACATTCCCGGGTAGAGAGTTGATAACTGAGCGCGCACTAATCACTGTGTGTCCATATTTAATTCATTAGTGGGAATTATGTCTTCTTTCCGCCGTTGATGTAAGATTCTCCAAGGCGGCCAGAGATACAAAATAAAATCTTACTTTAGAAGATATTATGAATTACCTCCTTGCCGTACTATATTATTGGGTGTGTATATAAATTATGCGTATTTTTGTTCCATGCAGTGAGACTGAGTAGTCAGTGTCATTGGTTGTTGCTCAGCTCCGCAGGCTGCACAATCAGCATGATCGGTAGGTGCAAAAGACGCACAGAAGACTGGTCTGATTTGGATCATGAAGCGAGAGGGAGAGAAAGGAGAGAGAGAGAGGGTGAGAGAGAGAGAGAGAGACAGGGAGAGAGGGTGAGAGAGAGAGAGAGAGAGAGAGAGAGAGAGAGAGGAGAGAGAGAGAGAGAGAGAGACAGGGAGAGAGGGTGAGAGAGAGAAAGAGAGACAGACAGATAGGTAGACAGAAAAACAGAGAGAGAGAGAGAGAGAGAGAGAAAGAGACGAGTGAGAGAGAAAGAGAGACAGAAGACATGGAGAGACAGACAGAGAGACGGGTAGACAGAGAATAAGAGAGAGAAAGAGAACGAGATGAGAGAGAGAGAGAGAAAAGAGAGACAAACAGAAATAGAGAGAGGGAGAGAGAAAGAGAGGGAGAGAGAGAAGACATGGAGAGACAGACAGACAGACAGAAATAAAGAGAGAACGAGATGACAGAGAGAGATGTGAGGGTTAGAAAAATCACTCACGTACGAAGGCAAAGCATTAAGCTGACAATTTACGCAAACATAATCTTCTATCAGGCTATTTCCTTTTAGAGGCTCCACCGATAAGCATCTGGTACCCACAGGATTAATGTAGGTCACTCTTGATTTTTGTGCTGTCACTTTCGTTCAGACTTCAGAGCTTTCCGGAGCAGTGTCAGAGACACTTGAACTGGCTGTCCGTAGAGATGGCCAAATCAATTGTTAGCTGGTGAGACTGGGATATTGGCAAATCATATTTAGAGCCACTGTTTGGGTCATGGGACTATACTGGGTTTTGTTTGTACAGTGAAAATATTATTATTATTACAAGCTGAGGAACCCTGGACTGCCCGGGTTAAATCTGTTTATCAGTGTCTATTTTGGGTGTTAAAAATGGCTCTGCTTCAACTTGCCTGTTTCTTTAGGTTTATTTTGTTATAGTTTGTTTGTTTCTTTCTTTTTAGGCAAGTCTTTGCACCTTAAAGCCCTGCTCACCTCGTGAGCGTGCATGAAATGACAGTGAACTGTGGCACTGGGTAGTTTGTATACTAGTGAACACATGGGAAGGAAGTGATGTCATCACGGGTTCATGCGTTCGTGGAAAAGAGGACAGGGGGCAAGATCAGCGACACAAAGTAAGCTCAAAAAGATGATTTCCCCACCCTTTGGTCTCCAAATCTAAAAAAAAAAACCTTCCGCAAGTCAAAAGGATGACACCTTCAAAATTTTATGCAAATCTGAGAGGCGATAGGTCTTGTCAAAAAATCTGCCGATTTTTCTTTTAATACATAGATTTTTTTTTGTGTGCGGGTGCAAAAGTTAAGGTCGGTATAATGCTTGGATTGCCGGTCACATGTACCTTATCTTTGGTGAAATGGCTTAAGTAATGTCTTTGCATGTTGGCACAAACTCGCCACAAAAAGAAACAAAACTTAACTGTGGATACTATTATATTTTGCTTCAATTCCCGGAATGGGAAGTTAGGTAGATTGGTAAATGGGAATGGTCCTGTTACCGGTCAGTCAGTGCTTTGAACTGAAAAGGTTTAACTGTGAACTCGCATAATTATGAATATACAGTATAATGACAAAGACTTACACACTTCCTTTCATTTGCTGCGATTGCATTTCAACAACTGCCTTGCGAAATAACTTCTTTCTCGGTGGCTTCATGTCATGACAGTAAAGGAAATAGAGCCCTTCATATTTGGATGGAAGATAAGATAAAGACGATGTAAATATCCAGAAAAATAATCGAGGTAAAAATCTCTCAGGCCTGTCAACACTAAAAATGTGGTAAAAAAAAAAAAAAGTCAACGGTATTAAAGATGCTGTTTTCTAATTACTATATTTCACTGTCTGTCCAGTACGCCCCTGTGCAGTGATTATCCTCTGTATGTCATGAGATGACCCCCTAATTGCAACGATCAACTAATAGAAATCAAGCTCCTGAATGTATGGCATTTATAAATCATCTCACTCCGAGGGCGGGGGTTTCGGTTGATGACGCAGACAAACTTCAATCCCCATGTTACGATTAATATACACAAAGGTCTGATATTGCTAGGCAGGACCACTGACATGGGGCTTGATAGATAATGTTTGATGACTGCATGCAAAGGTTCTCGGTTCGAATAGATAGATAGATAGATAGATAGATAGATAGATAGATAGACAGACAGACAGACAGACAGACAGACAGACAGACAGACAGACAGACAGACAGACAGGCACATAGATAGATAGATAGATAGATAGATAGATAGATAGATAGATAGATAGATAGATAGATAGATAGATAGATAGATAGATAGATAGATAGATAGATAGATAGATAGAGTGTTGTTTAAAATAGGTCAACTAACAAATTCGACATACGAAGACTGCACACACACAAATCACTGTAGCCAAACTATTTGACTGTTGTTGGGAGATAAGACACAGGATGGAAAAAAGCAACAGTCTAATGTTTTTGCCCTAGAAGAGGAACAAGGACGCCAGTTGTGGACAGACTGGAAAGAAAAAAAAAAGGAAGAGCTAAAGAGAAAGAGAGAAAGAGCTAGAGATGGAATTAGGTTCAGCACAAAAACAATTTAGTTTGAGCCACCAATGCCGTGGCAACGTGCAGCACACTCGTGCCTTTCCCAGTCCTTCTGGTGGCAGGCAGGTTCAGTTTTTTAAGGAAACCCCAACAATAACATTATGATGTAAAGGGACAAATGAGAGGCAGTGAATTCCACTAAACAGAGGAATTCGGGAGCACTTAATTCACCCTTGTCCTCTCCATACCAGCGCCTCAAAGTGGTATGATCGTTAGGCCCCGTATTGTATTCTGGTCCCAGGACACGACGCAGCCTGCATAATTCATGCGGTTCGGCAGCTCGGCGAGCACTCATAGAGGGATGTCACGGAACAGATCCATGTTACAAAGGAACGGTAAAGAGGTGGCTAATTTAGATGGAGCCCCCCCATGAACACATGTTACGTTACGTATACGGTAAGCGTGCCATGCAATTTGTGGGATTGCTTAGAATTATTTGTGGTTCGGCTGGACTGGTTGTTGTTTTGCAGTGAAACCATAATACTCAAGGGTAAACTTGGCAAAACTGTGGTTGTCGTCTTCTGATGCCAGTAGTCAAAATACACACACAGAGTTGGGTTTAGCATAAAGCCTGTCAGTTGCTCGCTTCATCTCGGAGTAATGCCAATCTCGCTTAACCTAGATTAGGTACTACTGAAATATAACCACTAACTTTTACAAGTGTGACAAAATTTAACCTATAACATTCTGAAAACTTAAAACTGTTGGATGCCTGTTTTGATATCGAAAAATGAGATCCGTTCTGCAATAATTAACGAGACAACAATATTTAAAAGCTTTTTATTTGACATCAGAAAAAACGGTGAAATTTGAGTTGAAGTTGTTTAAATGCTGTTCTCTTACTCATAAACTTGTTTCATGACCATGTGTATTTTTCTATTCCACACCAACGTTGTCGCTGAGAGGCATAATCAGATGACCTTGAAAGTGATGGCATCAGATTTAGGTACAAAGGATCCTCTGTTCACGCTTTCGCGTGGGTAAACCGGCAGTTCGTTGTGCCCTCTCTCGATACGATCCCACTCTCCGAGGTTAAGGTGTCTGTATGCTCGACAGATAATTATGCTACTCTGGCGTAAACATGAGCAGTTTCTCGTGACGGGGCCGAAAGTCTTCTCTGTGGTGAATATCGTCGGCTATTATACCATAACACTATATGTGCATTTTTGCCTTTTCGAGAAAAGGAGGATTGAAGTTTGGTCGGCGAAAGGGCTAAAACGCATAAAACATTACGTCACAAACACATATCTCGAAAAATTTTTATCAGATTGGAATGGCACTTATACATAATGAAATCAGAACTGAGAGAACCACTTCCATGACAAACCTTAAAATCGGCAAAATGTCGCATACAACAATAATTATGGCAAATAGCCCTCGATATGTTTTCTCTTCCGTTTTCCTTAACTTTAAACAGAAATAGGCTAGAGAAGCGGGCACTAAAAATAATTAGAAGAATCTTTTACAGCATTGAATATGTCAACCTCATGCGTCGCGGTCATTGTTTCCAGGTCCCAAAGATCATTCATTTTTACGACCATTGTCTTCTTGGTCTCCACGGACTATAGAAATGTCGACATGTTATTAGGCCAGAAATATTCTTAAATAGTTTATCTGGACGTAAATTTATGTATGAACCTGAGGACCACTGGAAAGACTCCATTTTATGATTGTATATCATCTCTATACTACAGGTAGAAATCTGTTTACTGTCGAGTTTAAATAAACATATTAGCATGTTTTGCAGTTAGAAGATGACGCCCGTAATTTACTTGAAGACCCTTTGTTAGTTTATTTGTTTGTTTTTCTTTCTTTTTTTGTTGTTGTTATTGGGCATCAGTATTAAAACGGATACTTTCAAAACGCTATCAATGTCAATTTTTGGGTCCAAACTGGCCTCCAATTCTCCGATCAAACGTATCATATTCACACTTGCCTGCATCTTCTTAGTGATTTCCAAACCTTACAAAGAAAACGTGTTACACATTGCCTAGCAGTGCCTCGTCAAACTAATAGCGACATTTTCACAATCTAGCCGTGAGCTTAGAAACTAATGACATTTGCTGAAGACGAATGTTCCCAAAATGCTGCGACTCTATCCCACAAGTTCAAATGTAATTTCACATCTTGATGGCTGGGGTTTTATTCCCTTTGCAAATTTTACTCGAAGAATGCTTCAGCTTCCAAAATTAGAAACGCAAGTGCAACTGATTGGCGATCTAATTGGTGAAATGTTCTGTAATTAAATTTCTTTCTTTCTGTAAGCACAACTGTCTGTGTGTTTACACCCGTTGACAAACATTAGAACCCTTACTAGTTTTAAATCCATCGACAGACATTAGACTTTCACACAGGGAGGAGTAAGAAGTGCATTTTTTTCCCGATATAAATTCCGTAAAGAAGCGTTTTGTAGTCAACTGTGTCTTTTTCTTGTCGAAGGAAGAATAGTTGCTAGTGACTGCTACGAAGAAGACTGGGCAAAAAGAAAATGAGAGAAGAAACAAGAAGGAAGAAAGAAGTTTTTAAAGAAGTGAAAATGGACTGAGAAGGTGAGAGAGAGAGAAAGAGAGAGAGAGGAGGGGAGGGTGGGAAGTGAGAAAGAAAGAGAAAAAAGAGAGAAAGAGAGGGAGAAAGGAGAGAGAGAAGAGAGAAAGAAAGAAAAGGGAGAGAGGAGAGGATGGGAGAGAGAGGGCAAGAGAAAGAGCAAAAAAAAAAAAAAAAGAGAAAAAGGAGAAAGAGAGAGAGGGGGTGGGAAGGGGATGGCAGAGGATAGAGGAAGAGAGAGGGAAGAAAGCGCGAAAGAGAGAGAGGGAGAGAGAGATAAGAGACAGAAAGAGAGAAAGAAAGCAGGAGAGAGAGGGAAAAGGAAGAAAGAAATTGAAAGAGAGAGAGAGAGAGAGAGAGAGAGAGAGAGAGAGAGAGAGAGATGGCGGAGGAGAGTGAATGCAACACCAAGGAAACAGTAGGAGACTAAGACAGTAGAAAAATAACATGTGCTGGCAAGGAATAGTAGCAATAGTGTTGGCCTTTTTTTCATAATGACAGTAGTGGTAGCAGTGGTGGTTGTGTGTTATGCATAGAAATTATGGTGACACCCGAAACACATAATACCAAGACGGATCATTCTTCTTTCAAATAATGTCCACAACTTGATCGCGTATAAACCCGGTGAGTACTACTCTCAGAGCTCTGCAGTACTACTCTTTTTCGTTCAGTTATGAAGGGGTGTGGTGCGAATTGTTGCAGTGTTGACATGGATGATACCCTCGCAAACCGACGGGCGGAATTTGGCGAATTGAGCCGTCTCGGTGACCTGTGTCTCGGGTAACACTGATCACGGTGTCTGAAATGCAGATATATATATTAGTAAGGGTAGTCGACGCAGTAGTAGTGGTAGTAGAGGTAGTAACAGTAAATGTAATAATGGAGGCGGCGGTCATACTGGTACCGTCAATGGTAATATCATTTGTCTTAAGGACATTTGCGTGTGTAGCAGTAGAGATAACAGTAAAACAGGTAATAGATCCAGTGGTAGTGATAAGTGATCTTGTTCACAGCATCCGCTGCGCTCCACTATTTTTTACAGAAAATGACGTATGAACAACTCAAACAATCTTTGCCTCTATAGCGGTGAGGAGCGCAGCGGAACGGATGCTGTGGACAAGTATACAGAGGTAAAGAGTGTCTTTACTTTTTCATACGTCATTTTTCCGTAAAAATAGCGGAACGGAGCAGATGCTGTGCATGTGGCCAAGACCAGTAAAGCTGTTAGTTGTGCTAAAAGGAGTTTTAGTAGTTGTGGTGGTGGTGGTAGCGCTTCAATTAATCCTTAGAATTTTATTGATAGTAAAAACATCCAACGGTGATGGCTGCAGCAGCAGGACATCGACAAGTCATGTTACCATTGTGCAAAAACTTTTTTTAATTCGGTTTGTCATTAAACGATGTTGTGATTTACAATAAATTGGTTTATTTCAGTGACCCAGCCAAATCTCTGATACCCCCCCCCCCTAAAAAAGTGCACAGTGAGCATGCGTACTTGCAAAGACTTATTTTATTTTCCGGGGGGGGGGGGGTTGAACATGCGCACTAGCAAAGATTGGTTCACTGTTCAGCTATACCTTTCTATATAAAACACTAAGTCCCCGCAACAACAGGGAATTCAAAATTTGCTTAGGAGCACAAGTTCTGTGACGTCAGCTGAAACGAGCCAATCAGTGGCTCTACTGGCGGGGGTTTCCTTTCTCTTTGTCTGTTCTAGATTTTTCACTGTCATTGTTAAGTTCCTTCCTTGGTTTTATTTTCTTATTTCTTTTGGGCCTGATCGAAGCAAAGGAATTTCTCCAAGGGTAAGCAAATGGAAGTGAGAAATTCTTACATGCTTCAGTGATTACACTAAGATGCTTCATTATCTGCTCACTGTATATCTATTGTAGAATCTTATCTATCTATCTATCTATCTATCTATCTATCTATCTATCTATCTATCTATCTATCTATCTATCTATCTATCTATCTATCTATCTATCTATCTATCTATCTATCTATCTATCTATCTATCTATCTATCTGTCTATCTGTCTATCTGTCTATCTATCTATCTATCTATCTATCTATCTATCTATCTATCTATCTATCTATCTATCTTTCTATCTATCTATCTATCTATCTTTCTATCTATCTATCTATCTATCTATCTATCTATCTATCTATCTATCTATCTATCTATCTATCTATCTATCTATCTATCTATCTATCTATCTATCTATCTATCTATCTATCTATCTATCTATCTTTCTATCTGTCCATCTGATTGTCTCTGTTTGTCTGTCTGTCTGCCTGTCTCTATTTATCTGTTTAACTGTCTGTCTGTCTCTATTTATATGTCCATGTGTCTGTCTGTCTGTCCATCTATTTTCCGATCTGTCTTGCTCATCATCTCTTTTACACATCATGAGTATTTTTATGACTCCCTCACCACAAACCCGTTCTCCCAATTAATATTCTTCTCATTTTTCTTTACTTTTAAGCTTGCCTTTTTTTCTTTCCTTTTTTCTAATTTTCTGTAAGTTTCTTGAATTTTTTTCTTCTGGCTAAATAGGAAACATTTTTGTTTTCCTCGCTCATTTATTTCTCTTACTGGTGAGTACGGCATGATCCCTTCAGGCTCCCCTGAGATTTCTTCCGTCTGTAAGATTTTTCAATGGTTGGGCTAGAAATTCGAGCTTTTTTGGAGGGAAAAATTGAGGACAGCAATAAACGAAGGCCCTTTGGCCGCATTTAAAAGACTTTACTTTAAATGACAGCGCTTTTGCTTGTCTGAAATGCTTTTTATTGAAGTGTTCATCACTTTGCGGTATATTAGGTCATCCGAGTTCAACATCCTGTTGCGAAAAAAGTCCAGCAGCTACTATATGAAACTGTGCCGTTTACAAGCAAGATGCAATTATCGGTACTGCAAGTGTGCGATGCCTAATTAATTATAAGTGTGTCACAAGAGATGTAAAATGAACAAAGAGCTGTGTGCGGTTGTAAAAGTGAATCAGTAGGAGTGCAGTCGGTTGTCTGTTTCAGTTTCTCTCTTTCTCTTTGTCTTTCTGTCTCTCTGTCCGTCTCTGTTGCCAGTCTCTTTCTTTTACTCTCTTTGTCTCTCTCTCTCCCCCTTTGTCCGTCTGTCTGCCTCTCTCTTGCCTTCTCTCTATCTCTTTCGTCTCTCTCTTAAAAAGAAAAAAAAATTTTCCAAGTTCTGACTCCGCATTATCATTATTAATTATTAAATGGACATAATATTGTTCATTAATATCTAAATCCCACGTCTCTGGATACAGTTGTGACGCAACGCGACGGTTCGGTCCGGAAGGTACAGGCCTAGTTATTGAGTAATTGCCCAAACGAACTTTTCTCAAAACTTTACGTCTTAAAAAAACACAGTCTAAAAATGTTCAGAATTCAATGAATCTAGCATCAAATCCAAGGGGAAAGAGTTCTCGTTCACTTGATATCGATAACTCAGTTTACCTCAAATGTACCTTGTGGACCGAACCGTCATGATGCATCACAATTGTCTTTGCCCTGGATTTCTCCAGCAATACAGAGTAGGAATCAGTATCAATTTCGCAAATGAGACAATGGGAAAAAAGCATGAATACCAGTGTTGTTCTCACCTTTAATAACGGAGTACGCGTTAATCCTTACTTTATTTTAACTGTTCAATCTCAACGGATACACTCACAGACAAATCTATAATTATCTATGTAAATTAACTGACAACAACATCGAAATCACAGTCAGTATAACATTAATTTTGTTTCGCGCAGTGAAATGGCGTCTATGACTTTTTATAATTCTTAATATCTGGCGAGACGAGATTGACTCGTCCATCAAACTGGAGCATAGACTAATTTGTCAAAGCTTCAGAAGGTTGGATATTCAATCATCCTGGGTTCATCATTCGCCTGCACCAGAGGCCTATCCATCAGTTTCGAAATTTGTACTGGAAATAGATATTAAACTCGTATGCCCCGTGCAGTGTTATGTAAATGGAAGAGTGTACAGGATGGCGCAGTTGTGTGTAATTGATATAGGTTTAAAATTTCACTTCCTGCTCTCACCTTTCACCTTGTATTTTCCCCATCCACAGAGAAAGTTAAACACAAATAAAAAACAACGCATATTTTTTCTTGCAACCAATTACCAAATCGAATTCTGTGAAATGATGGCAGGTTTGGTCGGCTGGTTGGTTGGTTGGTTGGTTGGTTATGTGATTGGTTAGTTGCTTAGTTAATTGATTGGTTGGCTTGTTGGTTGGTTGGCTGGTTGGTTGGTTAGTTGGTTGGTTGGCTAGTTGGTTGGTTGGTTGATTGGTTGATTGGCTTGTTGTTGGTTGGTTGGTTAGTTGGTTTATTGGATAGTTGGTTGGTTGATTGGTTGGTTGGTTGGTTGGTTGGCTTGTTGGTTGGTTGGTTGATTGGTTGGTTGGTTGGGTTTTTGGTTGATTGGTTGGCTAGTTGTTTGGTTGGTTGGTTGGTTGGTTGATGGGTTGGTTGGTTGGTTGGCTTGTTGGTTGGTTCGTTGATTGGTTGGTTGGTTGGTTGGTTGATTGGTTGGTTGGTTAGTTGTTTGGTTAATTGGTTGGCCAGTTAGTTAGATGATTGGTGTTGATCGGTTGATCATTGGTTGGTTGAGGAATAGGCAGAAGAAGTAGTGAATTCAACCTTATACATTATTTTGTTATGTATATATTTTTTTCGTCTTTTCTTATATGAATATTATGAAATTAATTGTGCAAAAATGATAAAACTGAAATTCCTCAGATTCGCCTGCTTCTCAAAATCATTAATAACATATTAACTAAACATATTACTGATTTGTACAAAGTGAGTGAAGACATGTGTAATTAGCCCCCTGATAACACGTTATCCCAGTAAAGCGTCCCGACTCCCGTCCGTTGCTGCAGCTAAAGATGTCTGGGGCACTTGTCATGATCAAAGGGGTTAACGGAGTGCGTTAAATTGCTTGTTTTGAGCACAGTTAAGTACCGGTACAGCGCTCCAGTGCTCGTCTCGACAACTTAGTTCTATCATGATGAAGACAAATGAGCGCTGAGCAGTTCAAAGTCAACATGTTGCATGTTCTTGTTCTTGCTTGTTGTCTAGTTGTGACAGGAAAATACGCGCCACATTGAATGAAAATCGAAGATCTAACGATGATTTTCAAGAAGATGATGAGTTTCTGTGAATATTTGTGTGTTTGTTGGGGGATTTGGGGGGGGGGGGGATATATGTGCATGAATTGGGAACTATTCTTTTCAATAGTCACTTGAAGGCCCATCAGAACTGAATGAACAAACTGTTAAAGAGTTAAAGACACATTATGGAAGGTCAAATTTTGAAATAGTTTGCTTGAAAGGTCCGGCATGAATAATTTTTTAGTACATAAAAATGTCTAAGTTTGGCCTGTTTCCAGTACTTATTTTACTTTTTGACTTTTCGAAGCCGCAGATTCGGTTTTTCGTTACTTTTTTGTTGCCTGTAGCTTTTTCTTTCACCACCCCTTCCTTGTATGAAATTTAGAGATGTGTCGCACTATAACTTTCACTCGATCACAATTTTGCCATATTTCACTAGTTTTACTGGGGGCAAAAATTGCGCCCCAACCCCCCCTCCACCCCCCCAAAAAAACACACCCCAAACTTGCCTATAATTGTCATCAACATCTGCCTTAACCTTGATCTGGTTCCGTCACTAGATTTTTTTTACTTCTGTGCAATAGGAAGGGGGGAAAATGAATCACACCTGTGAACGGGCTGTCGGCAAAAGAAAAAAAAGAAAAAAAACTTGCTCGCCCTTGATTTCTTGAACAGCTGAATATTACCACGTCAAGTGAGTATCGATTTTCGTGAATACCCTTAAACAATTCGCTTAATTTGATTGGTTAGCCGGCACCGTCGCCACACGTCGTTGTATCGGACATAGCCCTGGTCACTTTTTTCGTTCACTTGTTTTTTTCCTTCTACCTTTTTAATGTGATAATATGTATCGATCTTAGCTTGTTGATATCGTTACGCTGAACATATTGATAATTTCCATCTGTCTGCATAACAAAGTTAACGCCTTGCTGGAAGCGGCCTTACAAAAGAATGAAGGAAAACTGGGCTATCTCGTTTTTGAAATGGAGAGACGGAGTGGCCGATAGGTAAACCGCGAGTTGTTCTTCTGCTTGGCAAGGCAGTTGGTGTAGAAGCAGAGGTCGCGGATTCGATCCCCGCCTCGGTCACTTGTTTTTCTTCTCCCCCTCCCCCCCCCCCCCCCCCATGTCTCTGAGCACATACCAGGCACATATCGTCACTGCTCTACGGTAACAAACTTATGCCAAGATGCAACTGAGGTTCATTGCATTCCCGAGCATGAGGGCTATCAGTTGATACAGAAAAAGAAATGCACCAATAGGAAAATGTAATAATCCAACAGAATCACATAGGTATAAGCCACCAAAATTTAAGGACAGAAATAGAAAGTTTTTTTCTTAATATCTCAAAAATTTCAAAAGTGACTTATTCCATTGGCGTAGAGTGTTTAGATCTATATTTTAGGGGGTTCGCTGCCCTTGGCATTTACACCTCACATTTTCTTGTTGTGGTAGAGATTTGTGGGTTTTTTTTTAGAATTTTGCCCAGGCAGCGGCCTATTCGGCCTGCTCTTTTCGATTTCCAACTGCTAAGGTATCTTTAACGTGCGCAACGTGCACAACGCGCACTCGGGGCCCTCCGAGTTTTTCGTCCTTTTCCGAGAAGGCTAAGTGCCCGATCCTACCTACCATAGGATCAGTGACAGGGAAATATGATAAAAAATCTCAAAATTCCAACATGCCTGCACCGACCAGGATTCGAACCCGGTACCTTCGGCATGAGAGGCGAGCACCTTGCGTCTAGATAACCTTGTCCCCACGTTGGCATAGAGCAGTAATGTACACTTCTAATAGAACTGCCTCACCTTTTCTCGATGTTTGAGTCTATGGTGAGTTAGTTGAGATTTCTTTAAGTGGTCAGAAACACAATGCTTGGGAGAAGAGACAAAGATGCAACACTATATATTATCCCTAGCTTCATCATGAAACAAGACAAATGCATTCACTCACCTGCAGACAGCATTTCCTTTCTTTTTAGCCAAATTGTAAAAGATTGCCCACAACTTGAATAAACAATTCAGGTGGATACAAGAGAGGCTGGGTTAGACTAGTTGACACTTCAGACAAATATTAGTTTTATAATTTTTAAAACTCTCATACAGGCTATAGTATTGAGCAAAAAAATGCGACCAAATTTGCACTACAATGAAATACTCTAGCCACTTTTATTATTATTATTGCTGTTGTTGTTATTATTGTTATTTTTATTAAGTTGTTATTGTTATTGCTGTTATTATTATTATTGTTATTGTTATTATCATTATTATTATTGTTGCTGTTATTGTTATTATTAGTATTGTTGTTGTTGTTGTAATTATTATTATTATTATTATTATTATTATTATTACTATTATTATTATTATTATTATATAATGAGATTCTATGAAATGTTCGATGGATTTGAGAGGAAGTACAAGATTTCAAATGTTTATTATATAACTAAAAATGTACTTAAGGTAATATAACACTTCAAGTAAAACAGTTTTTTCCTGTTGAGTACAATTAGGTCCTTAGCACTGTACTTACGTGGTTTCATGATCAAGCCAGCCATATGATTATTAACTTCAAGCGTATCTGTGATAGCTAAAGATTTGGTGAGAATAATTACCACAACAGACTAAACAAATGGCTGTATGTACACCACAATATTTTATTTTGTATTTACTTGCCATGCAGGCTACATCATTATATCGCCTTATCTTCTATTCTGGCATTGAATGGCCATGATCGTTCGATCTGCCATCTCAGTCACTTCGTACTTCATGTTTTTCAGAGTTCCCCGTAAAACAGCTCATACATTGAACGCTAAGGAACATTGTTTTAACAACGAGTTTTGTGAAATGATAAAATAACCTGCCACTTGCTTCTGACAGCTGTTCACTCTTAAATGATGTGGCATTTCTCAGCTGTCGACTTCGGTTATATTTATCTCAAGGTATACATACAATACATCATTTTCCAGGAAATCTATTGAAGTAAGCTGAAAGCTTTACTTTGCTACTTGAACTGAATAAACTGTATTGCTTTCCTCATGTTGTGACGTTATGCATGATCTGACAATAGCATTTCATTCCCTTAAAATGACAAGGTTCTATCTCCATTTCTTGGCTGAACTGAGTTACACACTACATACTACTTCTACAGGCCTTCTCCATTGTGTGTCAAAGTAACAAGCGGATTCGGTGTGTAATTTGTAGGTAGCATTAAAAAGAAAAAGAAGTTGTGTCCCTAAAAGCTAAGAGCACATGAAACTTCAATCATCCACTTCTCAAAAGTTGACAGAAGGGAGTAAGAATCTTGTCATTCTAAAGTGGCGATTTCGTCACATGAATTGTATACGTTTCTATAGTATTATTACTACCTCGCACGATTCTTACGTGAATGTTTACATTTGTTAGAAACAGTCATCCAGGAAACAAATGAATACCTTCACGTTCTTTCTGAATACAGAATTACAGTCATTAATGTCATCGATTTTTAATTACGAAGTCTGTATACACGGCTGTTTATTGTTTGTTCGTTGTTTACCTTTTAAAACATTTATCTGATTAATTTTTAATAACGTCCTTCTTCAAGCAATTGACATATTCGTGTATGGGCAGCCAAATGAGCTGAGCATAATTAAATATTGATTATTAGCATTGTCTTTCCAATTAATTTCCGAGAATGTGCATTCAAATCTATGGCAAATACAAGGTGAAAATGAAGCAAAAAACACCCCTTTTCATATTGCGGCAGAGGTAAGTGTCTCGTAACTCTTGACTGTAGGGGAGGTGGGGAAGAAGGGGCGGGGTTACCTGAAGGAGCCTTGATAGCCATGACATCATCACTCTCATAACGATATTCCCTCCCCATGATGTTTGTTGGGAATACAGTGGAAAAAGAGGGGGGGGGGGGAAAGAAAAAGGGAATAATGGGTTATTGCAGTTCCATATCTACTGACCGAGTGATGATGTATCCCTTAAAGCCTTGTATATTTTGTACAGCCGAAGATTTGTAAGTACATGAAAGAGGTAGAGAGAGAGAGAGAGTGGGAGAGAGAGAGGGAGAAGGAGAGTGAGAGAGAAACAAGAGAGAGAATAGAGAGTGTGTGTATCTATCTGTGAGAGAGAGAGAGAGAGAGCCAGAGAGGAACACACACTCACAGAGAGAGAGAGAGAGAGAGAGACATTACCATTTCATGAGAGGGCTTTGAGTCCACTTCGTGAACATAGGCGATGTATAAAATAATGTACACTATTATCTTAGCCCCATGTCACTACGTTAATTCATTCTGAAAATCCAGCATATATTTTTTTCTATGGCATTTTATGGCTAACTCTGGCACCAGGTGTGGGAGTGGAAACCACAAACTACCAGTTGTCATCACGGAAGTTCGAGAATTCAACACTCCCCAAATGGCTGCTGTACTCTGTGGTACACCGTGCGTCTGTGTAGTCATCGGCAGCGGAAATTAGACCGTAGTTTTTACGTTGTCAGAGCATAAACGTACAGAAACAACAGATGTGTATCGGCCGTGGAAGCATTCGCAGATAACTTTTTTGTTTGTTTGTGATTTGTTTCGAAATGTTGAATGAAGATAATCTGCAGTGGGTTTGATAACATCTGATAGTGTGGATAGAGACGCTTTCATCAATAACAGAACTAAAGTAGATGATTAAAAAACAACAAACAAAAAAAACCTGAGAAAATAATTCGCAGACAAACTGAATTTCCAGCATCAGTTGAAGCAGTGTTTCTGAAAGTGGACGATATCGCTCCCACCCCCTTCCCGGGGAGGTGGGGGGGGGGGAGGGGGGGGGAAGACAATTTTGATTTCCGAGGCGACTAGGGGGAAAGGGCGACTAGGGGGCACAAACGATTTTAAAAAATGGGGGCGCGAAACCATGAATGTAGGATGATTTGGGGGCAAAAACAGGGCAGCCACTGACGTACTTAACAGCAACGAGAATAGGTTTTATTAAAAGGCATGCTTTTGGGATGGGGAGGGGGGTGGGGCGTTTGGTAAATAAAGGGCTCTGTTTTATAATGAATCGTGAACACGCCTATTGTCATTAACAAGGCTTTGAAATCTTAACATGATAATTTTGCGTGTAGTTTGTCTTCTTGTGAAATGTATCTGTTGGGTTTGAGAAGGGACTAGGAGTAGGGGGGGAAGGGAGAGGGGTGAAAGAAAAGTTTGGGCCTAGGGACAATTGCCTATAAAATGTTGAGAACCGCTGAGTTCAAGCAATAGGCCTCCAACACGTTATCGCGTTTTCCATCCCTCCCTCCTTCACTCCTCTAACATACCACCTGTTCCTCTTCCAGCCTTACAAATCTGAGGGAGAAATACATGCTGGCTGGATAGCATTATCTCAGGTTTCTTAGCATGGTTGTATTACAGGAACGGGGTGAAAAAACAGTTACAAGAGCAGGTTAAAAACTCGGCCTTTATCCACATTAGCCGAGCTAGATTGACCCAGGGGTGACAAACAACCCAAACATTGCAGAAACTCCGAGTGTGCACTCACTGACATTATTCACATATATACACGCACGTGCATGACATATAAATGCACACGGGGATCTGCATGCAGTAACTTCCTGCATAAACAAAAGTACAAACGCACCAGCCACAGGTACACTAGTTCATGAAATACACCTACTCACACAATATATTCTGTTTATTTCAGTTCAGAAAGATTTGCATTTTTTTTTTCGATGCAGTAATACAAGTTCTTTTAATCAGATTTTAATTTAAAAAAATTTAACTTGCATTTTCATGTCAGAATTGGAACCCATGCACCCATGCACCGAACCAACCAACCAACCAACCAACCAACCAACCAACCAACCAACCAACCAACCAACCAACCAACCAACCAACCAACCAACCAACCAACCAACCAACCAACCAACCAACCAACCAACCAACCAACCGACAAGTCAACCAACCAACCAACCAACTAACCAACCAACCAACCAACCAACCAACCAACCAACCAACCAACCAACCAACCAACCAACTAACTAACTAACTAACTAACTAACCAACCAACCAATCAACCAACCAACCAACCAACCAACCAACCAACCAACCAGTCAGACACAGAATAACTCTATACTCATCAATTAACGAGTCTGCCATCACATTTTCATCACTGCCGCCACTTACTCCTTCCTCTCTCTCCACGACCGTATTCTCTGACCTCTAACCTTTCATCTCCTCCACTTCATCTTCTCCGTGCTTCGGAGCGTGGTTTAAGCTGTTGCTGAAGGCATTCGCTCGATGGCATGCATTTTGACTAATCAAAAGCGGCGTCTGTAGCTCATGGCCATCACCCACTCCTTTGTACCAGGCGGGAGCCGCCGAATTTAAATGCAGCTTTGCTATAATGACATGTATAATTGGGTCTGAACTGGAGCTTGTTGACTCACTCCAGTCCTTGATTTTATGAAGGAAATCACTGTGATTAATGCTTCTATGAAAGTAATACCCGAGCTGTGCTTATGTAATCTGCTTGTCCCGTGGTTTTACTGCAGCGCATAGAAAAAAAAAATTGATACAAGTGAACCAATGTGCGAAAAGTACGAATAACAAGAACACTGAACAACGTATCTAGAACAAGAAAA
Organism: Onchidella celtica; assembly: GCA_963931925.1. Lineage (NCBI taxonomy): Eukaryota > Metazoa > Mollusca > Gastropoda > Systellommatophora > Onchidiidae > Onchidella > Onchidella celtica. The sequence goes on from OZ007567.1 coordinate 31,275,030, forward strand.
AACAGTTTTAGGTCATAAGAATCTTCCTCAGGTTAAAAGACTAAAAACAATAAAAGAAATAGAAAGAAGGGAGGACACTGTACTAAGCTCAGTAGAGAAGTCAAAGTTCAGAGAGGGTGGTGAGTTTTTTTCCCTAGAACTATCGGTGTAAACACATTTGATTTTGTTCTATTCTATTTTTAAGTTAATTTAGTTGTGCTCGAGGCACAGGATACCGTTACTGTGCAACTGGCCAAATACCGTCCGTCGACTTGCGCGCGTACGATCTATGTCAGGAATGCACCCCTTCATAATTGAACGAACGGAAAAAAATAGTACCACGCACTCAAGTTGTGGAGATAAATATAGTGAAAGAAGGAATGGTCGGTCTCGGAATTCTGTGTCTCGAGTTGTGCTAATATGTGGTAGCATGTTTAACTTATGGATAAATGAAAGTAGGTTGCCGCGACCCTATCTCTTGAAAACAGCATCAGTATCCATATCATAGTTATGGAGAATAAAATACTACAACAACCCCCCGCTAAGACAGGAATGAAAGATTTCGAGCGCATGTTAATTTCTGTCAAAATATCTCTGAAAATGTGGCGTCCCAAAGACCCAAGATAATTATTTGTCAAGAGTGATGAATAAGAACTGATACTAACGAGATAATTTGCTGTTGTCTAATTTCATTACATACATAAACAACCACAAGAACAGCAGCAAGCATGAAATAAACGCTGCACCACGACTATGTGTAACGGATGTTTCCATGAATCTGTGGAACTCGGCCTTGGAACCAGGCCAAAAGGTGAAGCCTACGTGCTTGTTTATCGCTCAGTAGACTTTTCAACTAAAAGGTGAGCTCTTAAACAGATGAGGAACGTGCGATAAAGGTTGAATTTGGCAAACAGCTCTTTCTATGCGGGAATAACAAGATTTAGTTTTAAAAATGTCTTTTTGGACAGCCATTTACGTACAGCCGCTTTCTTTTTAAAAGTCCTGATGTCATGGTTGTTGTGAGACAGCGTATCTTTTGTCGTGATCATTCATTCATTTTTTCGACCTCTTACCCTCATACTTAACCTTTCACGTATCCATTTACTCACTCCCATATCTATCCAGCACACGCCCAGTAACTTTTCCCTCGTCTCATCAAGTGCTTTGTGTAATCTGACTATGCCACAGATACGAGAGAGAAGATTCTCTCTAGATGGGCGGTGCTGAGTTGCTATTTCCATCGACACTGAGACACTTTATAACTTGGATAAAGTCAACTTTCTGGAATAAACAAATTGAAGTGGTTGGTTATTGAAATTGTTAGACGCCATTCTTAAAAATAAGTAATGTGAAGTGGAGAATAATTATTTATTCTGACATAATTGGGGTTGCCGGTGACTCAAAGTAAGAAAGGGGTGGGCATGGAGAAGAAGAAAGAAAGGAAAATACGTCTAGAGAGTCGTTGAAAGATATACAGTTCTGAATATCAAACAGCTAGACAGACAGACAGACTGACAGGCATAGATAGATAGATAGATAGATAGATAGATAGATAGATAGATAGATAGATAGATAGAAAGATAGATAGATAGATAGATAGATCGATAGATAGATAGATAGATAGATAGATAGATAGATAGATAGATAGATAGATAGATAGATAGATAGATAGATAGATAGATAGATAGATAGATAGATAGATACATACATAGGCTTAAACCCTAAATAATCAAAGCAAAACATTCATAATTGTCTACAGTGCTGAAATAATATCATTGAATCGAATGGCGGCATTCGGCTTAATGGCCTACAAGACTGAAATGAATCCTCTTGTGACCTATCGAGTCTGAGCCCCATTCGGCAAGAGAGGCGACCTTTCGTCTGTTTGCCCCATACTCACTCACCTCAGTGTTATCTAGTGCATGTACTCTGGGCGGAACCGGGAATTGCGTAAAGTCCTGCGTCATTATTTAATTTCCGTTTGTGTACCTTAAGTTTACTTATCTGACGCTAGAAAATTAAGTTGAGATTGCACGAAAACATAAATAAATCTATTGTGGCCTCTCCTGCAGAGATATATAAAGACATGCTTTGAACTGATTATTTGCAATTTTAAGTTCACTGTTATTGACTTTGAAGATGCTGTACGCTGCGAGGGCCTCTGTAATAGGCTGCTTAAATGTAATTCATGCACTACTTGACTATGTCGCACGCAAGGCATTCCAACTTTTGGCTACATATTATTAGTAAGACAAACTTTGACAAACTATAATAAATAATTATTATGCTTAGTGAAACGCAATCAAATGACATCAGTTAATATAATGGAACCAAGCACGAAAGGATGCACATTTCTACACAGACGCTGCAGATTTAAGTCATTATATTATATTAGCTGTAGATAGTTATAACCAGTTCTGTCTGATTATGTTGTTGTAAGGCTCCGTCAGTCCACCGCAGGATGGAGCCCTCTGCCAGTGATCTCCATTCTTTTCTGTTTTCCTTGTCCGTTCAGTCCACGCCTGTCCACCTGTCTGGATAATATCACGTCTCCATCTTCTCTCGGGGTGTCCTCTGGGTGCAAATGCCTAGGGCAGAGATCCTCCCAAAGCAAACACCTCACCACATCGGATTGTCCTCTTGTTCTCTACCCTTTTCCACGACCCCATTCAGTGCAACGCCTTGTCCATTTGTTATCTTTCATTCTTCCGATATGGACAGCCCATTTCCACTTTTGTGGAAGTATAAATTTCTCATTGTCTACAAGTCTGAATATAACAGTCTGTTAATTGTGTTAAGCAATTAGGCCTGCCACTCTGAATCATACTTGTTTATTACGATGAATAAAAACATGTACATGCGACCGTTTATTTATTGTCTAGATAATCTTACCTCACTTCAACATTAATTAATTTTTAATGAACGGGCTTTCAGAGAGCAAAAAATAAATACTCTATACTTTGGATTTTGTAATTTAATTCGAAGAACAACAACTAATAAAGTATTTCAAAGATTTAAGGCCATATCATTCTTTTATATCTTGTTTTTCCTCACAAAAAGCCATCGAGACAGCCAATCATTAATTTTCTTGCTTACTGGAAGTTCTGAGTCCAAAAGTGGAGGGTTTACAGTCATTTATGAGATCTGAGTTTCTATCTGAATGAACAGGAAAATCAAATGTCAAACATCGAGAAATTGGTAGTGAGAGAGGAAAAAACAAGAAAAAAAGTTTGAATAGATAGGATGTTGGAGAGAATGGATAGATTCAGCAGTTTCTACAAAGTGTATAGACTTAATACGTCTGGCGCAATTCGCATCTAGACAGGCTCCTGCCTGGCGTCTACCAGTCTTTGATATTTGGCCAAAGGCTGAATAAAAGTTTCAGACTGGAATTGACGTAATTTGTCTTTACGCGTCCAATAGTCAACGGAATACAAAGATGCCATAAATATCAATAATGAAAGACTATGGACCTTCCCGTCTCTAGCCAGGTCTGGTCCGATGTTAAACCTCTCAGGGAGTTGAATGGGTTGCTGGATTAGAAAATATGACTAGTTTTCGCACCATGACCTGTTCATAGTCATTTTGTTATTACTGTTGATGTTCCTAGGAGCATTGCCTTCATCCGTTCTCATAAATTTGTTTTTTTGCCATCGTCATTTTCATGACCGTCATTGTCTGATAAATTAAAAGCATGGTGGGACCGTGAAAACTGTGCACTAATAGGTATTTGTTCGTTTCTTTGTTTTGGAGTCGTTTTGAATTCATTGTGTAAAATTCTTTATAGTTTTCTGGTTGTTTGTCTCTGACGCGAATTTTACTAAATACAAGATTTCTTTGTTTTTTGGTTTTGGGGGGAGGGGGGGGGGTCCCCATATTTTAACTTTGTGTTAATAGAGGTGCATATTATTATAAAGAAAAAGGAAGAAGCTTATGGGTCAGAGTGAGATCAGGAAAGATGGCTGTTATAGAATGGACACCCCTGGTCTGAAACTGGAGGGCAGTATTTCCAAAGGCAACCAAGTTAGATAGTTATATAAGACAAGTCTGTTGACTTCTTCACTCCTTTAGAAACAGCGCCCATACTGTCATGTGCATGCTAGTAGGTGGCATGTGCGAAACCGCTGAACGCAAAACGCCCACGCTGTCCAGTCTTCGTGTCAAAAATAGTATCTGAACTCGGACACAACTGATGAAGCTCAGTCAATACAAAACATTACCCACACTCTCATATCAACATCATCATTAACCATGTTTTTCTTTCTCAGTAATACATAATATCATAAAAACCACAGAAAAACTGTGGGGTCGCAGCAGGGATATAAGCAAAGTCAAAATTGGGCAAAAAGAAAAGGTTGTATGTTGCGAAACCCCGCGTGAGAAATAAAACCCAAAAAATACAATACCAAACAATACAAAGCAAATTATATATGTTTTATTTCTCACGCGGGGTTTCGCAACATACAACCTTTTCTTTTTACCCAATTTTGACTCAGTAATACATATTATGTTATTCTGTTTTCATATTTATGTCTCTTGCGAGAGCATTTGCAGAGTGGACATCATCGTTGCCATGAAGTGTTGACTGGGGACAAAAACGGGCCAAAAGAGAAAAGGGTGTCCAATTACGCATATTATTATATTATGTAGAACTTCAGATTACAACCTATTGACTGTTAGTAACCTCATAGACTCTTGCATATAACAAAGCTGTCTTTCTCCTACTACCCCTCGCCCTCCATAAAGGCATCCCTCTTGTTTATTACGCGCCAACAGATTATAATCTCAATTTGTTTTTTGAAAGAAAACCTTAAGAATGTCTGGCAAGAATAATGACAATCAATAGATAGAATGTGGTGGGCAGAAAATCGATACAAAAGCAAAATTTAATGATTCAAGAGACTGTTACAAGTCATTATGTTGGGATTGAAGAGAATTTGCTTGTGTCAAAATGCCTTCAAACCATTGATTTAATGCCCAGCATATCTATGTTATGAGGTTTGAGACTGTCTCATAATTTCATTATTTTTCAGCTTGTGGTCTTGTAGGCTAGCAAAATCTCTTGACTCTGGGCTGATGCTAGCGTTATCATAGGATATGAATGGTGTACTATGCAAAGAGGATGCCTACAATTTGGGAAAGTAAACAGAAAAGGTGTATTTAAATCCCCAAGACAATTCTCAGACCCTTTACTAACTTTTTTTCTTCACATAACAATAAAATCCTCTTTAGGAGAGTGGCGCATTGGGACGCCAGGATGTACGACTAAGGGTATGATAAAAGCCTAGGATAAAATTATCTTCGAAAGTGTGATGTCTGTGAGACCCCATCTGGTTGTGGGTAGGAATAGGCCCATTGCGGATATCGGCCATTTTTGTTGTAAGGACTGACGCAAAACCATGGCGATTGTAGCATTGATTTTAATTCGTTATCTGATTTGCACTGCGAGCACTTCAGGCGTCGCGAACCAATCCGCGGCGAGCTAAAAAAAAGTTCACTGTATATGCACATGGGAGACGTTCGGTCCATTCTCTCACTTCGTTTCCCTTGTTTACACGGATGGTAGTGAATCTGACCGGCTTGGATCCGTCCTTTCCACCCCTGTCATAACAGTCAATGGGTTGTATGCGATATGACGCATTTCCGGTTGCTGCGAACAGCTGTCCGCCATTTTGACGGACCTGGCGACCGAGTTGTTTACGTCGTACTAGGCCCTATATTAAATTTCCTTTGAAATGCCTGACTTTTGTTGTATTGTGGGGTGCCAAAATAAGAGATCAAAGCAGAAGGACCTCAGTTTTTTGTTTGTTTGTGACTGGAGAAGGCCAGGCAACCGAAGATTTGACGAGGAAGAGGCGCCTAGCATGGTTAAAAGCTATGAATCGAAAGAATTTAGGAGACAAGGAAGCGACAAATAAGCCCTGGCTTCGAGTATGCGGGGAGCATTTTGCGTCTGGTCATGTCAGTGGCATTTATTTGTTTTTGATCAGTCACAGCATAGTTTCTATATACCTCGCACTTTGGTTGAAGCATTTTCTATCTGACTTCCAGTATAGAATCGAACTAATAGAGCTATTACATGCAGCCTATAAACCACGACATCTCTGAAACACTTCTTTAAATACTTGTAACTTTTATAATCCAATGCCAAGTAGTTCTACAACTTTTATTCCATACTCATTCAACACTGCTTTAGTAAGATCTGAATTGGTCATTGCTGACGTATAGATCTATTCACTATCTTCAACACATCTTCAATATAAATATTACTTCGTAAGACTAAGAGTTACCAAGAAAATCTAGATAGGTCGTCTACTACGCACGACCACGTATTACTAGTAGATCTAGTTAAATGTACAGTACATGTGGGCCTAGATCCAGATCTAGATCTCGTAATAGAATCTAGTCACAGGATTGACATGTTGATCAATGGATCTAGATCTATCTAGATCTAGAATCTAAATCTATACACTGTATCTGGTCTAGATATAATATGTGGTGTGGTGTATCATTATTATTATGCATATTCTTGTTCATTAAACAAAAGTCAATGTAGGTGAGCAGAAGCTCGGGGGGGGGGGGGCAGAGCACTAGGATAACAGTTCAAGAGAAAATAAGTATTAGGCGGACGAAGGTTGTAGAGCCTAGTTAGTGCTCGGGAAAGCAAAGCGGGAGTGAAAGAAGGAAGAAAGAAAAATGATCAAGATGGGACTAGAACCCGCGACCTCTGCTACGGCACCCGTCGCCTTGCCAAGAAGAAAACAGATCGCTTAACCGTTCGGCCACTCCTCCTCTCAAAAAGAGAGACGATCGTGGCCGAACTGTTTGACAGTGTCTCTTGCTGACTTGAGTATTCGTTCGCTGGGACCCAACCCACTTGCGTCACCCCTCTCCTCCCTCCCTGTTCTCTCTTCTTGTTCATTAGTGTAGTTGATGCATTTCAGCACGTTTGTTTTTTTTTTTCACTTCATTTTCTGTCTTCTCCTTAGTTTGCTTTCTATCGTTTGGTTTTTTTTAAATTTTATTTCTCACGCAGGGTTTCGCTCCATTGGGTCAGTCTTGTCTATAAACAATAATTTCGCCTCATAGCGTCTCAGCGATCGCGGATTCAGAGCGGATGCGTTGCTCATGTCTTGTTCGGCTGCCATTTTCTCCAATCGGCAGTCCGTCAAAATGGCTGACGGCGCATGTCATGTGACTATCTAATACAACCCATTGTAATGCAGCCAGCAGGCATTTTAACCGCTTAGACATATCTCGAAGTTACACTCGTCAGCTGATCCACCCGCCATTTTGGGTGTCGGAAGTACAAAACAAAAACACTCTGTGACGTCATTCGCATTGGGCCTATAGTAAGAATACAGTCATGTGCGCTGCTGAGCACGCACGTGGATATTTTTAACATTAACTATGGGAAGATGGGCAGTGACGTCATTGAGGAATCCTTGGAATTTCTAGATAAAAATCCGAGAAATAAGATAATTACAAATGTTCTTATTTCCTTCTGGTCCATTAGACCAACGACGTACCCCGAAGGTTAAATACTACAATGATACCTTATCAATGCATTAAGCGATAATATGGTGGTTCGCCAATGAAAATATTATGTGCAATTGTATGAATACATCGAAACATTTGGGGATAGCTGGTCTGCTGCCCCACGACAGTCCCGTCGTGAGGCCGCAGCCCAGGACAGAGTAAGGTTGAGGACCTTGGTGGACGACCTATGCCCCACTCCGGGTTCAAGGGTTTAAGTCAAGTCTGCTGCCCACAATCTTATCACTCATTCATCGTTACTACATACACCCATTAGAAATCAAATTTGAAAGGTAAAATTATTTGCAATCATAAAATATCTTATAACTGGGGATTCCCCTCGAATGTATCTGTACGCTGTTTATACTGAGTCTATGTAAGCGGTGTTAAAACTTGACTTCTAGTGTATTTTTACACAACATTGATTACGTTTTACATATTTGACAATACAACACCGCGCTCTGATTATCCCAGTTAACAATAATTAAATTTGTCATCAAAATCTCGTGTTTATTCGTAGGAGCCTTAATCTTTATTTCAATAAAAACAACTTCCAAAAAAAAAAACGAAAAAAAACCCGTTCAGGTGCCAAATCTTCTTTTATGTCAAAGTTCAAGGGTCATGAGGTCGTCTCTATAAATACAACACTTATCAAGTTATCAAGTTCGTTATCCCCAGTCTGAGAACCCGGATGTCAAAACGACCAGTGGCAGATAAGAGAACGTGCGAGCTAGAAAAATTAACAGTTGGAATATCGTCCACAAAGTTGTGTCAGTATGGGTGCGGGGATACTCGATACTCAGGTTTTTATCTGTTTGGGGTGGCCTGAAATCGAATTGGTTTCTTATTACGTCACTGGTGCAAAGAAGTAAAATTAGCTCAGATTTCGTTACGTTCCTGGTCCGCATTAAAATAACAATAATAATAATAGAAAGAAAAAACTTCATGACATTTAGATGAGATAAATAATAATTGGAATTAACTGTCGTCTAGTGCTGTATCTTCAGTTCCACAAGATGTTTTATTTTTTATAAGAACTGCGATTCATAAATAAGTATATCTCTCTCTCACTCTCTCTCTACCTCTCTCTCTCTCTTGTTTCTCTCATTCTCTCAGTCTTTCTCTCTTTCACTCAGCATGATATAAACTCTGCCTGTTACTCTCCTTGTTAGGACAATATCTATTACTAAGCTGAAGAAAAACAAATGACTAAATCAAAATATTCTGTTCATTACTTATAATTTCTATACTCTCTCGTTCCCTTCTCTCTCCTCTCCCCTCTCTCTCTCTTACTTTCTATCCCCATCTCTCTCTCTCTCTCTCCCTCCCTCCCTCCCTCTCTCTCTCTCTCTCTTTTCTCTCTCTCTCTCTCTCTCTCTCTCTCTCTCTCTCTCTCTCTCTGTTTCTGCATAACAACTTGCTTGCAAAGGATGAAAACCAGAGTATTCGTATTCCAAGATTATCCAAAATATTGAAATCATACCACCGGTATTGTCTTATATACAGACAGCTTGGATTAAGTGAACATTTCGCAGATATGAAAACCCGCTGTGAAAATGTGCAGACTGACATCTGAGTTAAATCCATTATTTTTTTTCTTTGAGTAGATATTAAACATTATGATGTGCGAAGCACCCGGGAGCCTTCCACACTCCTTTTCCGTGCATACATGTTGGCACACAGGCATGCACAAATTAAATACAATTTCCAACGCGTACAAAAAATTCCAGTACTTCACGGCATTTCACCAGTAATAAATTACAAAGGCTCTGGTATAAGTTGTTACTTTGAAACAGAATTTTAAAACTTAAAAAATTTTTTTTACATAATATATCGCAGCCTCATAATTCTTGTTTCTTGTAGCTCCATTTTCTGACGTACTGGAGATCTTTTAGAAGAAGTATAACAAATGCACACTTTGACACTTGTTTAAAATAGATGGTGGCACTTATCAAGCTGTTTCACAGTTCCAATTATATTCTAACTCCTTATCATAATACTAATGCCGCAAACGTAAAACGCCAAATTTCTCAGTATTGTAGAAAGTGGAGTTGGAACAAACAAGAGCTAAGGTCACCGAATATACAATCATATCACATCATCAAAAGTTCACAAGAACTAACAGAAATTTGTAAAAGAAAACAATTACAACAAAAACAACATTAACGACATTGTCACTGTGAGAACGCCCGGCCTGATTTCTATAATCATTTCTGTTCAATTATTTGCAAGTTATTTGTGAAATAAACAAAATCCATAATTCATTCTGTTCTCTTCCTGTTAAGAAATGGAAATTGAAATAAGGAAAGAAGAAATGGAACTTGTTACAGAATTTGCCAGAGCACCATTAAAGAGGCTAACGATGACAAGAACATTAGATAACGTAACAAAAGGAAGGAAAGAACAAATGGGAAAAAGGTACTCATTTTCTAAATGGGTTTAACATTTAATTCTCCCGCCGAGGATTGTTAACGAGGTGCCGGCTTTTTCTTGCCTAATTGGGTTGAGATGAGTCTGGGAAATGGAATACTGAGTGGTTCGATACTATGTGTATCGAAGGAAGTATTTGTATCGGGAATCGTTTTATTGGTATGTGATTTGCTTGTATTTTTGTTGCCCTGGGTATAATTACACTAACTTGATTAATTTACCTCGCAGGTATAGACGCCAATGTAGAATAGCAGAGAGATATGTTTAGTTGACTGATGGAATTTTCTGAGACATAGTTGGTAGAAATATGTCTGTCTGATATAGAATATTCATCGGTGGCTGGATGAAAACATGGTTGAGTGGACGGGTAAGTGAATGGGTGAGTGAGTGAGTGAGTGAATGGGTGAGTAAGTGAGTGAGTGGGTGAGTGAGTGAGTGAGTGAGTGAGTGAATGAGTGAGTGAGTGAGTGAGTGGGTGAGAGGGTGAGTGAGTGAGTGAGCGAGTGAGTGAGTGAGTGAGTGAGTGAGTGAGTGAGTGAGTGAGTGAGTGAGTGAGTGAGTGAGTGAGTGAGTGAGTGAGTGAGTGAGTGAGTGAGTGAGTGAGTGAGTGAGTGAGTGAGTGAGTGAGTGAATAACTGGATACTGGTGGATAAAACTGCACAATCCAGGTTCTTAATTATGAAGAGATATTAAATTTATATGTTTTTGTGGTACATAACTGTGCGAAGGAACAAGTTATTTCTATATGAGATAAGGGTTTGTATATGTATTCGTGCAGTTTTAGAACAGAGCAGCACCATATTGACCACACTGAGGTCTGGAGGATAGAACCAGGAAGCTGGAAAAGAAAATGACAAAATGAATTTGTTGAAAAAAAAAGTTAAAAGTCTAGCAGATCAAGGATGTGGGGGTGGGGGGGGGGCAGAGAGAGAGAGAGAGAGAGACAGACAGACGGACAGACAGAGAAAGAGAGACAGACAGAGAGAAAGAAAGAGAGAGAGAGAGAGAGAGAGAGAGAGATACAGATTAGGGAAGAGAGAAAACATAAACCTCAGACTGTGTTGACAAAAACACGCAGAAAATTGAATTTGAAAAAAATCGTTAAAATTGTGCTGGAACCATAAAGCAACGGCACAAAAAACTTCCCAGAATTTAGAGGGCCAACTTGATTAAAAGTCAACAAGCTTATGTATTGCTGGAAACGTGTGCATAAAAGCTTAATTAAAATTTATCTAAACCCACAGCACTGCCTGGGACAGCAATAATAGCAGGAATATAAAAAAAAGGCAATATCAAATTTATAACGGGAAATGTATTGATAATAAAAAAAAAAAGATATTCGTCTTTGTAGGGAAGTTGATGACTTAGCTCCAGTATCGACGGGAGAGAGATAATGGCTGTTGTGAAGCATGATTTAAAATATTTGTGCAAATAAATGTCGGTTCATTTTTTAATGTTAACCACCCAGTGAGCAGTGTTCCATACAAGCTGTGCGCCTGTGCGCATGTGCACGCACACATGTTTTCCAACCAGCATACATAAGGAAATGAATGTGTGCACCAAAGTTAGCTACCTAAAATAACGTAGTAATTAATGATTCGTTCTTTAAATTAAAATCTTAGTTAAGTACATTATTTCGTAGAATGCAGTCATACTTGTATTTTATTGAAACATGCCAATACAATCTTACTAACCCTTTAAAAATAGGCTGTGCCAAAATTATCTGGAACAATTTCAAGTTTACTTTTGCATAAGCCTTTGGTCCTCACGTGCTTTTGTCACAGGAAAAACATTTGAACAACGTAAAATTTTTGGGCACAGTGACTACTGAAAAGGAGAGGGAACATTGTGGTTTGATAACAATATAATTATGAACCTGATCCCCTAAATAATTTTTGGTATCCCTGATAACCAAATTTAGAACCGGTTGTAATGTTCCGTACCTCATCTTGTAAAGCGGAACACGTGTATTTGTTTGCCTAGTTAAATGGTATTTCACCATAGGCTCATTGCGCATATCGGCCATCTTTGATGTGGGGACCAACGCATCGCCATGGCGATTGTAGCATTGATTTTGATTCGTTAGATGATTTGCATTGCGAGCACTTCAGGCGTCGCAAACCAACCGGCGCGAGCTAAAAGTAGTTCAAAACAGTAAACAATGGCACGTGTGTACATGCACATGGGAGACGTTCGGTCAATTCTTTCACTTCCTTTCCCTTGTTTACACGGATGGTAGGGAATCTGACCAGTTTGGATCCATCCTTTCCACCCCTGTCATAACAGTCAACTGCAATGTAACCAAAAAGTATTTTAACCGCTTAGACATATCTCGACGTTACACTCATCAGCTGATCCACCGGCCATTTTGGGTGTTGGAAGAACAAAACAAAACCACTCTGTTACGTCATTCACAATGGGCCTATAAAGCATGCTTGCAAGAGTCGGTGTTAGACACTGAAAGAGTTATTTGTTGAAATTCACATGTAAAGTGAATTTCAAAAGTCTTTGTAACTTGCCAAGATGTCAGATCTTCAGCGACCATCCTCGGTGGCTTTGATATTGCTAATTCAATGGAATTTTCATCAGGACAATTATAATGACGAGACGACCCTTCATCTTCAGCCAGTAAGTCGTTATAACAAGATTGGAAACTACAGTTCTGTCTGTCAAAATGCTTTTGTATCTCTCCATGGTCCGAGTTCCGTGTAACCCTCTCCCTGACCCTTTTTCTCCAGTGCAAAGGCTACATTAAAGGATGAAACAGACCAAGGCTGATCTAAGCACCAGACCCGTGGATCGCCGCCTATAAATTTTGCTTCACAATAGAAAAATGAGCACTGCCCATACTGCCGTGAGGCACGATGCAGCGTGGGCAGTGCTTATTGTGCTAGTGTGAAGCAAAATTTATGAGCGGCGAGCCACCCGTCTGGTCCCTACACCAGCCTCGATCTATTTCATCCCTAATGCAGCGACCGCCTTTTGATATCAAAGACTGAATCTCCACATTATTCTGAATTAATTAGCTTCCTCATAGACCTGATGGCCATGATTGACAAACTCGTTTATTGCCAGCTTATGTAAACATCATGAATAGACACAAAGGTTTTTTTTTGTTTTTTGAATGTAATATATATATATATATATATGTTATGTAAATATCTCTATTCTTCCACGTTTTCGTTACAATCTTGACTTTTTCCAGTCTAATATTTTTTAATATAATACAAAGTTTCATTCATTTTTTACCGTAATCTATCATCGTACGATCAAATTAATATTGCTTTTTGTAATGAATGTTTTCAAATGATTAACGTCCATTAAACAAATAAGCAAAAAATAAAAAAGGTCGACAGTGGCATCGCGTATCGGATGAGTGAGTTAGTGGGTGAGTGAATGAGTGAGTGAGTGAGTGAGTGGAGTGAGTGAGTGAGTGAGTGAGTGAGTGAGTGAGTGAGTAAATGAGTGAGTGAGTGAGTGAATAAGTGAGTGAGTGAGTGAATGAGCCAGTGAGTGAGTCAGTGAGTGACTCATTGAGTGAGTGAATCAGTGAGTGAGTGAGTGAGTGAGTGAGTGAGTGAGTGAGTGAGTGAGTGAATTCATTGAGTTCATTAAGGGCTCAGCCACTCGGATAAAAGACATATTCAAACTGAAAACACCATGACGCTTTCTCAGTCTATGACACCGTCAACAAACAAGAACAATAACAACAGCAATAAAAACTCAGTAGCATGTGATAACTGGTTTATCTGAAATCGAATGAAAGCAAAGAAACATGACCGACATCGAGACATTTGGGAAAACATTTTTTTTTTCTTACCCACTCCGTGGATGGGAGCAGGGGTGGTGGAAAAAAAAGGGGGGGGGGGGAGGACTGGAAAGATATAAATCAACTTTTCAAGAATGACTATAGAAAATACCTTTGCACTTCTCTATAACATTTACAAGCATACTGTTAGACGCTTCAAACAACAACACCAGTGGCGTAGCCATTAGAGGGGTGGGAGTTCCGGAGACATGACGACCGGGAACAGAGTTGTGGGGAACGGGGTGCAAAATTTTCGTGCTCTGGAAGCACGGTTTAAATTCAGTAATCTACACAGCACATCCCTACCCCGTCCACAAGCCCGTTACTTCACCCGACCCAATTCTGTGGAGCGCGCTAAGCCACGCCACTGAAGAGTGCTCAATTTAGATTAGAGACCGACACTGCAGCAGTCACAGAATTTCTGCAAAAGGACCAACAGGTGCATCAAATGCACAGAGAGGAAGGTTAACAACCGGATATTCTTTCACATAATAATCGAATGTTTTTGTCCATTGCATGACAGGAGCTGCTGGAAAGGATAGGACAAAGGGTTAAAAACCACAACAAAAACTCTTTGACAGGCAGGGTAACATGAACAACATCCTTGATGGCTGCTATTCTGTTAACCCTTTCCGCCTCTCGTGGGTGGAATCCACCCATATAGAGACCAATACTGATTCTGTCACTCCTCGCTAGTACCGCCGTATCTGTTCAACAGTTTGCAAATACACCAACATTGGACACAAATGTTACACTAGGTTTATTCTGTTGGAGAGTTGCGGTCTCGGTGGCACTTTATGTTTTTTCAGACTGCAAGATGGCAAATAATGACTTGTCATGAATGTGTGTCGGAACAGATTAAAACAGACAGACAAACGTCTCCGGTACCTGACGCTAACGTACAGTCATTCTGCTTGTGGTCTGCCCAGTGGACACTACGAATAACTAGAACCGTTCCGTGTTCAAAATTCAGCTTTTCAAATAATTTATGGCAGCAACAAACCATTCGATATTTATGAGCTCTTTGTATGTGATTCTCGTTTTGCTTACCTGGTCAGGCAGGGCCGTCGTCACATCATTATGGGCCTCTGGGCAAAGCAGTAGGAAATTTTCTTCCCCGTTTCAAAAACCGGTGTACATTTGCATGCATGGGCCCTCCTTAAACCTTTTGGGCCCCGAGCAACTGCCTAGTGTGCCCATGCGTTAAGACAGCTCTGTGGTCAGGGGAGTAAATTATCTCAGAAGCGGGGAATGGTTTAAGTCGGACACTGATCAAATGGTAGAGTTAATTTGGACCATTCGACCAAAATACTCAGAATTGGATTTTTGGGCTAATTGTGGCTGAAAAAGTTAATTGTAGCCAATTAGCTAAATCCCATCTTAGCCCTAATCTCAGCCCTAACCCTAGCCCTAACCTTTAAGCTTTCCAAAAGAAATCACTTTTGATCCCATCTGGCGTGAATAGCCACTCTGACGTCAGTTTAGGTCGTTCAGACCCAGTCCCCAGACCACACTGAACTAAACGCGCAGTTTATTTACTACGTCTCAGGATTTTTTATTTTTTTTTGTTCTCAGTTTCGTGTGCACAGCCACGCAACTACCGTTATGCCTCCTCATTATTGCTAATTGTCATCTATTATTACTATTATAAATAATCGTCATCATAATGTAGATCATATGTTTATATAATATCATAAAATATGAGCATGCAAAATGTGGGCCACCGGGTCGAGACGGGGGAGTGAAGGAAAGGACAACAGACTAAACTGTACCGGGTTTTTGCGTGTTAGTCCGGAGCATTGTGGCCTAGGCAAGGGTTCCCACGCTGTAAACTATACACCCCTGGTTGCTCTTGGTCAGGGATGTCCATGAATCGGAGTCATTCTGTATAATAATATTTATGCGTGTGTGTGTTATTTTTGCTGAAAAAGAGAGAGAGGGGAGAGAGAGAGAGAGGAGAGATAAAGAGAGGGGAGAGAGAGAGAGGAAAGAGAGAGAGAGAGAGAGAGAGAGAGAGAGAGAGAGAGAGAGAGAGAGAGAGAGAGAGAGAAAGAATGCATATAATATGTTATTGTTATTGTGTACATTGTACACAATGACAGCGTAACCAACAAGATCTTCTCACCTTCTACCAGCAGATTTGACTTGATGACTACGCTTGTAAAAATAACCCTGATGTCACGACAAGTTGGGCCACTGTCATGCCTAAAGTTAGCCTCCCCGAGCTC
Source organism: Onchidella celtica (assembly GCA_963931925.1). Taxonomy (NCBI): domain Eukaryota; kingdom Metazoa; phylum Mollusca; class Gastropoda; order Systellommatophora; family Onchidiidae; genus Onchidella; species Onchidella celtica. Next base: position 31,291,011 of record OZ007567.1, read on the forward strand.
TACTTTCCTCCAGTGGAAGCAATGATGGTAATAATTATTATTGTGTTCCTGGTTGTTTTCCTATTTGGGTCACGTCTCATTAAATTCTGAAAGGTTTTCATCTCTCCTAATTGATGACTTCGCTTACAGTACACCTTCTTCCTGTATATTAACAAATCTTTGATCCTCGCCAAAAGGTCGAGAAGCAATCAGATGTAAACTGTGTAGAACATGGAATAATGCTTATTGAGAGAGCTTGGTGATAACCTTCATGAATTACTTTTACCCACTGATATGAAACTTTAAAAAATAAGGATCTGAAACGTTCCACTTCTGACAATAACCAGACGAATATCAGAATGAAGCCAAAGAATACCGATGTCTTGGGGACAGTAATTTATTGCATGCACAGATATTAAATAAATCAATGGAGTCCGGGAACAACAGTGGCAACTTTTTTATTTTTTTTAGGTCAGAAGCATTCAGCATTTAGGTGATATTACTGGCTGAATTTTTAAACTAAAGTAGTTGGCTACGTATGCAGAAAAGGGGGTGGAATGGAAGTCAGCATGGCAGCAAATGCAAAAGTCTTTTAAAAAACAACCAAAAAACTAATTTTTTATCGACTTTTTCAAATTACGACATTGTAATTCCAACTCCTCGTTTTATTACAACTGAGAAATTCGACATCAAACTTTTGAGGACTCAGTATTATGATATAGAGTTAGAATAAATCGGAAGTGTGAAACAGCTTGATAAGTGCCCCAATCCATTTTAAACAAGTACCAAAGTGTGCATTTGTTATACCTTTTCTACCAAAATTCTCCAGTCTTTCAGAAAATGGAGATAGAATAAACAATAACTTAGGTATGCTGAAATCTGAGATAGTAAAGTTGCCCCAGTAAAGAAGAGGAAAGGAGTGTCACGAGTGGAGTGAGTGCAATTAAGGGGATTGCTACAGAGCGGGTGTAGAGTAAGAAGGGCTCACGGTAGACAAGTAAGTTAAGCGTGCTGTTGTGAGTAGTGGGGGGGTCTGAATGAGGCGAAAGCGCTGTATTACTATCACTGCAAGTTAGAAGGTCCTACGGAACGGACCTGTGAATAAGAGCCCATCGGGCGGACATAAGGGGAGCAGTCGAGAAGACTAGTGAGAGAGTCTTTCCAGTGATGACTGGTATGTAGAACGTTGATTGATTATTATGATTGATGTATTATATTATATTCGTCTATTACCATGATGTAAATAAGTATATGTGAGGAATGTGGAAGTCCTTGGTATTGGATATAGCAATGTGCGCCATGAGCGATAGATGAAAGTGAGTTCATGGATTTGTAGCGCGAGTGAGTAGTGTGTACTCCGATGGAGGTGTGTTACCGTAAGATGTGTGGTGAGTGAAAGGTGAACTAGTGTGTGTACGCTTCATGGGTTGTAAGGAGAGGTGGAGTGAATAGAAATGGTAGGGTATTATACCAATGTAATGTTATTCTTGTAGGTGTCGAGGACGGGCCGCAGAGCCACCTCGATGAGCACAGGGGATAGGCCAGCATAGGGCCGGAGGCCACACATAGGCCAGAAGTGAGGCTGTCAGTGCAGGACAGTAGAGGCACATAAAGTCGTGGCAGTCAGGCCACGGACAGGGACGTAGATATGAGCGTGAATGTGATAATGTACTATTGCCATGCTGAGGGGCTAGTGAACTAATAATGTCTATTGAAATGATAATGTCTATTGAAATGATAATGTGTTATTGCCCTGCTGAGGTGCTAGGGGAATGCTAAGGTGTATGACAATAGGAAGTTGATATTGAGAGACTGCGGTGCCAGTGAATTACTAATGTGCTATTAAGATCCTGAGGGGAGAGGCTGAGGCCGAAGTGCCTTTAGGAGTAACTACCGGATTGTGGATCCGAGGGAGAGTGTGTGTGAGAGTAAGGCCGTTGTACGGCAGTTAATTGCAATAATATAATGGATGTAATTGCGCTATTATCTGTATAATTATGTTTAATAAATGTGTGAGTCTGATGGGTTGTTTTGTTAAGTGTTAAACTTGTTTGTTCGTGATTGTTGTCCTGTCATAAACTATTACATCTCCCAGTCTGGGATTTGTGACAAGGAGAATTTAAAGCAGAAGTAAGGGCGAGTCAAAGATAAGCTAACTTTGCTCACAAGCACAGCTAAAAACAGCTCACGGTTGAAAGTGCAAGAGGTGAAAATGCCAAAGATTGGAATGTGTCTGGGGCGAGACATAAGACAACAAGTGGCGAGACTGAAGTTATCATGAACTGAAGTTATCATCTCTTCCACGTTTAGTCTAGCGTACACTGACTTTTTAGATGATGAGATTCAGGTTATGTCATGTTCTCCAGAGAGACACCTCGAGAGAATAGCTGCACGTTATTTATTTCCTGCAAGCTTTGCCTTTGAAATCTGGACGCACAACGATGAAAGCGTGCATTACAAAGTTTATTTATGTCTAACTATGACAATAGCATTGTTACATACATATGTAATTGTAAATAATTGTCACAGAAGGATTAAAACAATACTAATGCATGATCTGCGATAACCCAACAATAGAATACTTTTATATTACTATGAAGACGCGGTATTCCGAAATGAGTCGTGACGGTGGCGACTCCAGGAAAATATCTCGGGAGAGAAACTACACCAGTGTTCTTTCTCTTGTTGTTTGAGTGTATATTATGTTTTACATCAACGTTTGTCTTAGCTTATCGACACTTGATCAAAGAAAGAAAATACGGGAAAGATTTGAAGTTATAGTCAGTTGAAAAAGAGCAGAACAGTCGTTAGGGCTGGCTTCCCTCTCAGCTGGCCCGTGAAACTAACTGGGCTGACTGAAATGGATTGGAAGGAGTGAAAACGGAAAGAAAAAGGAGACATAATTCTGGTTTTTTATTGGGTGGGAAAAAAACGGGTGGGGGTGGAAGGAGATGAAATGACGCTAAAGACCTCGTCTAGGGTAATTTTTGTCTCCGATGTTCAAGAATTTGTTGTCGGGCAATTGAACACACTGACTCGGTTATGATTGTGTCCAGTCATTGTGACCCAGGAGTCAGACGAAGTGACCGACAGATTAGATGTCCTGCTGGTGAAAATATGAATGGCAGAAATTAAGGGGAGGGGAGGTGCGGCAGTTGCCTAATTGGCTTTCATTGTTCTCTTAATTAGTCTATAATCCAATTATGCCATTGGAATATCAGAAAATCATTAGAAGAGGGAAGAAAAGGACAGAAAAGGCACAAAAAGACACGAAATAAATGAAGGTAAGTGACAAAAGAGAAGAAAGAAATTCAAGATGAAGATAGTCTGACGGAATGAGTAACACGAGGGGAGGAGAGGGTGAACAGCGGAGAAGTGACCGATGAGGCTGTTACGCTGAGACATTTAGTGTACAATTGCAATTTGTTGTTATGCAAGTGATTCCTGAAAATTAGCACATGAAAGAGAGAGAGGGACAGAAAGGGAGAGAGAGAGAGAGAAAGGGGGAGAGAAGGAGAGAGACAGAAAGTAGCGAGAGTCAGAGGAATGGAAAGAGAAAGTAATATTGTGGTGGATGGGTGAAAAATGGGTGTAGATTGGGTTAAAAGCGACTTTAATGATATAGACCATAGACGATTAGTCTTGAAATGATTAGATAAATTTACCAATACTGTGGGAGAGAAAGGGCGCTACAGAGAGAGAGAGAGAGAGAGAGAGAGAGAGAGAGAGAGAGAGAGAGAGAGAGACAGACAGACAGACAGACAGACAGACAGACAGACACACACACACACACACACACACACTCACCGAGAAAGAGAGACAGAAAGAAATATAGACAAACTGGGACAGGCAGAGACACGGGGACAGATGGAAAGACAAGCAGACAGAGAGAGGCAGAGAAAGGCAGAGAGACAGAGAGAGAGAAAGACAGGAGAGATAGAGAGAGTGAGAGAAAGAGATAGGGAGTGAGAGAGAGAGAGAGAGATAAGAGAGAAAGAGAGACGGCGGGAGACAGTGGGAGTTTGAGTTTGAGTTTGGAGAAAGGCATGTCGACACTATCACGGTCACTAAAACAAGACGATAGACAGAATAAACTTATAAACAGAAAGGACGGGGGCGGGGGCAGGGTGGGTGGGGGGAGTTGGGTACAGGGGGAGAGAATGAGATAAAATCAGACAGACCATGTAAATCTCGTTAGAAATTGTTTTGTTGATAGAACAAATTAGAGGAAAAACACGAAACGGTGGAGAGGAAAGGGGGGAAAGACCAGAAATAAAAAAAAAAGGCAGATCAATGATCTGAAAGAGGAACAAACGCAGAAAATGGAAGAATGAGAGAAAACAGGACAGAGATGAGTACTGATAGGGTAGGGTGAGGGTGAGGTGAGGAATAGGGGAGAGGGGCTGTCAAGGGCGAGCGGTCAAGCGCTAACATTTGATGATGAATTGCTGGGTGAGTTTGTTTTTGTCCAGAACGTTCTCATGTTGTAATGTGTATGCCCAGGGGAGGGAGGGAGGGAGGCAGGGAGGAGGTGGGAGGGGAGAGGTAGCAAGAATGTAATGTAAGAGGGTTGGGAAATATGGCATGCTAAATTGTATTGATTTGTGGAGAAAGAAGCCTATTAACTTCACACGGTGAGAGACAGAGACGCAGATGCCTTGAACACAGAGATGGAAACAGATAGAGGCGGAGAGAAAGAAAGATGAAAAGGAAGGAGAAGTAATAAAACAAAAAGAAGAAGAAAGAAAGAAAGAAAGAAAGAAAGAAAGAACTGGAGAGGGGACAAGGAAAGTATAATTTGGAGAGGCCGTGCAAATACAAAAAGCAGATGAGTCAATCCAATGTAATGATGCAGTAAATCTTTGGCTTGAGCCAAGAGAAGGGCACCAATTGGCCCCTGAGTAGGGGGGCAAAAAGGGGTGAAGAGGGGAATTTGGAGGAGGGGTGTGCAATTGGTGAAATAGAGTGGAGAGAAAAATGGTGGAGAAGTAAAATATAAAGTTGAAGCGGAGAGAGATAGAGATAGAACGAAAGTGGTGGGAGAGGGGTGAGTTGTCAGACATTACAAAAATTACAATTAGGAATACCGATCTCCATTTACACTTTTTTCATCTATTTTTGCCTCTATTTATATTACTCGGTCAAAGTTCACACTCCAAGCATACATATAATATCTATTACTAATCCAATGTTCATGGAAATCACCAATGTGAATCCAGTGGGATGTATTTATTGCCGGCTGAAATAGTGAGGAAATAGATGTTTTACTAAAAGTAAGAAAACCTTTGGAAAATTTGTGCAGACTTCGTTGAAATAACTTGTGATTTTTATTCTGTAGTTTCAGCGAGTTTTAAATTATTTTACACGAAAATAATATATATTTTCTTTAAAAATTTTTTTAAAAACCCAACGCTTTCGTTAAGCTAAAATTTCAAGTGCGTTGTGTCGAACTTCAAGTATTTTGAACTGTTCATGTCAATTTGGAAAGCTGTATGAGTTGCAGTTGCTGAGAAAACCTGTTAAATGTTTACGCAGTTCTCAAATATTTTATGCATAGATAAAGATCAAAGAGCCTTCTTTGCAATATTTCAAACATAATTTAAACATTCAAATTTCTTTGAAACAGAAAGAAAAAACAACGAGTGCTTTTCGTCTGTTAAATACACCACATTCTTGGCTGTTTCAAATTTAATTATTGTCCATAGTTCAAACTTTCAAGAAACTAAATGTGCATATTAACGTAATGTATTACAGCATTGGGCGACAATGCCAGAGAAAGTGACAAAAGCAAATTAACCAACACAGTCATCAAGAAAACATCCAACATGATAGACATTGCCAGTTTTCTGTTCTGACCATCTGTACCGAAATGCCTGTGTAAAGAAATTTATATCCATCTTAAATGACAGTTATCATGCCCATTTTCATCACATTTCTAGATTATCCAGGAGAAATAGAATAAAACACATCAAAGCAAACAGAGGAAATTACAGAAGATCACTTTTACCCCCCCCCCCCCCCGCCCTTCGCCTGAACAAGACATTATAAGTAGATGTGTGCCCAGCTGATAATGAAAAAACCTAAAGGGTTCCAGAACAGCCCACTACAAAGTATTCAGTATTGGACACTGCTAGAATACATAATAATAATAATAATGTATAGCATTTATATAGCGCATATCCATTTAAAATGCTCTATGCGCTTTACAGAAACAACATGTCAACCACAGAGCAGAATGGAGCTGCCGGCGAAGCGCTCAACACACTGCACTGCTTCTTTCTCTCTCCCTGTCTCGCTCACTCTCTCTCTCTCTATCTCAGAGCAAATTGTAACGCAGCCTGTTAGGCGCAGTTCACAACTCACAACAGTTCACAACTCACAGCAGTTCACAACTCACATCAGTTCACACAACACACAACTCAAATAATATTTGAATATTTATTAATAACAATATATATTTAATAATGAATAATAAATTCTGGCGGGGGGGGGGGGGGGAGGGGGGTGATATGGATAACTTTTAATCTATTAATTTCAATTTTCAATTTTGCCCGGGCAGCGGCCTTTCGGCCTGCTCTTTACGATTTCCAACTGCCAAGGTATCTTTAACGTGCGCAACGTGCACACGGGCCCTCCGAATTTTTTCGTCCTTATCCGAGAAGACTAGGTACTCGATCCTACCCCCCAGTAGGACCAGGGACTTGAAAATATGAGAAAAATCCAATTTCCAACATGCCTGCACTGCCCGGGTTTAGAACCCGGGACCCTTGGCATGAGAGGCGAGCACCTTGCCTCTAGACCACCTTGTCCCCTTAGCAGAAGCCCACTGGGTTTGATCTCCACCCCCCCCCCCCAAACAGCTGTGTATTTATTTATTTACTTATCTACGTACTTCTTTACTTCTTTACTCATCAGTATATTTATCCATTTTAAACCTTTTTACCTCTTTATCTCTTACCTAGGAATATTTCTATTTCTGTATTTCCTATTTAATCTTATCTACTTATTCATTAATTTTATTAGACTTGCAGGAAGAATAATTTTATAATAATCTGAGCAAACTTAATAGCAATATCTAATTTCTGAGCCATGCACAGAATGAATACATTACAATTCGTATTTCAATCTGAGCCCCCCCCCCCCCCCCCCCCAAAGTAGATGTGTGCCATATTTTGCTCGGCTTCCATGCCGTGTTACTTCATGTAATAGGCATGTTCTTGAGGTATTGTATGTTTACGTAAGGATGAGTACGATGTATATACCACGCATGTGCACTCAAACACTCTGTGAAAGTGAAATTTCCCTCATAGGATAATAAAGTGATTCTTATCTTATCTTTTATCTTATAATGTGACGGTAAAATGAAAATAATATTGGAAACTATTAAAAAATGCACCGTATCGTAATTAAAGGGCACAACTCCTGCAGTAAGAGACACGTTTGGACAGTGAGAAGTTAGAGTTTGAGTTTGGGTTTAACGGCGTATCGGCACGATAACGGCCACTTTGCGCCTCTCACGGTTTTTTCGTTATCTCTCTTTGGGCTAGCTTTCAGCCCCCAGATGCTTATAAAGTTCAAAGACAGCGGAAAGGATGGATAGCAAAAAGTAGTGCGACTTCATGACGCTTGATTGGTCCTAGCGAAAGAATCAGGGGTAAAAAAAAAAGATGTCCATGGGGAAAACCCACATAGGGAAATGGAGGAGAAAAAATATAAACACGAGGGTGGGGTGGAAGGGGACCTGGGGTGTAGACCTCTGTTGTTTCCTGTGGCGAGGGTGGAGGGGCCTAAGGCAGGCACTGTATGATAAGGTCAAATAGCTTAATCGATTCCCCCCCCCCCCCGTCAGTGGTCACAACAAAGAGGATTAAACTCGGACACCGGTCATCAGTGCCACGTGACCAGAGAGAAACAAGTCCATCCGACTCTCTATCGGCTTCGCTCAGCACAATCAATGTCTTCACCCCCTCCAGGCGGGCCTGCTTCTGGTGGTAGCTTCGGTATCTCTCTCTCTCTCTCTCTCTTGTGGCCAGTTCATCAATCCCCCTCTTCCCCACCCACAACCCTACCCCCATCGACTCCTCTCCCGGTCAATTGGTGGGACCAGGTCACTTCCGGGATAAATATCGGACCTACGCCTGAAGAAATGCTCTTCGGGGAGGGGGGGGGGGGCTAATTTGGTTGTGTTTGTTCCCCCCCCCCCCCCTCCCCCATTTTTTTAATCCGTTCTCTGATGTTGTTTTAGTGCTGGGTGTACTTAAAAGTATTACCGGTACAGATTTTTTTGGGTTAAAGTTGTGGCAACACACAAAAGCAATTGTAAAAAAAAGTATGTTGCGAAATCCAGAGTGAGAAAAACAAGAACAAAGGTACCATAGTAGTAGTAATCGTAGCAGCAGTGGTAGTAGTAGTAATCGTAGCAGCAGTGGTAGTAGTAGTAACAATAGCTAGTGGTAGCAGCAATTAGCAGTAGTAGTGTTAGCAGTGACAGCAGTGGTAGTGTTAGCAGTGACAGCAGTAGTAGTGTTAGCAGTGACAGCAGTGGTAGTGTTAGCAGTGACAGCAGTGGTAGTGTTAGCAGTGACAGCAGTGGTAGTGTTAGCAGTGACAGCAGTGGTAGTGTTAGCAGTGACAGCAGTGGTAGTGTTAGCAGTGACAGCAGTGGTAGTGTTAGCAGTGATAGCAGTAGTAGTGTTAGCAGTGATAGCAGTGGTAGTGTTAGCAGTGACAGCAGTGGTAGTGTTAGCAGTGATAGCAGTAGTAGTGTTAGCAGTGACAGCAGTGGTAGTGTTAGCAGTGATAGCAGTAGTAGTGTTAGCAGTGACAGCAGTGGTAGTGTTAGCAGTGACAGCAGTGGTAGTGTTAGCAGTGATAGCAGTAGTAGTGTTAGCAGTGATAGCAGTAGTAGTGTTAGCAGTGATAGCAGTAGTAGTGTTAGCAGTGACAGCAGTAGTAGTGTTAGCAGTGACAGCAGTGGTAGTGTTAGCAGTGACAGCAGTGGTAGTGTTAGCAGTGATAGCAGTAGTAGTGTTAGCAGTGATAGCAGTAGTAGTGTTAGCAGTGACAGCAGTAGTAGTGTTAGCAGTGACAGCAGTGGTAGTGTTAGCAGTGACAGCAGTAGTAGTGTTAGCAGTGACAGCAGTAGTAGTGTTAGCAGTGACAGCAGTAGTAGTGTTAGCAGTGACAGCAGTAGTAGTGTTAGCAGTGACAGCAGTAGTAGTGTTAGCAGTGACAGCAGTAGTAGTGTTAGCAGTGACAGCAGTAGTAGTAGGAGGCGGACTAGCAGTGGCAGTGGTAGTAGTAGGAGGAGTAGTAGCAGTAGTAGTGGTTGTAGTTAGAAGTAGTAGTAGTAGTTCTACCGCGGGTTCTAAACCCATCTTGATCATTTCTCTTTCTTCCTTCTTTCACTCGCCATTTGCTTTTCTGAGCACTAACTAGGCACTACAACCTTATTTCGCCTCATAATTATTTTCTCTGAATTAGTAGTAGTAGTAGTGGTAGTAGTAATGATGATGGTAGTAATAAAATGAACCTGAACGTGAAAATCGATTTGCTCCAGTTCATGTGGTCAATAATACTTAAATGTAAAAATGAGGACAAAGTAAAAGATTCTTTGTCCTTTCACCCCCCCCCCTCCCAAAAATAAAATGCCAGTCACGTGTTTTGGAGAACTTAAGAGCAGCCCTAAAGCATTCCACAGCCTCATCTCAAAGCTTAGAACACAAACCTCATCTGTACCCATCACATATCGATCACAATATACATTACATTCATCTGACATTCTCCTCGCTAAGTCTATAGCACTATAAAGATAATGAGTGCTACTACACACAAGCCTCTTTGTACAGCTTAAAAAACACTATTTACAGACCAGTCGCATTAAGTCTGAATTTCCGTTTCCATCTGACTTGAGTAAAAAGTGAGTCAGTTTTGGAAAGAGTTCTTGACTGTGAGTAATAAGTCATATATTATTCTTAAGTGAGCTGCCCCAGACTAGTGGGAAAACAGGAAGGAATGCCTCGCTTTGAATTATGATATAGAAGACTGGCATTTCCTGTCTCAGAAAAAAAACAACTCACAAAAGTAAGAGAGCTATTTTTTACGCTTATCATTTGTTTGTCAAGTTACTCAGACAGTCCAGTAAATGGTAGAAGGTAATGGGGCGAGGGGGGAGGGGGGGGGGTTATTTGATTCACTTTAATAATATCAGAAACAAAACAACAGTCTTTTCTCCACAAGGTAAAATCTTGCACTGTCTTTCTAAAATCATAATAATAATGACAATAATAATAATGTTAACAATAATGATAAAAAAGGATAAGAATACCGTAAGATAATATAATGATAATAATAATAGATAAATAAATAAATAAATAACTGTTTACAAGAGTGAGGTGTGAATTGTTGACTACTAGAATGTATTTCTTATTTCTTTCAAACCGTTTCCTATTAGGATGGCTCAGTCTCCATTTTCTCACTGACTATAAAAGAGGATTAAATATTATGGCAACAATCAACAGCAATCTTGACTCGACTCGCTGGAAAAGAATCCATAGGTTTATTTTCACTGTAATCTTCTAACTTAATGCTATCAGGCTATCTTATGCGGGTGTCAGTCCCTGTATTGGTACAGCTTGCCATGTCTTACACTGACATTGATACCCCAGCAAGTGTGTAGTGACTGACGCCACACCCAGGTTTCACACTACGCCGACATGGCATCAAAGGATGTGGATGGCATCTAAGATTCCAAGTATGACTTTCGCGACCTTATTTATAGTTTGTTCCAACTCCACTTTTTGCACTACTGAGATAGTCGACGTTAAACGTCTGCGGCTTTAGATGTTATGATAAGGAGTTGGAGTAAATCGGAACAGCGTGATAAATGCCAAAAACGCATTTAAACAAGTGTCAAAGTGTGCATTTGTTGTACCTCTTCTACATACTAAAAGATGTCCAGTTTTTCAGAAAATGGAGGTAGAACAAATAAGAACTAAGTCCTCGCTTTGTATATCTTTTATTTTCGGAGCCTTTTGGCGTCTAACTGGTTTGTCCAAATGTTGAAGTTCCTTTTACTTTACAGTTGAAAAAAGTGAAAAATATTAACAGAAAAAAAATACGTCCAGTTTGTTGTATTACCATTGGTGAGATCATTATTTTCGAATCCCGATTAACCTGCGCTAGGTGGCTCCTTTAGTGATAGATGGGGATATTCTAGGGTGTCACACCAACCCAGCGGTAAAGACATAAATAACGCACCAATCAATGACGCAGGCAGGTGAAGATTTCACATATTTTTCTTCAGCCCGGAGTCTGGATCAGAGGTCTCCAATAGTATGAGCAGTGGACCTCAGGAGGGAGGTTGGGGGAAGAGGGGAGAGGGGGTGTAGTATGGTTCCAAAGAAGACTTGGTCCGAAAACTCATCACAACAAACAGTGAATGCAATTCCTAATTACAAAATGTGGATTATAAATGAACACAAGAAGTTTCCTTTGAACATAGAAGAAAAAATACTTATCTCTAGCAATGCGACTGCATTTCATTCTTTTTCGTCCCTCTGGGTGCTATAGGGGAAATTCTGTTTCAGTGAAATGTCAAAAAAAACAACAATCTGGTCTCCACGGGTGCAAGTTCTGATTATGATAAAGTCTATAATTTGGGTCACATTCTAAGACAGGAAATCTTTTAAAATAATTTCAGAATCTAAGGTTCAAAATAATTATTGGTCTCAAGCAAGGGGATGACAGGCTATGTGTGTAACATGAAGTCTCACTGCCGTCAGTCGAGCAATATTCACTTCCTAGTTCTTAGACAACTATGTGAACACAGTTTATGTTGTTGCTTTTTTTTTTTTCACTTAAATGTCTTCAAACAATCAATTTTAAAAGTAATACAGAATGTATCCAAAAAAAAAAAAATTAATAAAGAGAGGAACTGCTTAATGTTGTTTAGAACTCTGTTGAAGTGCGTTGTCATCAATGTCTGGCCCAGAACGGCCGTCAGTTTGAACACGTCATGCGATAACTTAAATAATTACATAACTGTCCTCTTTAATTCCAATGGATATGTCTTAATTGATATTGCTTTAATCATTCAGAATGTTTATAGACGCATTGTTCTGAGACATCCTGTATAATAACAATAATACAATAATCCTGAAATGCTATGCTGTTTGTGAAAGAGGGGTATAAAAGATGTTGAAATTAATCTTAATTTTCATTATCCCTGTCTGGTGACATGTACCACTGTGTTTGTTTAAAGACAAAACAGAAAAATTAGGTTTGAGATTTACTTCCTGGCATGATGTCTTCCATCTGATACAAAATGCAAGCTGCGTATCCGATAGAGCGCGTACTTTACTTTACAGAGACAGCACAGTATGCTAAACACAGCCCTCAACTTGCTTTTCTTTTCTTCTAAAATTTATATGGAAAGCGTGTGCTCCACGATCCCAAACAGTTTAAAATCGTTGTCTGTACAACCTGGGCGTGTTTGTATTCGTTTCAACAAGCTTTTCGTTACATGGGCTTTAATCTCTAGCAGTTGTGGACAATTTAAATTTAGCATTATAAATAACATTCCGTGTGAATGCAAGCGATGGGCTGGGATGGGCAGGGATGGACAAGGACCGTAAATTTTGTATTATATTTAGAAAGAACACCGGGAGTTGCGTGAGGTGTGCATTGAATGTGGATATTAATTTTGTGGCAGTGTGGGTGCTATGTGACAGGCAAAACACGTGAATCCAGTTATTCCGTATATTATGTTTAAGAATGGACCCGCCCACAGTGATTTAAGGCTGTCATCACCTAAGTTCGATCCAGTTTGAAACGTTATCAGTCACAGTCACGCACTAACATTTGCTCGATCATTTGGTTCATCACAATATGAACAGTTCCAATTTCTAGGGAATTTGATTTGAGCCTAAACTATTGTGTAACTGGTTAAAAACTGCAGCGTAAACTGTTAGCAGGCGCATCAAAATGAACTTTAAAGCAATTCACTTATCAATCAAAACGGCTGAAAAGTTGTTAGAAACATACCATAATAATTATAATGTTATTTGATATCTCATTATGTAGCTTGATTATTTTAAAACATCAATTTGAATAGCCACGTATTCACGGAATACGTCTTACTGCTAAGACTTTATGACTTTCCACTATATTTTTATGATACGTTTTTGCTAGTCATGGTATTGACTTAATACACGCTCAGGTATTTCTGGCTAGGGAAATAATTCAAACGCCAACTTTAGTATGTTTAAATGTTATATCATGCTCACACCAAAAAAATGTGATCCACCTTTGAAATAAACAAAAACGCCTTTGCATGTGCAAGATCTACCATAATACTGACCTAAGCTGTTCTGTCAGTGGTCTCAGCTCACACGTACAAGAACCTTACACGAAAATCCTGCATGTATTCAATTTATTTCAATCGTAGCATTGTTAGTCATAAGGAAAATATGTGCACTAAGTAATATCAGTTGTTAAAAATTATCTGATTTAAAATTCTGCATGTGTTTCAAATGCATATTATTATTTTCTGTGCGTGAGATACACCTTTCGTTTCGTTATCACTGAATATGATAACGTGGGTGAGCATAAAGTGATGTAGGAAAAAGGAACTTGAAAACTTCGTAATTCTCTACAAAGAGGAACTCTCGTTTCTTGACAAAAAACAGATGCTTTTTTGTTTTGTTTGTCAGTTGCAAGCGTGTTCTGCGGAGTTTATGCTTGGCTTTGATAATAATATCTCCTGTTTCCATTGCTGGGAGGAGAAAAGTGCGATGTTTAATGTAAGACAGAACAGATAGCATTGTACGATTTATAAGCTAATATTCGAATAACCTCAAACACAGTGTTATCCCAATGGCTCGGTACAAAGGCGCGACACCTTCCAATGATAACATACATCTAAATAAGTAAGCACAGTTTTCCTCCGTTCAAAACAACAACAATAACAACAATAACAAAGGTTCCGTGTTGGACGCTAAACCATTGGTAAGGATTGTGATATATACAGTGTTTAAGAAAGTCCCAACTGCTCATGGGCACGATCGATCGCGTTACGGCGCCCGGATATCAGGCTTTTGTCTCATGAATGCACATGTTTCTCAATATCTGTTGTGGGAACCAAGTACGTTTAGTCCTATTCTTATCTTTCCATGCTCCCACTTTCCATCTCCTTTCTACTTCCTAAATCATTATTTCTCTGGTTTGACCTGTTTATGAAGAGGATGATTCACCCTTAATATTCCACTACAATGGCCAACTTTCAGTCTAACAAAAAATGTTTTTGGTTTAAGTAGGTTGGCATGAGCGGCTGTGATAAATGTGGCACTGTTTACTTCTTTCTTCGCTAAGCCAAGATCTAAACTCTGGCAGTCCATTAAATTTCACGTTCTGAAAATCTGTCTAGAACAGTGTTTCTCAACCTTTGCTGTCCCACGCCCCACTTCAATTAAAAAAAACAAAAAACCTGCGTCCCACCACAATCGGACAAAGTTAATATTCTAGGCCTACGGTAAATGCAAAGAGATTTTAAAATACGTATAGGCACCATTCTGAAGTCACACGCACCACTAAAATATTGCCACATCCCACCGGTGGGGCGCATACCTGATCTTGAGAAACGAGAAACACTTGTTTAGCATTTAAACATGAATGATAGACGAGACAAAAAAAATAAATTCTTATTATACGTGGCTCCTAAATGTGAACAAAAAAAGATGTCTTGACATCCACAGAAGCGACTGATATTAGACACAACAGAATAATACTTAAGACAGAAGAGATGGAAGCGCTGCACAAAAATGTATGCAGATGCATAACCAGATGCCAACATTAACAGTTTCGATCACCATAAACAGAGATTTTTAAGCAGTTTCTATCGCCATGGTGTCGTGAACTCTACAACAACAAACAAAAAAAAAAGAAAAAAATGTTTCCCCATTCCTCGAGACTAGCTTGTCTTTCAAGCAGATTACGCGGAAACATTCCACTGAATTGCTCGGATGTGTGACGTTAGATGACAATTGCTATGACCATTCGGTGACCTGCGCTTATGAAAAATGAATGAGAGTACCACAGTGTATTGCCATTTGACAGCAGTTGTCGACGCCCCTAATGGTCAGGCTTGAGCCTCTCGCATTCTCCAAAGTATGATAGACAAGGTAAATATTTAGACAAAGTATCTGCCAGGCAGATAATCGGCCACGTAGGCGCTCAAATGTTTGATTGCCAACATTTCCCTCTGCCTACATTCTAGTTACGTCTCTCTTTGGTGAGTAAATGTGGTAGGTATTATATACTGTCGTTCTCTGCTAAGAGGGTTTGGAAATGTACGAATTGTTTGGTGATGATATGTTTGTCCTGAGTTCGCGATATAAAATAGAGCCACATTTTACAGTTCGTTCACGGGAGTAAATAAGATGGTGCAACTCAATAATAATAATAATAGTAATAACAATTAAAAAAATAATACACACTCAAATGACATTTGTATGTGCTTGGGTGGGGGAAGTTTCCCATGGGTGATTCATCCACCTGTTCGGCTTGAGAGAGAGAGAGAGAGAGAGAGAGAGAGAGAGAGAGACAGAGAGAGAGAGAGAGAGAGAGAAAGAGACTGAAACAGAATTGGGAGTGCAGAGAGAGAGAGGGGGGGGGGAAGAACAGAGATAGAGAGAAGATAGAGAGACAGAGGGAAGAGACACAGTGAGAAAGAAGAGAGAGAGAGACTGAAATTGAGAAGGGCAGACAGACACATGCACAGATTAGAAACAGAGATAGATAGAGAGAAACAAAGAGACTGAAACAGAGATACACTTAGCACCCGCACACACACACACAAACTATAAATAGGCTGAAACACACACAACACACACACACACACACACACAGACATACTCATAGAGCAGATCGATCGGTTCATCAGATTGTCCATGAGTCAGCTGTTTCTATATTTTAGTCTACAACTGATTATCTAAACGTTTGTGGTGGGTTGTAGATAAATGATTCACAGTTTCACAGTTCAGACACCGTGGCTTTATGTGATACCCACTCACACTCAATCCTCCGAACCTTTTGACCCGTAACCATGACATCATAGTGAGGACGAATCGACTTTAGTTAGCGGTGACGTCAGTTAAGACATAAATGACAGCTGTTCTTTTTACATTCTATCAAGCTGTTTCTAAGACTTATCGTCACTGCTCTACCATAATGACATATGTCAGACTTGTGCCAAAAGACAACTGACTGTCCACTGCATTCCTGAGCATTAGGGCCCTCAGATAATATAATAGAAAAAGAAATGCGCCAATGGGAAATGTAATAATCCAATAGAATCATAATGGCATAAGTCATCAAATGATAGGAAAGGAAACAGGTTTTTCTCAATAACTAAAAAATGTCAACAACCACTTATACTGTTAACGTAGACGTAGTGACGATAACCTACTGAGCTATTTCTGGGGCTAATACTGATTATGAAGAGGATAGGAATTCTTAAATTAACTATTCTGTATAAATCATAATAAGTATATCGTGATAGAGGTATCCCATCCGTGTCAACAAAGATTGTCCATTTGTTGAAGTGCGCACGGCAAGGAGACTCCCTGGTCATTTAACAGTGCAAACTAAACGCTCTGAGATCATCAGTATACACAGTATTGCTCCAACACAATGGTTTGACAACATCGTGTAATTCTTAAATGAACATATTCCGACGTCGAATGTGTTTGAGTTCTGAGTTTGGAGAAAGCACGTCGACCCGATAATGGTGGCATTGTGCTAGGAAAGAGCAAGTCGATAGTCAGAATAAATAAAAGAACGATAGGGCAGAACGAAACCCTACCCAAGACACAGAACACCAAGACTGACCATTCCTTCTTTCACTATAATTATGTTCACAGCTTGTGCGCATAATTATAAACACGGTGGGTAGTATTCACAGAGCTCTGTGGTACTAGTCTTTTTCGTTCAGTTGTGAAGGGGGTGTGCGGCGAATTGTTGCATTGTTGACATGGATGGTACGCACACAAGCCTGAGGACGGAAAACGATGAATTGGTCCATCTCGATATCCTGTGTCTCGGACCCTACCACAAGCGCCCACCAATCACCAGCGAGACATGAATGAAGTAGACGAAATAAAAAAGCAATTAAAAATTAAAAAGTCCAGTAAAAGAAAATGATACAAAGGGACCAGCAGCAGCAACAACAACGACATTAATTAACAACACCAGGCACCTGTTGCTGAGCTTGTGTTAACAAAAATCTTTAAAATCTCATTATGTTAACACAACGAAATGTTAATGACAAAAAAATTTGGTGCCTTTCAGCATAACACCATTGATGCTTGCCGTAACAAAGCAGAAAAACTAGGAGGAACCCCCCCCCCCCCCCCAATATCCAAATGGTGACGTTAAACTGTTTTAGAGCCACCCCACAGCACAATTCCTCCAGTTGACAAGGCAATGCTGACACCTCTGACGTCGCCAGTTTGGATGCCCCCTACACTGGATGCCTATATTTTGATGTAACCGTCGCGTCTTTGGCCTCTAGGGCACGTTAAAAAAAACGTGTAATAATGATAAATAAAAACATGAAGTACCAATAACTAATTACCTAGAGTGAATAAAAACAATTCTGCAGACAATTCGGGTGATGAATCGATGAAACATTGGCATTGTTTCAATCCATGCTTGAGATATCTCCAGTCTATGCCAACAAGTAGGTGGGTGGTGGAATGTTGGCTTAGGAAACAAGACATTACACCAGCTTTTAAAGCAGGAAAATGGAATCAAAAGGTTCTGGTTTTAGAGTAGATTGCAGGAAATCAGCAAGTGGAGAAGATGGTGGTGATTGATATGCTTGGGCTGTAGCAGTGAGAGAGAGACAGACAGACAGACAGACAGACAGACAGACAGACAGACAGACACTCAGACGGACAGACAGACAGACGGGCAATAGAGACAGACAGACAGGCAGAGAAAGAAAGAGAGACATACACACAGAGCCAGAGAGAGAGAATGAGAGAGAGAGAGGCCTTGAACGGATTTTATAGGAGAAAGAAAAGTGAAAGAGTGTGAGAGGGGGAAAAAGACGATAATAAATGTTTAAAAATAAACTGAAAGAAGATGTGAAATCAGTAGAGAAGAAACAGTTTCCATACAAAATGGAGTTTTCCCGGTAAGATTTTGTGTTTCTGTTTTAAAATCCGTACACAACTTTTTTTTCTTCTTTTTAAAAAAAAATCAGATTTCACTGTTTCAGAACAGTCAGAAAACAGACAACTCACCATGCATAGTAAAACAGATGTGTGGGCGTGTATGAATGTGTGTGAGAGACCAACCCAGGGAACGAAGGGAAAAACAGAGAGAAAGAGGGTGAGAACTGGGTGGGATGTTTGAGAGATAGAATGGAATGTTCGGAAGTGCAAAAAAGGAGCACGGAGCCAAACAAATAACGAGAGATGGTGTAGGTATGGAGCACACATACAGGGGTGTGGACTTGAACATTTTGGGTGAGGGCGGGGCAGAGAAAGGTAGTGATGTTTGGACGCCAGGACGCATGAAAATTCAGTTTATGACCTTTTCGGGGGAGCACTAGTGGTCTTAAACCCTCTCCCATGCTGTTTGGGGATCTATGGGGTGGTAGAGATAGAGCCAGACTGTGCCCGGGTTGGTGACCCTGCTGTGCAAATCTGGCAGGAGGGAGTGAGAAAAGAACAAACATGACAGAGGGAGGAGCAGGGAAATACAGGGGAAAGGGGGACTTCAGCTTGTAATACCACTTCAAACGTCGAGTCAGTGGATGGCGTGGTCTCAAAATATCCGCATAGCGATTACTGTGGGCTTCGGGATGCACGTTATCTGTCATGGATAGGGGGTACAAGGTCTTGACGGTGCGAGGACGATTTCGAGATCGTTATTAACCCACATTTTTCTGCCGTGGTATCGAATTGAGCGCAGGCGTCATTTCTGTCAGGATGAACTTATGGGGTACATGGAGGATATCCAAGTGAGTAGGAGTATATTCACCAGGGAAATATGGAGGCAAGAAAGGTCACTCAGCCTCAGTCTCATGTTAAGCTAGCACTTCACATATTAGTGTCCACTTTTTAATCATAGAGCCTACAGGTCTACAGTAGAACGACATTCATTGAATAGAAGTGAAGGTTCTGCAACAGCACATTCACACAATAAGCAAGTGTCGGCGGGTGATACTTCCATGAAGTAGTTGTTCTTTCGGGTTCCACGATCGAAATAACGTACTTGAAAGAGGAAAGTTGGCAAGAAACAAACAAATAAACGATGTATTTGTGGCCCCAGGGTGTAGACAGACAGACACAAGAATATGTTACAAACAGATCATGAATGTTTTTAAAAAATTTAATAAATAAACAAATAGATTTTTTAAAATGACCAAAATGGGGTCCAGCATTACAGAGTGAGTGGCCGCTGTTTGCCATTTGTTGGACCTGTAAATTTTGTCAAGTAGCTGCAGCATATAGTCAGTTGACTCTTATGATAAATTGCCTTAAATGAAAACTCTGTTGTCGTTATATCTAAGACCTTATCACCAATGTGAAAAAAAAACCCGCTACACTCTTCATACAAGGCACAGAGAACACTATGCCTGGTAGCTCTCTGATCTGCATACACTTTGTATATTATTATTATTATCGTTATAAAAAAAAAAAAACACCTCAGACTTGAACACTACCGAAACGTCCTTGCATTTACCACCGGGCTTGCCTACATTTGTTTGTGCCAGGCGTGTATTTGGTACAGGTCACAGAGCACCGAGAACTTCCGGTTAAATCCCACGCATTCATTACTGGAGCAAACACAGCCCCGTCTTTATTCTCACCATTTCCATGGGACCATTCAGAGATGCTGGCACATTCACGAAATCCCAAACATGTGCAACGTGTCCACATCAGTGAATTCTTCACGACATAAGTAACTCACCACCAGCAGACCAACCAACTAACTAGCTAACCCAACCACACAACCCACACAATAAAAACAGCAATTAAGTTCTGAAACGTTCCGTTCCAAACCTCCTGTGTTACATTTTTATGTTTTCCCCTAATATTTCTGTGATACATATTTTGCCTGATTCAGAAATGTGCCGCCGTCGGACATAAAACGTTATCGATACTGGCGAGCGGCCCCGGCATGTATTACCTAGTTACATTCTCCATATCATGTCAGCTTCATAAAGGAAAAAAAAATGGTGGGGTAAAACGAATGGCAAAAGGGGGGAATTTAACGGAATAGGGGAACATGGAAAACAACTGCTAGTACGATTCTCCTGTTGTGTATGACGAAGTGGAAAATGTTGCAATGTTTCAGTTTGCAAGTTTGCCAGGTGCCATCGACCTGTACCGCGTTGAGTGATGTATGGCAAGGTAAGGAAGGCAAGGCGACAAATGTTTAATGATGAACTGGCAAAGTTTCATAAACTTAATGCTGGTCTCTTTTTTCGGGGGGGGGGGGGGGGGAGAAGAAAAGTGGTGAATTGCATCTATCTATCTATCTATCTATCTATCTATCTATCTATCTATCTATCTATCTATCTATCTATCTATCTATCTATCTATCTATCTATCTATCTATCTATCTATCTATCTATAATATATATATAATCTATTCATCTTCCATTTAGATCTCCTGTCTGTCAGCTCCTCCGCCTTCAGTGTTCAATAAAATCTCCAGACATCAATCACTTACTGAAGTTTGTCTGTTTTGGCAGTCTACCCTGCTTTTTCTGCACTCACTGGAGGCGCGTGAACTCACGTCCCAGAGCCACGTGAGCAGATTCTGTAGCCATAAAGTGCACAAAAGAATAAACCAAAAAATCACACATACCTTCGCAAAGGCTGCACATTATTGTGTTGTACAAGAATAGGTCAGGAAATGTATGAGTGAATGCATATAGAATAAATAAACATTCCCCGCAAATGTCGCCACTCTGGCTGTGTGGGTTCGGAATGAAGGCAATTGTCGGCACAATCATGGTATCGTGAGTCCAAACACAACTAAGGTCATCGGAACCACATGAGTCAACTCTCGCACTGTAACATTGACCTTATTAGGTATCTAAATACACAGGCGGGTACTTTTCACATCAACTGTTAGTAACCTTGACTGTAGACTTGACATACATTTCAGGGTGTTACGCTGTGTAATACGAGTTGGGTTTTCCGCGGAGCAGTGAGAAAAATGTGATAAATTCAATGGCGTTTTTACAGCTTGTATCAAACATGCCAGATTGCAATTTGATTAGGGGAATAAATTGTTTCTGTTCTAAAGTTACTGTTATATTACTGCAGATTTAAGATCATCGACAGACAGATATTTATGATTGAAAATTCATCACCAAGACACAGAAATCTGAACAAAATATCGGAGTTTGACAATTATCTGATTTCATACCCAAACACCAAGGAAGACCTGGACCAGTGGCATCCAAGAAACTCTGACGACCCACGGCATTACGCCCAAAACAGGCTTCCCAGCTGGCTGCAGACCGAAAGCTCTATGATCTTGCGACGCCCTCGGGGGTACAAGCAGACTGAACAACAACGGCAACAATACAACCATGAAATACAAACCATATTATATGTTATAACGATGCATAAGGACATGCCAAACATTTCACTGTATCTTGAGAGGAAACCACTCTAAGCAACTGTAACATTTTGTCTTTTCTACATAGTAAGCAATATTACACTAGGTTTTAGGGTATGTATCTGTACTCATCCATGAACTACTAAACACGCTTTCACTGAAGATGAGTATTTTATATCCGAAAGTTATATCACCAGTCCTGTCAGGGACAAGGTGGTCTAGAGGCAAGATGCTCGCCTCTCATGCCAAGGGTCCCGGGTTCTAAACCCGGGCAGTGCAGGCATGTTGGAAAGTGGATTTTTCTCGTATTTTCAAGTCCCTGGTTCTATTGGGGGGTAGGATCGAGTAGTTCTTGGAAATTGGATTTTTCTCATATTTTCAAGTCCCTGGTCCTATTGGGGGGTAGGATCGAGTACCTAGTCTTCTCGGATAAGGAATAAAAAAATTCGGAGGGCCCGTGTGCACGTTGCGCACGTTAAAGATACCTTGGCAGTTGGAAATCGTAAAGAGCAGGCCGAAAGGCCGCTGCCCGGGCAAAATTGAAATTAATAGATTAAAATTTATCCATATCATCTCCCCCCCCCCCCCCCCCCCCCCGCCAGAACAAGAAATAATAAAACACAAGTAAAGTGAGGTGTAAATGCCAAGGGCAGCGAACCTCCTAAAATAAAGACCTCAAATCAATCACCAGTCCTGTGTATACCATCTTCCTTGGAATGACCCCCGCAGCTGTTATACCGAACTCTGATGGTACTGTCAATGTTGGTTGTAAAATATATCATAATCAAGCTCACTGTGACTCAGTTTCAGCTCTTAAGTTCAAAGAACAGGATGCCATAGAGGCTTCCATTGGAGGGCAATGGCTGAATACAATTTACGATATGTCATATGAAAGTGCACATGATTACGTCCCTGCCAAAGGATCAAAGTCTGTGGACAATAGGTGTCGCTTTTCAAACACAAGAGCTGATTTGTGGCTGCCCAATTCAGATATACACTCTTATGGCTTTCCGGTCAGCGAGACTTCAGTGTTTCCTCAGGTCCAAATTTATGAAAAGCTAGCACTTACTTTTGTTTTGACACTTTGCTCATTACTAACTGATGTAAGTGGCAAGAAATTGATTGCTGGTAACTATCGGGGAGGACGGCCAGTTGTGAATCTGAAGATCTGTACAATAACAACAACTACAACATCAAAAACAACAATAACAAACAACATAGGCCTACTAGACGTTGTAAATGAGTTGCATTCCTCGGAGTTTGTTCTTGCCAGCAATGAACGGCGCAATAACATGCACATAATATTTGGCATGCCTGTGAAAGAAACAGAATAAACATTAGTTTAAAAAATTAACAGTTTAAGGACACAGAACAGATGATGAAGATGCCACTAAAAAATGGCAAGTAAGAAGATGATGGATGGTGGCAGTGGAGAACGATAAGAGGGGAAGATGGCAGGAAATGCAGGCCATGGAAAAAAAAGAAGGCAAGGGGTGGTGAGGGTGAGAGAGAGAGAAAAAAAGAGCAGGGGGAGGGGGGAAGCGAGAGAGAGAAAGAGAGAGAGAGAGAGAGAGAGATATGGAGTGCGGAGACAGAGAGAGGGAGAGGGAGAGGGAGGGAGAGAGAGAGAGAGAGAGAGAGAGAGAGAAACAGAGAGAGAGAGAGTATAAGAAGAAAGAAGAGAGAAGAACTGCACGAACAGAGAACCAGGAATGACATGAAGAAGTGACTCTGAAGTTCAGCAGGGCAAATCGTGAGCACCGTGCAATAATAACTTGTGACGATGTTTGCCTGCACTAATTGGTTAATTAATGCGGTTAACAGGCTTGTTTGTCAGACAGGTTTAATGTTGATAATTGCCGTGAATACATACCAGGTCATCAGGAAAAGTGTTGGCATCTGAGGACCGTGCAGTCTCAGCCACTTGAGTCCTGGTCACGTGTGGGTGTTACACGCGCCGACGTTACATGTGAGCTGCAAGTGTGTTGTTGTTGTTCTGTTGGTGTGAGCTCCAGGAGAATGTGCCTGGTAGTTGGTAGTGGGAAACGGGTAGTTCGGGGGAAGCTATCTATCTGTCCATCTGTATGTGTGTGTGTCTATCTGTCTGGCTGTCTGTCTGTCTGCCATTTTGTCTGGTAATCTTTCACCTCGAACGCCTTTTCACGGACACGCCTAACTTTGTTTTCTTCCCCTGTCTTGCTACACCATCAGACAATAATATACGGGAGGTCTTATTAAAAGTAACCCAGGGCTCCTTATATGAAGATAAAATAAAACAACAACAACAACAAAATAAAGACGGTATTGCTCTACGTCTTTATCCCCTCGCCCTCCTCCCCCCTCCCGCAGCCCAGCGCACCTTTCCACTTTGCCAGTTTTTGCCGTTTTCACGTAAATGACAGAAATGAATGCACATGCAACAGCCCTGCCCATCGCCATTAGAGGGTATCATACAAAGCCCAGAACGTCATATCCAGTTGCTGCCAGCAAAATATACACCCAAGAAATTATGGCAGAAGCTGACCGTGTCTGATAGGGTCTGATAGCTTAGTATGATATGGTCTTCTTGGATTTACTAAGAAAATCTAGGACATTTCGCTGTGCACTTCTTGTCTGCCAGCAGCTGACATTGCCGTTCCCAGCTTTGTATGAAACCTCCCTTAGTTGCGCCCATACCACGGGAACCTGACAGAAAACTATCAGAACTATGGCATGCAGGTCGTATTCATGCGCCAGTTGATGATGCCCATGAGTTTGTCACATTTTTGTTTGCGCATACCCTCCAATAGAGTCATTGGTCTAATCTATGCTGTGCGCCATTATATGGCATGTGTATACGACCAGTTTGCCATAGCTCGAGCTCTGTAGAATTTACACTGGATTAAAACTGCAGTTTGTGCCACGCTGGTGACATAACAAGAAATTTGGATTCCATGCATTAGTTATTCTATTTTTCTGTCGGCTTTTACATAAATAGTGTTTTTTGTCTCTGCATGACGCCACGTGCGGCCTTTCCAGAATAGGTCGAATCACTTTTTGTTTGGTCTTGCCAAATACTTTCTAAAAAATCTTTTTTACCCCGAATGAGAACGGGACTTTGGTTGCTGATTGCACAAACATTTTACCCAACGTGTCCTTTTCTACAACAGGTACCCACCTACTCCTTTGTACAGCAAGACTGTCCACTGCTACAAAACAAAAAAAACAGTGCATTTGGCTTACAGCAACCCCCATAATAGATACGTTATGGAGCAGTGTGTAAGATATCTATCATTATGACGCCTATGGTAAAACTTGGTCAAGGGAATGGAGAACAAGAAGAGTAACTTTTTAGGATGTTTCCATACTTACGGTAGCGGAGCTGTACATGCCCTGCAAGTTTTGGCTTCTCAAATTGATACTCCTAGGGTTTTCTTTCTATCTGGTCTTTGTTTATCGGAAAATCTCTACGGACTGTCCTGTCACTAAATTCCCCAGGGAATATCGTAGAGGGATATATGCCATATTGTTGCATGCGACATTTTGCTGATTTTGATGTTTTGCCTTAAAAGTGGTTCTCTCACTCCTAAGTTTATTATGTATAATTAGTGTCAAATGGGTGTATTTTATGCAAGTTTCGATTTTGAAGGGTATTGAACATAACCCTGATTTTACACAACTCTTCAAACGTTCAGTCCTCATTTTCTCGAAAAGGCAAATATGCACATGCATGTGGAAACTACCAGACGGAATGCCATTGTCGGACTTGGAAAATGCTACGTTTTTTGCCTTTATAATTCAGTTTCTGTGTCAGAAGAACTTTCTTTGTCCAAGGCATCATTGATCTGTCTTCCCGGGCCAGAGTGAGAAGGTCATTTAAATGTGAGAGAAAACAGCAGGGATTTTGGCTTCAGTTCGACATGTTCTGAATGGTCTACAACAAAGCCAGAATAATACGAATCTCTTTCACTTAAGTAGCTTAGTTAAGCGTAATGATGTTGCTTTCTGGCTCCCTCAGCGCCTTGTAATGTTAACCATCGTGATTTGTGTCCAGTTGGATCAAACCTGGGGCTGGCACGCACATAGTATCTGTAATTTGCTTACTCCGGCAACCTTTGAGTGATCAATAGTTGCATCTTGAACAAAGGCTCGGCTAGAGACAGGCGCGTTTTTAGCTGTGGAGATATCTGGAGTACAAACAATTTTAAAACAAGGTAATCTGGAACACTGGCTATCATTATGTTGACATATTTACGTAAGCCCCGCCATGGCTTCCACGCGAGTATTTTGCCATCTTTGTTTGCTTTCTCGCAGCCGCACGATGTCCAGTGCTGCGACGTTTTTCCGAGAAAATAATAAGACAATTTAACATCAAAATATCAGGACAAGACATCCATTCATAGGTTGTGTGGTAACTGGCCTGGCTTTCAGGATGCTAAACTTCTCTACCCTCTTTTTCCATTTAAGATGGCACAATCATCACCATCATCACCTCAAGAGATCAGTGACAAGTCAGATGGGCGTTAGAAGAAGATATCCCCGCTCTGCAATTGTTTATACGTGCGAACTGTGAAGATGGTAGCTGTGTAAAAAAAAAAAATCAAGATTATTAGCCTTTAACTGATTATTCTTCAAATACGTCATTTTGCCCTAAAGTATTGCGCCTTGTGCTGACATACTCGATGAATTATTAAACAATGTCGACTTTTTCTCATAATGTATCGGAAAGGTTTGTCCTCCAGGCTATGTACGTTTGTTTATGATAAATCTTGGAGAGATTCATAGTCAGAATATTATCCATTACTTTGCCCATAAAAAACGAATCTCTGCCGCTGAGAATGTATCTTTAAGCGCTCGTGTCTATGAGCTTTGGTTATACATCAGTCGCGCCAAGAGTTATGAGAATTCGGTTTCAAGTAACTTTTTCCCTAGTAGAAATATCAAAACATCAGTAGATAAATAGATAGATAGATAGATAGATAGATAGATAGATAGATAGATAGATAGATAGATAGATAGATAGATAGATAGATAGATAGATAGATAGATAGATAGATAGATCGATAGATAGATAGATAGATAGATAGATAGGTAGATTGATAGATAGATAGATAGATAGATAGATAGATAGATAGATAGATAGATAGATAGATAGATAGATAGATAGATAGATAGATAGATAGATAGATAGATAGATAGATAGATAGATAGGAAGGAGGGAGGGAGGGAAGATAGGCAGGCAGGCAGGCCGGTAGGTAGGTAGGTTAGTAGGTAGGTGGGTGGGTAGGTAGGTGGGTGGATAGGTCGATGAGTGAATGAATTTATGGATGGATCGACTCAGAGGGAGGCAGTCAGACAGACGGAGCGAGGGAGGGTGACAGAGAGAGAGAGAGAAAGAGAGAGAGAGGGGGGAGAAAGAGAGAGAAGGATTGGGGGGAGGGGGAGAGAAAGAGAGAGAGAGAGAGAGGGAGGGAGAGAGGTTTTTCAGAGAGTATCTATTTTTGGAGAATATGAAACATGACATGCTTTATGCAAACAAGAACAGGGGGAAATGTTAAACCTGAAGGATTTAAAGAGAGGCACTTTTACACCTGTTTTTATTCACTGAAATCTAAATCCGCCTGAGCCTAGCTATGCATGAAATGCCCCACCATCTAGTTCATTGCTTGTTAAATACCGCGATAAATAGTTCTCAACAATGAAAGGAGCGGGCTGTATGTTGAAACAGCAACGAGTCTTTGGATAATTCTGCACAAATAAACATATATTTATGAAAGAACGCCCACGGTTGTATCATACAAAATTACATGCAGTGAAACGTTTTTCTTTGAAGTGTAATGTTTTCTCCTGCTGCGATTTGGCAAGCATGATTGGGCATAAGAGGTGCGAAACAACTGAAAGTTTGCTTTTCAAACACTCACTTCTCTGTATTTGCATTATGTTACACGTATTTTCTCCGTAGTACCTACCTAAAAATTTCAAATATGAAAATCCGACATCAAGGTATATGTGCCATCATAGACTTCACTGATGCAGTTAGAGTGTCATCTCTCTGGTCTGAAACATTGAGATCCGGTTGGACCAAATACATCTTTGTGTCCGGCAGTAATTGTCGTTGCTCACTGTATATTGAAGGTCTTGAGAGTGGAGTAGTGGGTTTTGTAACCAACAAAATTTGGTTAAAATTGGAAAGTTACTTTAACATTTGTTTTTATATTTGAAGACGCACGTGGAAAAACGACCACAGACACAAATCTACGAAACTGAAAAAAAAAAAAATAAGATTTTTTAAGATTGAAAGTCCCGAAGTGCATTGTTAATGGAGATAAAGAAAAGCAACCTGTTTGATCAGAGGGAGGCTTTATACGTAAGTAGAAAAAAAACTGGTCATTGGGGCAAATTAGGCATTGCAGTGTTTTTCAAATAACAAAAAAATCTTTAAAATTGGACGATCGTGGTTCTTCCATCTGGATCTTCTTTCAGAAATTGTTTTCAGCACAAGAAATGATCGCTAAAAACCACTGATTTTGTTGTCCGGGCAATCCCACAATGCATAATTTCATTCACATTCGACGATTCCAAACGTCACTGCAAATCGCAACGGAGAATGACTGTGGTTGATGTCACATGACGTTGAGGTGCCGTTTTATTGCTGGTAGGGAAGGATAACTGTTTCTTGTCAAAGAAAGTACTCCAGGCGTCACGTTATTTATCTATGCTGAGTCTTGTCTTGTCTTATCTTGTTAGGCCTTGTCCGTCCACTGCAGCATGCAACCTTCCGCCAATGATCTCCATTCTTCTCTGCGTTCCGTCCGTCTTGTCCATGTCTGCCCACCTCCTATATCATCTCTCCATCGTCTCTCACGGCGTCACCTTGTTCTCTTTCCTTCTCTAGGCCTCCATTCGTGTATACTGGGTATGATAGTAAAATGAAATTAATATAAGAGTCATTTTTCTTAACAACTCATTTGTGCCGTGTCCTGTATCTCATTCTCAATGACCCGGCATAGCGGTGAGGTTATCAATGCATCATGCCGAAGTATTGTACAAAGTTGGGTACTCCCGCATACAATATAGAATTATTTTTTTTTAATGACGTTGGGAGGTAATTGGTTCTACATAAATAAAGTGTGAAAAAAAAAGTGTATGTATCTATGGGGTCTCCATCTTTCACACTGTGAGGTCAGCCGGCGCTGGGAGGGCTCCTGACACGCAGTGCTTGCTGTATTGATGTGTTCATTTACACGTGTGTCATTATATTACATGTTGCAAAATGAGTGTCTGATTCTGCCACTGGTAAACTGACACGCGCTTTAAGATTTCCTTCAAAGCTCCGCCCTGATACCAAGCACGCCTTGCGTTATCTCCTATGTCCGGCGGATGATAGAAACAAGGGTGAATGTTGGATTATGCTACTGTTTATCACAACTGCCTTTTTTTTTTTTTTTCTTTTTCATTTTTCAGAGGTAGATCTGGCTTATGGTTTGCAAAATGCGGGAAGGGAATGGTTATGAAATGAGGTTAGCTGGCATCGTTTTGCTAACAGATGCGGGGTTTTATGGGCATTTGGGGGCCCCTATTAGGGGGGGGGGGGAACAGGGACGAAAAATCAACAGAAAAAAAAGAGAAGGGAGAGACAGAAATGATAATCAAAAGAAAAATAAAGAAAGAAAGAATACAACGAGAGAGTGAGACACAGAAGACAAGAACAAAGAATGGAGAGCAGCGAGTTAAGATACTCAGTATCTTCGTCCTTCCACGGTCAGGGAAATCTACAATAAACGACAATGTGCATTTTTTTGTTTAACTTTATGAATTTGTTCCCACTCTGACACAGCGAAAACAAAACTGAATAGAACCAGAAGTAAAGTACACAGACCAACCGTGTCCCTACCATGAAATTCATTTGAAACTGTCTTATTTTCAGGGGGAAAAAAAGAAAGTCCATTTCTTCAAGAACGTGAGGAGCACTGACACTGGTTGTACTTGGGGGATGTGTGTGTGTGTGGATGGGGGGAGGGGGGGGGGGGGTACAGGAGGAGTGAGAGTTTTTTTTGTTTTGTTTTTTGTTGTTGTTTTTTTCAACAAAATAAGTTATAGGACTGCCTAATAATCGCAACTACATGTCTAATGAAACAGACAAATTTTAATAGTAATCTATTCAGAATACCACCTAAATTTTTTTTGAACATCAAGGCCTTATCATGAACTCTCACCACTCTACTGGCCGTACGCTTGAACCAGATAAGGGAGGATTGGGGTAAAAAGTGCCGAATTCGAGCGTACGTCACACTTTGTGTACTGAGTGCAGCGTTGCTGGTGAAGATTTTCAAAATCCCCCAAATCCCAAGATTAGGTAAAAAAATCCCAAGATATATTTCCAACCCAAAAAAATACATTTAAAATTTGCAATTTCCTCACAATTGAATGTAACTAAACATTGTAGTGACAAGCTCACAGATCACGCAAAGATCCTCTCACTTGGACAGTTTCAAACTTCCCCTTAGGCCACCTGGCTTTATCTACCTTTAAGTCGCAAATGGTATTGTGAGTGGAAGGGCAATTTTATTATTTTTATTGTCTCTGTTGCAAAGAAATAATAGCAAAGTACACAATAGCCTGAAAAATCTTAAGATCTTTCAAAAAGTGTCATGATCCCAAGGTGACCCTCAAACCCCAAGATCTTGAGAAAAATCCAAGGACAGGCAATGCCGATTGAGAGACAAGTTTTTCATTTCCTTCAATGCCTGAGGTTTATCAGTACCGATGCAATTTCTATGCCTAGAGACAGAACCCCGCCCTGTCTCGGCTATCACCAACTCAGGTGATTCACCGTCGGCAAAAAAATTATGATTATTGATTAGTTTGACTCATAAAGATTATTGCCGGGTTCATGAAGGCATTGCAGACTGAATGCTAATCCTGAGCTCGGCTCAACGAATGGCCATGAAATATATTTGTACCGTGCAGAATTTACTTGCACTCCGCGTTCAGCCAAATTTATCAGAGTTTGTCATACAGACTGAGGAACCAAGACGGCTGTTTGTGCTCGGCTCAAGAACTTTACACATGTTACGATCTGGACTGGGCGGGGATGTGTCTGGTTGTTTCGTGATTTATCAAACTTTTATGAAGACATGGTAACTAACACCGTCCTTGTCGTGTCTGTAAACAACTGACTTAATGAACATCTATCACACAAAACAAAATTAATATGTCCAGCATACTCAACTAAATTTGGGGTCACTTAGTTCAGTAAATAGTTTTACTGTTCAACCTTAGGTTAAGAAAGAGAGCGGGGTAATTTTTACTAATGGCAACAGTTCCAATAATCTTATTGCTTGTGACAGTGGAAATCTAATCAAGCGTAAGGAAGTTGTCTATTAGACGTGGCGGTGACAGGCATTGTGGCACAGTCTTGCGGAGCCCTTCCCCCCTCTCCCCATACACCACGCACCAGTCACACTGACTCATATGCACAGCGTGATAGTCACACCCAATCGGAAGTGTCACTGAGCATAAAACGAGTCATAATGCATTAAGTGGTATCGATTAAAATGACGTAATCGGTAACAAAAGCAGCAATCATGGTTCCCTAAGTAACCATTCAGGCCATCGTCTAAAAGTTGGCATTCGAGTCCAGACTTTACCTCGAATCATCTTGGCCAAATTTCCAGTATATATTAGCGCTATTTGCCCACCAGGTAGCCATCATTTCATTATGGTGATATTTTTACGCGTCCAAGCTCAGATTTGTTCTGGATACAACATGTATTCTGGAATCCACATCCGCAGCTTAGGTAACTCTACGCTTTCTAACAGCAAACCAGCTTGGAAATTTTCACCTGCGCAACTTGGACGACCCACCCTCCCCCCTTTCCCTCTCCCCTCCTCTTTAACCTCCCGAGACTATTGTTCTTACCCGAGATGCCCAGTAGTCAGCACAGCGGGAGCACATGGGCATGCCAGACCTGGCATATCACAACTATTCCCGAATGACCACTCCAGACTGCATGCAGCTTTGGGTTCAAATCTTGATGCGGGGGGTGGGGGGCTAGCGAGGCGAGAAGTGATGGATGATATGAGAAGTGAACAGAGCATTCAAAGCCATGCTGGAAAGGTTCGTTCTCCTACACAGTACATCTTCTTTAAGACTGATTTCTTGTTTCTAAAAGTATTCCCTTTTAAAAAAGCTCTTGGAACAGGAGGGGCATTTCGATTTTTGAGCTCTCTGCCCTCCTGCCGTAACGTTCCACCTACTCAATCAGGACCTCCTTTATGGGCTGTTAACTTGGAAGTACATGTACAGTTGTTCATGTACATACAATCAAGTTCAACAAAGACATTAAGGATAGGAGGCATGACACGATGGTGAGAAGAAAAATGCACTAAAGACAACACAAAATTGATAAGCCAGTATATAGAGCATTGTCTCCACAAGAAAATTCTGATTTGAGAAAAATATTTACTTTACTCAGCGCCTTGCCAAACTCAAGGACTACGTGGTCTTTACGATATGGCAAAGTAGTCCCATGGAATTACAGGAAAGATTTAGGCAATAGAAGAAACAAAATACATCAATGAACACAGTCACGTGGTTGTTAAAAATCAGCCGACTTTGAAGTAAGCCGCTAAAATGATTTCGTTGGGTGCGAACATAAACAAACATTAGTGATATGGACACAGTCGTTTATCTTCATTTTCTGGAAAAACTGGAGATCTTTTAGTATGTAGTAAAAGTATAATAAATGTACACTTAGACACTTCTTTCAAATGTGTTGTGGTACTTTTATGTTCCGCACTTCCGATTTATTTTAACTCCTGATCAAAATAACTAAAGTCGCAAACGCGAATGTCGAATTTCTCAGTTGTGCAAAAATAGAGTTCGAGCAGACAAGAATTTAGGTCACGATATGACATCATTGATAACGAGTTAGTCTTACGTGGTTTTATGAGGACCAGAGTAGAGATTGACCATGATTGCATGACGTGGTATGTTTGCCAAGGGTATCATTTTGTGTAGCCCTAGCAGAGTGAATATGACGTGACTTTGTGAAAATGCCCTGAAGTTCTTGCCAACGGGCAGTCTGCCAAAGGTAACCGGCCATGATAATAAAAACTACATTTTTCTTCTTCATTTAACAACCATATTAAAATCCTAAGGCTGCGACTTTAAATATTAAGGGGACGTTCAAATATATTCTTACGCCTCGGGGGAGGGGGCGGGAGAGGGGGGGGGGTTGGCTCCTGTAAGAAAAGTGTAAGAAAGGGGGGGGGAAGTCTTGAACCAATGTAATATTACACTTTTGTGAGGTGAGAATATATAAAAGAGTCCCGGATTTTCAAGAAAGCTCAGCAGATGCCCCTGTTTTTAGAAATATCTTTGACATTAAATATGATGAAAAACCCCTTTGTTAATGATAACTAATATAAGGCAATTTTGACATTGACTTTGACATGAGTCTCATTTTCCCCTCATTTGTAAGAAAGAGTACGTGTGCAATGTATAATTATTACATGTTATTGTCATATTACGGGATTGGGGGGGGGGGGGGGGAGAGAAGCAAATGAGCAAATGTAAGAAAAGTGTAAGAAGGGGGGGGGGTCAAAAACTCCCCAAAAAGGTGTAAGATTATATTTGAACGTCCCATAAGGACTTGCATCCTCGACTGCGGGAAGAGCAGCTGATTACACCGTGATTGGACCAGAGTTGTGCTGTGTACTTCGACTGCTGCTGTGCTCGACAGCGGACAGAATTGCGCTCAATTGCCATCACTGTATGCAGTTTTAGCTGTTCTTGATTTTCTTATTAACCCTTTCATTAATTAAGTTTCCAAATCGTCTTTGCACTCGTTTTCGTGCCAGGGGACTCTTTACAGTGTGTACAATTTTTGTATTGTGTGTATGTGTGAGAGAGAAAGAGAGAGAGAGAGAGAGAGAGCGAGCGAGAGAGAGAGAGAGAGAGAGAGATTTCGGGTGTATGTGAATTATAATGGAAGTTAAAAAGAAGATCAGAAACGTGGAGCACGGGACGAGACTGACAGATTCACGAACATAAGAATGCAAAGAAAACACAAGCCAATTTCTAGTACATCAACTTTTTATTTAAATGCAAAAAATAAAATTTTGAACATTACATTGTCAAATATATCTTGTTTTTTTTTTTTGTTTATTTCTTTTTCAAAGCAAATATTCCACCCTGCAACATCTGACTGCAGGCTACAAAATAAAATAGGTCATAGTTTGTGACACAAAAAACGCGTATGACGTTTTAACAATTGAACGTATAAAAGTAAGTGATCGCCAACCAAGAAATGTTTCAAATTGAAGGCTTTAACTATAAGAACAAAGACTGCTGAGACGCTTTCAACAGAAAATGCTGCTGAACTCCTGAAACTTTATACTGATACAAGTTATTTGTAAATCCAAAAAACAAGTTTGACACAGCATCTCTTTAGAGCAAACCTGATACAGGTAATGGATTCTTTACAAAATAAACACCAAAAAAACTTTACATTTTGTTCAGGACTCGCTGTTGTTCTTATGACTTGGTTCTAAAAAAGTACCTACATTTTGAAATATCTTTTCAAAAACATCCGTTTCCTAATAAAACATCAGGGAGCTTTAACATAAAAATGGACAAACACTTGCTCAATAACTCCGGTTCTTATCAAATAAGTTCTAACACTCAAATTGGTATTCACGTACATTATAATATATAATAGCAACAATAACAAAAAAAACGCGTGTTTATTTAACACTTACAAAAAAAAGGAAATAAAAAAAAATATTGCTGAACTGAGTATTATTGACCATCGAGGTATAACAAATTATTATTGGTTAGAGGAAAACTGCTATCAGCCAATCAATGTGCAGAAAAGGCTTCAATAAGCTATGCAGTAAAGTTGACCAAAGCGACTAGACTGCACTCAATGCCATTACTTCAGGGACCATTCTGGGCAACTGGCAAACTCGGACGCTCCCAATCTGATGATTGCAGGGGCGGATGACAGTGACGTGGATAATAGGGTAAAGAATGAAATGGGAGACGGGTTGTAGAGCGCCTCTGATCAGAACAGGTAATGTCTTAAAAAACATTGAGAATTATCCTTCCAAAGGTCTCCGCTTAATATTATATCTGAAGCCCATTCCAAATAGTGCCGCAAAGCTGTACCATGGCATCTGTTTGACTTAAAAAAGAAAAGGCGAAAAGGAAGTGTGTGTGGGGGGGGGGGGGGCGAGTGTCTTCTCCGTTACCTGAGCCAGAATGATCCCTGTTCATTGGTATGATTATACAGAAAATATACAAGAAGTTAGCTTTTAGCGATCATTATGCGTGGAGCGATCAAGTCTTAACACTTCAATCTTCAACTTCCATTGGCTCTCAAAATACACAAAACGAACACCTCTAGCTGCAAACTACTCTTTAAAAAAGAGAAAACTCAAGTTTTAACTGCTTTCTCTTTCTTCCCTTTCGATATGTCATAGAAACTGACTGAATGTCATTCTGCCAAAACAAATTCTCCCATTCGCTCTATTTTCTTTTGGATACCCATTTCGTCACCACTGGCTGCCACCGCGCCGTTCAAGACCAATTCTTGAAAATAACTAAAAATATCACCGATAGGTGGTTTTTCTTAATTTATCTGGTGTTAGAAAAAACAATCACTATAAAGAATAAGTAGTTCTTTTTACTGTGTACTTTAGGAATCTGTGCCGCTAAGTTTCTGGTTTTCATGACTTTAAAAACAAAGATTTCAGTGGGAGTTTTACAGTTTTACAAAAAGCGCTAGCGGCCCTCTTTCCTGGGAAAGGCTGAGCAACTAGAACTGTACAAGGGGGGCATGGGAACATGGTACAAAATAGGAAAACACAGGTGACAACCAAAACTAATTATGCAGAAATCGTGAGGAAAAGAAAACAACACATAAATACATTGAAGCAGTTGTAATAAATGGATCTGACATGAAAATAAGCTCCATATATACGGATAATAATAACTTATTCTTTTAGTATTAAATACTAAAACACAACACAAGACTTGTCATAGGGAATGGCGTCACATGTTTCGTCTCAATCTGGTACAAAACCACTGAAAGACATTCAAGCAATGTATCCTCTAAATAAAGGTAAGCATTTCAACAAAACACCCCTCTTCTTGTGGCTGGACCATCACAGAACTTCACAACAAATTCAGGCACCTTACGGAGAATCACACCTTGGACAAATTACGTTCATACTTCTTTTGCCTTCTGTCTGGCTTATCATTTTCGTCCTAAAGCTAACTGGGTCAATGGTAAATTAAGGACCAGCAAAATCATGATTCTAGAAATATTTAGAACATTCCTAATATCCAGGTTTGCATTACCGTTAACTATTCTGATTTTTTTTAAAAATGTACCAGGTTGTATTATCAAGCATCTGGAAAAAAAATACAGTTCGCTTTTTTTGTTAGCTGCAAATTCTGTATTATGGGTGACCAGCAACAAGATTGTCCTTTTGAAAACGCTCTTTATATTACTATTACACTATTATAAAAAATACCAGGCATACGTCCTGGACAAGTATAAGTTCATGTATTCGTACATTTCCTAGAAGTAGTATACGGCCGTGAACAGCGCAGACACGATGCTTCAGTGAGTTTAACATTATCACATATATACTCTTGTAAGATATTACACCACACCTGTAGCATAATAATAAATAAACGCTCGTTTCAGTCATGAACCTGGCTGTTTAATTTATTGTTCTCATCACGGTAGCACTTTTCTAATGCAAAGTAAGCCACATAATGCCAAAATAAATATGGAATGAAGTTCAATTCAGTAGGAAAAATAGCGGCTCAGATCGGTTTGAAGATCATTTCACTGTTTATAAAATCCGTTTGCTTGGTACTGAGAAGTATTGGGCAAGTTTCAATTTGTGAAACTGATTTCTTTCTCGCTGATAAAAACTATAAATTTAAACTACTGTTAATATTTGAACCTAATATAACTCACATTTTAAAATGAAATGCCTTCACTATACATGAAAATGGACCATGCAGTTTTGGACATGGGAATTTTCGTACTGGTAGTATAGCATAATAGCATTCATCTTTGGATATGAATGATTAAAGCGGATATCATGATTATCATCTTACTTGCAATCACATCTACGTCATTTAAAAGTGAGTAAATTGGTTAATATAATACTTTATCATCTACAAGTGAATCGTTTCTTTATACTACCAAAACTGACACTACTCTCTCACCCTTTCCAAGACTGATGAAACTCTGTCAGTATACACAGTGGATCTTTCAGAAAGGAACATAGTTGCCCGCCGGGCGTAAGCCAGTAGGAAAACAATTATGTGGAGGTTGTGGGAGGAAGAGGTGGGAAATGGGGAGTTGGGAGTAAATGAGAGAGAAAGTGTTGTTCCAGTCTCAGTTACTCTATTTCGGCTGGGCGAATGGGGTGGGATTCCAAACTCCTGTGATTCTCAAGACAATTGAGAACAAAACAAGATCCTCGTCTTCCTTAAGCCTATTGAACTGACAGATTCCTCTTCCCACTCTCCCCCCCCCCCCCGACATTTCCCGAGTTTCCAGGCCTGGCGGGTACAAAAGTTCAGTAAGACATGTACTTCAAAAAGCGTCTATCATTCCCTTAGAACCATCAGAACACACATTGTCCATCAACATGCTCTTTGGCCAGCCACAGAAGAACTCACACGGTCTTTCAGTAGATGAACATATCCACTGGCGGGTACGCAAAATAGTTCGTGGTGGAAGACAAATA
Source organism: Onchidella celtica (assembly GCA_963931925.1). Lineage (NCBI taxonomy): Eukaryota > Metazoa > Mollusca > Gastropoda > Systellommatophora > Onchidiidae > Onchidella > Onchidella celtica. The sequence continues at coordinate 31,328,394 of OZ007567.1, forward strand.
AAATACGATTTGACAGTGGAAAAAAATTACAAAAGAAAAAAGTTGGGATAGGTTTGAAACAAAAATTAGGGTGGAAGTAAGCAATCTTGATAATTCTTTTATCAAGTGATGTATATATCTTACACACAATGGAGTTTGTCCATTTTATTTATTAACGTTTGGGGGGTTAATTTTTCTTCTTTTATAAATAAAAAATACACAATCTCAACTAATTGCTGATATTTGTCCATAATAATAATAATAGTAATAATAGTAGTAGTACTGCTAACTAACGTGAAAACTTATGTTGATGTGCAAGACAATCAGTAGTAAAAATAGCATCATATAATAACACATATTTTGCATATAAACATAACAATTCAAGGCAATTAAGATGGTGTCTTCTGTAGAGATTCAATTATGATGGAGGCAAAGCGCATTTCCTCATCAGACTTTTCATCAAATAAGAATAAACGGATTGATACAAGTCAGGAGGTCTAAATTATTGATCAAAAAGGAAACCCAATCATAATTACAATTTCTAAAAAAGACATCAATGTTTCATTATTAAACTTTGCTGGATACAAAAGTGAAAAGTTACATAACGAAAAAATTGCTTTTTAAACAGTTCTTCAATCAGAGGGTTATATCTTCAAATAAAATACTCTGTCGTAGTCATACAGCATAATACTTGATGAATAAAACATCCTTCCTGTTATTAAATATTGAATCTTCAATCATTATTATTCACCAAATTGTTAACAAAAACAGATACACCAATAATGATAGTTAAATATCGAGCCGGAACTTCGACTCACGTGCGAAAGTATAAAAACACTGACATGGACATCCACACTGATTAAATGTAATAGAACAATATAGCTATGATATACAGATACCGCCGCCAACCATGGCTTTTTTTTTTACAGTCCAAACAGTGAGATTTGAATAAAAAATCAAAAAGTAGAGGATTTCCCTCTGCACAATTTTGATCTTTTGCTGATATTGAGTACAAACTGTAAAACGTTGCACATGGAAGAATATGGACATATTTCTAGATCTGAACATAACCATATTAGAATAATATAAGGAAGCTAGGATATTTACGATGACAACACCACATGATAAATTCTCTATCGAATACACATTTCAGATATAATTAAAATAGAATTTAGCAGTGTAAGTTTGATACCATAAAGTTATGCCACTTTGCATAAAACAATTTTTCTGGTCACTGTGGCAAAGTGTGTATGAGAGGTCATGGAGTAGTGTCATGTCAAGTGCTTTCTAAGACTAAGTTGTGAAAGATTTAATCTGTTGATTTCCTTAAAACTGATACAAGGGCTGGAAAGAGTTAGGAAGAGTTAGACAAGAGAGACAGATCAAACAAAGATGAGAGTGGGTTAAATAAATTATTTCAGAGTGGAAAGAATTACAGAAAAGAGAGAAAGACAGTGGATATGAAAGCTAACAAAAAAAAAAAAAAAGAGAAAGACAGTGGATATGAAAGCTAACAAAAAAAAAAACAACTGATCATTGTGACTGAGAGGTGACACACAAATCACAAAGAGATTATCTATGTAATAAGAATTCTCATATATTCATATTGGTGTTTGGTATTTTGTCTTTTTCCTTTTGTTCGTAATTGAGAGAGGTGATAATAATACATTTTATATTCAAACAAATCAATATAATTTATATACACATGTAGAGATAAATAATTTCTTTCAATCTTAATTTAGGCATCAAAATTTGACAGTAATGATGACATGGATTTTATGGGGTTGGCTTGAAATATGAAACAATGAGAAATATAATCAGATCTTTGGGCAACAATGATTTGATCCCTTAAATAACTTTTTTTTTTCTTTTCAAATCATATATTCACACTGAGAACCAGGTGTTCCTCTTCCCCCAACAAATGCACAAGAGCTGCAAATGTAAGGGAAAAGAGACATATGGTCACCCCTGGGATGAGCAAGATTACTTCATTGTTAAAATATAACTTTTTAATTTCTTCTTAAAGACATACTAAGAAAATATAATGACATTTATGAAAAATAAAATTTGCATAATAGACTTTGATTTAATAGATTTAATTTGTGGTAATTCTCAGTGGTTGTTCACTGAGCTTAGGTCATTGGAATGAAACAGTAAAAAGGAAATAAGTTTCACAAATGTATCTGATACAGTCAAAGAAGAAAAAAACAAAAAAGATTTAGATCTTTGTTATAACACATTCATAATGCATTCACAAGGGACATCACTGAAATGTAACATTCTAACAGTTAACAGGTTTGGGAAGGGAGGGGAAAAAACACAAGCATTCTAGTATATAACAACAAAAGATGTGGAGAAATTTAGGAGATACGAACATTTTTTCACCACTTCCAGTGATTTTGGGATAAATTAAGTGATGTTAAACAACAAATACCACTTCATTACCAAGAATGCTGGAGATAAAGAAAAGTTTCATCTCTAGTAAGTAGATTCCTTAAGATAAAGCGAACACCTGCTGTATCCTTGAAAATTTTTATTGCCGTGAAGAGAAATTTGACATTTCAATGAATTTTGATGAGAAGGATGTGAATATACAACTTCGTTAATATTCCCGTGCTTATCATAATTTCAAATTACCTTTTTGTACACTCCACTGCTTTAAAGTGTAGTCTGGGGGGAACCAAATATTATTTACAACACTGTGAATGGATGTTTGGATACTTCTCTGTCCAAACATGCAATAGTCAGCTCTAAGCACACTCATGAAATGTGATGAAATGATATCTTATTTTTTTTTTTTAAAAAGCAGAACAACCGGGGGCCATAATGCTGTGAAAAGACTGGATATTTCAAAGGAGATGAAAAATGAAAGTATCTTGATTAAGACCAAAGATTTCTATCTCGTAAGAGTTAAGAATCAATATATGATAAAATGACAATATTCAAGCCAAGGCCTGGTAAATGCAAACAACAGATATTCTGCCTTGCTTGATCTTACATTATAGAGTAAGAGAAGACATTACATACACATATCGTGAAATAATTATGATCTGTGGTGTATATATACAAATACCGTCACTGTTTAACAAAATCGATGCTAGACGTATGCTTTGCTAGCAGCTGTAATAACAAATCTCATATGAATATTTTATAACAAATGTCATATGAATAACAAATTGTACACAATAAATTACACACCTTTCAGTGATAACATGTGTTTGCAATAGTCATATTTTAACCAAGTCTTACCTCACTGATTGTGGTGGTTGAAGGATAAGTAATAGTTACAGTGAACACCGAAAATGAGAACAAAATTAAATATTCACTGCTTAACAGGGTTTCTGTATTTAGCTTCCACTGGCTTTCATTCACTAGATAATTATGCATTGCATTTTCATAGCTGTGAAACACTCGAACATCCATTCATAACTTATGAATCTCTGAATTAAAAACAAAAAAAAAACAAAAAAAAAAGAACAAGATCGTTAACCAGCTGCTATATCTTATATCTCCAAGAACATTCAGTTTAAATGTGGCTATATAACATGTACAATTATTAAATACCATGATCGAAAACATTTTGAAAAACAAAAACAACAAAAAAAAAACAACTTGGTTTTATCGGTAATGTTCATACGAAAACTATTTATCACTATCAAAATGCAATTTTTTTTCTAAATACTGACACATATTTATTGTTCTAAAAGGATCTATGGTTTTACTATTTATTCCTAATATGGATAATTTGTAAATGGGGAAGATTTATTTGTTTTAAAAGCTGTCCTTTAACATAAAAGCAGCATAAAAATAAACATCCGATGCCATATACTTAAATAAATGAATTAAATTCAAATGTTTCTATATCTTTAGAAAATTTGCCTTATGCTTCATCAATCTTTGATGTATTAAAATATGAAGTACTTTCAACAATAAAGGAAAAAAGACCTGTTTAAGCTCGGATACGGAGCACATCTGCAGCTGTATCTTTGCATACAGGGCATTTCCTCTCATTTTCTACAGGCCGATTGACCAGGCTTTCAGCACATTCCATACAGAACAGATTATGTCCACAAGGAACAAGAGCAGCAACCACCTCTGCCTCTTCACAAATTTTGCAAACTCTTGGTGTGGGGGAGCTTTGGGAGCCAGAGGTCTCACTGAGAGAGCAACTCTTGCTGGTAGGGGAGGAGTCACCACTAGGGAAACCATTCAGCTGACCAGTAAACATACCATTTTCTCCCACCAGACCACCTGAGAGGGTGCCCAAAGAAGGGCCATTAAAGGTACTACCAAAGCTGTTAAGTTCTTCATTAAGTCCTCCCTGTAACCCATTGAGGCCATTCATGCCTTCTCCGTTGCCCATCAGATTCATACCAAGACTTGAGGTGACACTGTTGGTTGTCTGGAAGAGATTACCCAGGACAAGGCTTCCCTTGGTTTGGGTGGCAGGGGCAGTTGATAGCAAAGGAAAGCTTGTGAAAGCTGATGGCTCAGATGGCTCTGTCAAACTTCTCAATGTTGGACTGTTCATGGGGGCTCCAAAGGGGTTAGACAATGGGGGGCTTGAGAACGAAGTTTCATTTATGAACTCTTGTGGGGGTGAGATGCTTGCAGAGCTGTTTGAAGAAGACGAGATGCTATTGACAGGCATATTGTACTGAAAGCTGTTGCCGCTGCGGCCAGAGTTTATGATGTGGTTTTTCCGACTTGTCAGAGCTGAGGATGGTCCCAGCATTTGGGAATAATCAGATGTGGCATTGCTCCACGTGGTGATCTGCCCATTCTGTGGAGATGGGTGATCTAGCATACTGCCGTATCCTCGCCAGTCGTAGTTGCAATGTGCTGGTGGACTTGTGGATGAAAAAGTGTTGTTAAAACCTTGTGATGTAAAGCCACTGCCATTGGGAACACTCCCGTTTGTGCTGAAGTTGCTAGATATGCTGCTGGAACTGTGACCATTAGGGGGTAAAATATCACCGTGATAGAAGGAAAAGTCATTGCTGTTGTGCCTTTGATCATCACTCCAATTAGTGGGAAGGTTGGTTGTATCTTGCAGGCGGCAGTGCCTGGTCCGGGTTTCGATGTGGCGGAGAATCATCATCTTGGCTCGCTCCACATTCTCAGGCTGACCTCTGATCTCAAATATTGGAGCTTTGTCACGATTTGGTGTAACGATGAAAGTGTCTGTATCTTGTTGGATGGCTTTGATAGTCTGGCCTTTCAGCCCAACGACCAGGCCCACCACTCGGTAAGGCACAGTGACCTGTATCATTATGTCTCCCTCCCTGGTGGCAGGCTTGTTCCCCTCCAGACCCCCGCCAGCTTTGTGATGATTGCGGGAGGCACGAATGTGTGTGAAATGTTCGGCAGCGCTCTGAATCTCCTCCATCACGTGAAGAACTGCTTCTTCCTTCCCTGTCACCACAAACACTGGTGACTGAGTTCGCATGGGTGTCTTGATATACGTGTTTGTTCTGGCTCTCAAGTCTTTAATCTTGCAACCTGCAACACAAGCAAATGACGGATTTGATTAATTCTTTATAATCTGTAAAACAGTTGGAAAACACCAATGTCATTTTAGTTCAGTAAACATACAAGACAACAGTTTTGCTATATCTTTTGTCAAGTACGGCATCAGGACATCAAACCCAGTTTCTTTGAAAAGAAAAGTGGGCAACTGTAGGTAATCACGATTACAGAAAAATAAAGCATTCTATAAAGAGTCAGTGAAATGTCAGAGTGTGTACGGTGTGCTGTCTTTTCTGTCGAAAATGTTAGGACTGCGGCTTCTAGTTCTACTTCTTCTGAACACTGTTGTTTCCTTCCAAAGCTTGTCTTTCAAAGACATATAAAGGCACAAAGCCTCAGTTTTGTGATCTGATGTTAAGAATGTTTGCCATGACTTTCTTCCTGCCCGTGCGACGAACACCACACTGAGTGGGTCTACGTTAGACTCGTGCAATCTCAAAACGATTTAAAATACATATTTAATCTCCCCGGTTGTCTGGTACGTGAGGCGATTTCATTCTCAGCGGCGGACAGGAAATTTATCCATCTAAAGAACAACGGATCTTCAATACCTTCCATCTGCCCTTTACTTTAAACAGAGAAAAAAGTTGGAGACGAGATGAGATGGAGAACGAGAGAACAAGCCGGTGCGCCTTATTGCGCCAGTCGTCCCTGCAGATTAAGCAAATTGTGACACAAGCAATTAATCAGTTTAGTCCAAAGGGCCATACCAGTCCCTAGGAAAATTCTCCATGTCACAAGCCATGATAGAGAGCTTGGCTAGTGAAAAAAGACAAGAGGAGTAGTGTGTCCCTGCAGGGGCTATCCAGACCAAATAAGTCAACAAAGCCCCGCTTTGGCGATCGATTAAGAAAGCTGACCAAAAATAATATGGCTGTCCCCGATCGTTTGAGGTGCTGGACGTAACACACGCCTTGTATGATGCTGAGTTGGAGGATATGTGCGGGGTAAAATTACAAACGTCAGATGTCCCCTCTGGCTACAGTAAGGAACATCACTATCCGGAGCTTCATTCCCAGTACAAATATTTACTTCTACATCACCCCAAAACCTGTAAAGACGCTTGCATTGATACGATGAAAAGATGCCGTGACACTGATCTCGTTACTAGGCCTGGCTTTAGGTAACTTCGATAGTGATTTGAAAAAACAAACCAAAAAGGTGTTGTTGCTGCGATTTCAGGCAAAAGGGAGGGAAAGCTGAAGAATTTAAACATCAACCACAACCGAAAAGGATCCCAGCCAGTAACTCTGTTTTTCCCACGTAGATTTGTATTGGATTTCCCTAAGCTTGACAGGATTACCGTTGGAGCCGGTTCCCTACATCAAACCGACGTCGGTACGAGTCACAACCAGCCGATCTGCGTAGGAATGATGTCATGTCTTTGTGCAAACTTGACTTCCATCCTATGCGTCGGATTTCCATAGGGTTGCTCACTGGGATGATTACAGAAACACCGGGAACAGAAATGGACTTGGATCACTGTGCACAACATCAGAGCATAGCCTTTCTAATTCTGGGGACCGTCTTCGGTAGAGTTTCAACCGGTTTGGATGTTTGTAAATCTCGGGGGGGGGGGGGGGCATAATATCGGCTTAGTAAATAAAAAGTGCACTTTTTAAACTGGTTTCTTGAAAGTGCATATCAAATCAGTGTTTCTCTCAATGTTTCACGGCACTGAAGTGTTGTATTATGATACGTGAGCTCAGTGCATTGGCCATCGTAAAATATTGTAGGTTCTATGGAATAAAATGATTCCATTTATAGCCCTTGAAAGCAAAGAATTGTGTAACAAAGTTTGAGCCGAGACACACAATACCAAGACGGATCATTCCTTCTTTCACTATAATATGCCCACAACTTGCGCGCGTATAAACACGGTGAATACTACTCACAGAGCTCTGTGGTAGTAGTCTTTTTCGTTCAATTATGAACGAATTATGGTGCGGATTATTGCATTGTTGATGGAGTGCAAGCCGACGGACGGAATCTGGCGAACTGAACCGTCTCGGTATCTTGTGTCTCGGGTATGAGCGTTGTTTTGGCCAAGCAGGTGTCTCCTGATCTCTTCAAATTTCATAACCAGCTGCCACTGAAAAACCCGCGGGAAAATGAAGGCGTAAAATCATTTTTATTCATTTTCAACTTGCATCGAGTGCAGGAACGTCACGAAAAGCTATCCAAATGTGACAGTCGTCGATAAATAATAAAAACATGAAGATTAAGGGAGAGACCCATTTGGCACACACACACCGACGTATAAAGTTATCACAAACGCGCATATTTGGATTCAATTGTTTCAACTTTGATCATTAAATGCGTTTATAGATGTTTATTTTTCTTTCGCTCAGGTTTGTAAGGCACAAGGATGAAAAGTCAAGGTGTCTCGGGGACATTGTGATGTCAGCCAAGTGTTCGACACCAGCCATGTATAGTCACTAGACACCTGCTTTTTTCTTTAACACTAACATACCATTCCGCCCTCGTGTCTTACAGTAAAAATTAAATATGTGACGGATATTCTAGTACAATGCATAAAAGGTCTATAATTCTTATTTATAGTGTCTCCACCCCCATGCCATACCTGCATGTGAGCTAACAACAGAAACTCGATTACTTCGCCTCTTTTACACTCACCGATTGTCGCGATAATGTAACTCAAGTCAGTCAGTGAGCGTCGATAATTATCTATACTAGATGCTCAAGAGTTTGTGTGTGGTACGAAGCCAGTTCTCCCGTTACATAGTGCAAGTACTTTTAGAAGGGAAGGGCAACTGTTCTGCTGCCAACATCCATCTCTCGCTTGCCATTGACGTCATAAAGGTCTGGCGTAAAAAAAAATCTGGACAAGGAGAAGATGGACTTTCGGGGGGTGGGGAGGGGGGAGAGGAATAAAGAGTGCTAATTTGTTCGTGTGTTTTTGCTAAGTGTTTTCTAGATAGCATTAATCCTTCGTGGCTCTCAACAGCAAAGTGGATACTCTAGAAATATGGTTGCTAATCCTCATTAATCGATGACTGCGTCTACTTTCAACTTATCCCTGAATCCTACTGAAAGCAAACAGCTGACTCTTGATATGTGCATAGTTCACGTGCGTCATTAATGAGTAACACTGTGAAGCCTTTAGCGACAGTGTCACAACTACGTCCACAGACACAACCATGTGTTCAGATTACACGTCCAAGCTACGATCCGGCGGATCAAACATCACGTCCATTTGTTTTATCGAAAGGCGCGGTATTTGGGTAGAGCTTAAATACCAGTGCAAACACCGAGTCAAACAGTCAGGATCACGTGCGTAACGTCGTGTTGGTTGCCACGATGTGTCATATTTGTCCCACATTGTCAAAGCTGAAGGGGCCCTATTGTTTAACAGTCTCTCAAAGTCAGACTATGCGTGCTTTTGTTTTGTTTTGTATTTGTTTTGTGTTGTACCTGTCTGATTTTGTGCCAAAGAACGATGAAAATAAAGGACCGCAGGAGCCGACGAGATACCTCATTTAAGCAAGGCAGGAATGTGTATTCCGGAGCTACGGGACCAGTCTTAATTAGCTCTGCTCTAAGCCAATACACGGACGAAGAATTATAGAACCCTGGAGGCGTTCAAGCCAGAGCAGATAGCAACCTGTCAGTGACTAGAAAACGACCTCCTTGGGGTTAAGGGGATTACATGCCGAATTGCCATTGTCCCTTGGACCGCGTGCCAGATGAAAATTGTTTGTCTCAACAAATAAAATTGTTGAAATAATTATACCCAAGGTATTACACACATACAAACACAATTACAAAGATTCTGGTTGTATTCTTTACCCCCTATAAAAGTAACGTGACGCCTGCACTAAAACAAAGGGGCTGAAGACAATCTATCCAAACCACAGAGCTAAGAATCGGTACAAGTTAACTGGTAAGGAGGCATGAACCTTTAGCATTTCATTTGTCAGTGTGACATCCCGTGCCAGTTTGCCGATTGTTTAACTATGAGACTGGGTACTCAGAATAAAATATGAGTATTTCACAGAAACGAACACACAACATAAAATCTCGTCCACCCTTGATTTTATTTTCGGGGGCCCATATTAATTTAACAAAATGCAAAAATGGCAGTATCACATATGTGACTTCGTCTGTTTGCTTTTTCATGCGTGGACACATTTGCTTTCCTCTACTACTGTGTATGTGGTTTCGCATTTCGATAAGTTATTAGAATTGGTCACCAAACTGCAAGCGCACTTGAGTCACAGACCCGAAGGCCTCTCTTCGTCACTCTCCGTATCCAAAATAGCTAAATGCCACTAACCGACAGCAGAAAGAGGCATTTGGTGTGATCCTATTTATACCAACATCACAAGTATGTAGTTCATCTATGTGATGGGTGTGAGTTCTACGTGCACTATAAACTCGGTGAAAGCTGTTGCAGTCAACACGTGTTTCGTACATGCATGCCAAAGCGCCCACACTCGGGGGCTCCACCATGGTATATACTGACACCGGCGTAAATAATTTATATGGCACATTTATTTACTGCAGCACGAGGAATATATTTTGATGACTGGTCCTGACAATGTAAAGACATTTCAACGAGACATTGCTGTATCATACCACTCACTAGACTCGTGATAAAACTGCATTTTGGTCCTCCTGATTTAGATTTGTTGAATACTTTGATAAAACAGGACATGTTTTGCATGCAGTTAAAGTTTCAAATTAATCATAGATTGTCTCTGCACAATAATTCAGGTCATGACCGACTCCCTGAAATATCCTAATTGTACGATGATTCTATATAAACGGTTTACAATCGCATCTTGCCGATGGTGTATTTCATTTCTTACCAATATCCTAAACTTGCTGGTTGAAATAGGGTGTGACGGCCGTTTTCTTTTGTCATTTGGAAAGGTCGAAAAAAAAAAACGGTCCTCTGAGTGACCTCCTGTTATGAAGTAGCTTACATCTTGCAGTCTGTCAAGTAGCCACTTAAATTTGCGTCAATCCATAGGCCTTACGCCTCGTAAAAAGGTTTTAAATTCATTCGGACTTCTTCAATGAAGGACTAACGATATAAATACTGGGGGGAGGGGCGGGAGGAGAATGTGTGTGTGAGAGAGAGAGAGAGAGAGAGAGAGAGAGAGAGAGAGAGAGAGAGAGAGAGAGAGAGAGAGAGAGAGAGAGAGAGAGAGAGAGAGAGAGAGAGAGAGAGAGAGAGAGAGAGAGAGAGAGAGGTGTGACTTGTGAGGAGCAGTGGAAGGAAAATACAGCATTTCATAAAGAGCATCTGGTGAAAGAAGCTCAGGGACGCAGTCACAAATGACACCTAAATGAATTGGTCGGGGAGACTCTAGCACAAAACTAGGCACACGATTGTTAAAAAAGGGGGGTAGTCAGAATGGAAATGACAGACCCAGAAATCCATTATTCTGGACGAACATGTTTCGAAGTCGGCTTAAAACCGCTGAAATGCCGCAGTGATGTTTGACATGTTCATTTTAAAATTAAGTGTCGAGCCAGATCAATGTTCATTAAATCTCGGGTCTGCCGAGACCGCAGCCATCCTGCGGCTGAAGGGAAAACAAAAACAAAAAAATCACAAGAAAAACAGGAGCAAGAGGAAGGAGCAAGAGAGGTGGAAGCAGAGAGGGAGAGTGTGGGGGTGTGACAGCGGACATAAGAGGAAAAATAAATGTGGGGAGGAAATGCGAAATGCGATAAAGAGTAGGGAACGAAAATACCATAAAATGGGGGAACAAGTGTAAAGGACAGAGTTTAGTAGGTCAAAGATCCCATACCAGTCGTGCGACGTTCAGTAACCAAGTTACATTGAGCCACAACGTCAACGAGATTAATGTCAGGGTTGGGAAGGGGCTTTCTGGGGGGGGGGGGATGAGGGGGGAGAGGAGAGAATGCAAGAGGAGCCGTCCACCAAACCAGCAAGACCAGATAGATGTACGCTCCTGGCCAACATTTCTGTATACAGAGGGCACAGAGGGAGCACAACACAAGTAGATCTAGAAACGAAAAAAAAAAAAAAAGGTATAAACAAGAAAAGAAGGAGAAAGCTGTATGCCTGGTGGGTTTGACTTCAAAAACCAATTAAGGTAGTGGCCTGACCTGCTAAAAGGCCACATCGTGAGGACCGGACAAGTGGATAAATCGGGGCGGTGAAGAAATGCGAAAAGGTCCTCAGATCAAGGCTAATTTAAGTATAATTATAAACGTTGTATGTGAGAGAGCAAAAGATACACGAGGGGAAAAAAAAGGAGAGAAAAGTGAGGGCATGAGAAATGTGCTGAAAAGTAACATCAGGACTCTGTCCAGAAATAATGGAGGAAAGAAATGAAAGGACTTCTGTACTTGCACACAAGAGTGGACGGGATTGGGGGGGGGGGGGGGGGAGTGGAAGACCAAATAGGCCTCACGGAGTGTTTCATGTTTTGTGTGTGGCGGGGAGGTGATGGTGAACAGTAATGTAAATAACGACACAATAGCAATCCGATGACAATGTCCTACGTAACACGTAAAAGTGGGGTAGTCTTTCACCATTTGTTTAAACCCGTTTGACGTTTTGTATACTACACATAAACCAATACTCATTCCATTCATTCAATAGGGGTGGCCTTCACAAGGTTAAGAGCATGATGTGACAAAGGGCGGTGTCACATTCACGAATGGCTGCGTTCTCCAGTTGTGAATGGGACTATGCTAATGACTAACTCCACATTAAATAACTACAAGTCGCATTCATTCATTTTGAACTCTAACCGTAGCGACTAATTAATGATAACTTATCCTCACCAACAAAATATTTTGCCGAGGGCAGACTTACGTGGACAAAAGAAAAAGGTGGAGGGGGGGGGGGTGACCCCTCCTCTTCCCCCTTTCTCAGGTTTATGATGCCATGACTATCATTAGGGTGAAAATCGGGATGTGAAGGAAGGAAGGTGTAGCAAAGAGACAGAGAAATGAAATGTAAACATGGCAGAATAAAAGAAAAAAAAAGGGAGGGGAGGGGGGGGATAAACATCGTATCTGTTACCTATCTTTGCCAATTATTGGGAATTGGGAGGGGGGGGAATAAACATCGTATCTGTTACCTATCTTTGTCAATTATTGGGAATTGGGAGGGGGGGGATAAACATCGTATCTGTTACCTATCTTTGCCAATTATTGGGAATTGGGAGGGGGGGGGGGGATAAACATCGTATCTGTTACCTATCTTTGCCAATTATTGGGAATTGGGAGGGGGGGGGGGATAAACATCGTATTTGTTACCTATCTTTGCCAATTATTGGGAATTGGGAGGGGGGGGGATAAACATCGTATCTGTTACCTATCTTTGCCAATTATTGGGAATTGGGAGGGGGGGGGATAAACATCGTATCTGTTACCTATCTTTGCCAATTATTGGGAATTGGGAGGGGGGGGATAAACATCGTATCTGTTACCTATCTTTGCCAATTATTGGGAATTGGGAGGGGGGGGGATAAACATCGTATCTGTTACCTATCTTTGCCAATTATTGGGAATTGGGAGGGGGGGGATAAACATCGTATCTGTTACCTATCTTTGCCAATTATTGGGAATTGGGAGGGGGGGGATAAACATCGTATCTGTTACCTATCTTTGCCAATTATTGGGAATTGGGAGGGGGGGGGGAAAAACATCGTATCTGTTACCTATCTTTGCCAATTATTGGGAATTGGGAGGGGGGGATAAACATCGTATCTGTTACCTATCTTTGCCAATTATTGGGAATTGGGAGGGGGGGGGGGATAAACATCGTATCTGTTACCTATCTTTGCCAATTATTGGGAATTGGGAGGGGGGGGGATAAACATCGTATCTGTTACCTATCTTTGCCAATTATTAGGAATTGGGAGGGGGGGGGATAAACATCGTATCTGTTACCTATCTTTGCCAATTATTGGGAATTGGGAGGGGGGGGATAAACATCGTATCTGTTACCTATCTTTGCCAATTATTGGGAATTGGGAGGGGGGGGGGATAAACGTATCTGTTACCTATCTTTGCCAATTATTGGGAATTGGGAGGGGGGGGGATAAACATCGTATCTGTTACCTATCTTTGCCAATCATTGGGAATTGGGAGGGGGGGGGGATAAACATCGTATCTGTTACCTATCTTTGCCAATTATTGGGAATTGGGAGGGGGGGGGATAAACATCGTATCTGTTACCTATCTTTGCCAATTATTGGGAATTGGGAGGGGGGGGGGGATAAACATCGTATCTGTTACCTATCTTTGCCAATTATTGGGAATTGGGAGGGGGGGGGATAAACATCGTATCTGTTACCTATCTTTGCCAATTATTGGGAATTGGGAGGGAGGGGGGGATAAACATCGTATCTGTTACCTATCTTTGCCAATTATTGGGAATTGGGAGGGGGGGGATAAACATCGTATCTGTTACCTATCTTTGCCAATTATTGGGAATTGGGAGGGGAGGGGGAGATAAACATCGTATCTGTTACCTATCTTTGCCAATTATTGGGAATTGGGAGGGGGGGGGGGATAAACATCGTATCTGTTACCTATCTTTGCCAATTATTGGGAATTGGGAGGGGGGGGGATAAACATCGTATCTGTTACCTATCTTTGCCAATTATTGGGAATTGGGAGGGGGGGGGATAAACATCGTATATGTTACCTATCTTTGCCAATTATTGGGAATTGGGAGGGGGGGGGGAATAAACATCGTATCTGTTACCTATCTTTGCCAATTATTGGGAATTAGGAGGGGGGGGATAAACATCGTATCTGTTGCCTATCTTTGCCAATTATTGGGAATTGGGAGGGGGGGGGGGATAAACATCGTATCTGTTACCTATCTTTGCCAATTATTGGGAATTGGGAGGGGAGGGGGGGATAAACATCGTATGTTACCTATCTTTGCCAATTATTGGGAATTGGGAGGGGAGGGGGGGATAAACATCGTATCTGTTACCTATCTTTGCCAATTATTGGGAATTGGGAGGGGGGGGGATAAACATCGTATCTGTTACCTATCTTTGCCAATTATTGGGAATTGGGAGGGGGGGGGGATAAACATCGTATCTGTTACCTATCTTTGCCAATTATTGGGAATTGGGAGGGGAGGGGGGGATAAACATCGTATCTGTTACCTATCTTTGCCAATTATTGGGAATTGGGAGGGGAGGGGGGGATAAACATCGTATCTGTTACCTATCTTTGCCAATTATTGGGAATTGGGAGGGGGGGGATAAACGTATCTGTTACCTATCTTTGCCAATTATTGGGAATTGGGAGGGGGGGGGAGCTCAGAAATGGGCGGGCGTTGTGACGAAAAATCAAGTCATCATATGTTTCCACTGCGTAGTGTCTACATTAAATTATACCTTTTTAGTGGCAAATGTGAGAAGTGAAAATTGTGCCTTTTTACTTCGTCGTTGGTTTCACCCACTTCCACCTCCCCCTTCCTCCATTTTTTGTTGTTTTTTATGTTCGACGGAGGATAGAAATGTGATTAATTAGTGTGCTTTAAGTCAGCCTTGGATTCTTTAATAACTTTGGATGAGGCAACTAGTCTATCCCACAGGGTCACTAAAACGGCTACACCACGTTAAGAGATCTCGAAAATACACACTTTCCACTTGAAAGCTTTTTTTTTTTCCCCCAGATTACTTGGAAGCACCAGCTGACTGACTGAACTAGTTAACTGTATAACTCATAATTAGCCTTTTAACTTCCTAGCAAACATTCCGGAAATGCTACAACCAATTAAATCCCTCCTTGTACAGTGCGATTTCCTATCAACTTCAAGCAGTGACTTCGCTTTGAATACCAGTTTAAAACACTTCTTACTTGCACTAAAATATACAATAAGAAACTGAAAGAGGTGTCTGACGGTCTGAACTTCCACCTATTCATTCTTTATCTATCGGAGTACCTGCCTTTGTGGCTGAACAGGTGTGAGATGGCTAAACTAAACCGAAATACAGAGAAGGGGGTAAATGGGAGAGAAGGAAACACACATACCAAACAATCCCCAACTATGAGAAACAGGTAGTGGCACGTGTAGGTGTTTATTTTTAACCTACCCCCTTACAGCGTAATAACCCGCAGCATGGCGCTCACACTAAACTTGACGTCGAGTGGTTCTTTTAAAAAACAAGAAGGCCAGAAAAGAATATTAAAAGAAATCAGATAAAATCAAAATAAGATAGAGAAGCCAAACTGTTTAACTTCTGCTTAATGAACCGCTAAGTCGCTGTGCGAATGTGCCTCTGCGAAAGTACTTACTGGGATTTTGCCAGAGTATGTCACACTACTACTATTACAGTGACTTGAAGTCATAATTTAGTACACTTTCTGACCATGGGCGAGTTATTAATTTTGGAATTTACCGCAAATTCATACTTAAAATCACCCCCTGCCAAGAATATTTTTAAAAAACTGTTTTAATATTAAAACTTTGTTATGAAAAACTACTTCAGGATTAAAAAAACACGACTTCCTTAAACGTGTGTCCTCATTATTGACTGTTAGGATGCACGCATGAATCTTTCTACATTTTGTTGACCTCTGTATCACACCAACTATCAGTGCAAGAACTCACTCTAAAACCATGCAATCTTGCCTACAAGCCCACGAATTTAGCCTAAGCCCACACATGCAACTTTGCTGTGTTGCAGTCGCATATTAAATCGAGGCGAATGAACGATGATGCACGCGCACACAACATAGAACGGGTTCATTAGATTCAAGCGGGACATGAAACTAAGCCAAGACAGATCACATGTGCGCTAGTCTTATACTTTTTTCTTCTTTCTGCAAAAGATGGCAAGGACTTGGTGAAAAACTACATGAAATTCAACTTGACCTTTTTATACAGAATCCTCCCCTAATGTAATCAATTTTACCTTTGCGCTCAAGTCTTGAGTGAAAATGTCGAAGTTATAAAATGTGCCACGCGACTATCCAGAATATAATAATTACATTACATTAATTCAGTTTTGTCAATAAAATACTGTCGTACAGGAATACACATAGTGTCACACAGTAGCAATAAACTTGCGCTTGCACATGTGTGCGTTTGTGTGCGCACGTCTGTTCAATGCGAGTGCATAAAAAAAGGGGGCGGGGCTGTGGGGGCTGTATGGGCTGTGATGGAGAGTACCAGATCATGATCAATAAAATTCTTCACGACCCAGATAAAGTATTGATGGATCGAAGATATAAAAACAAACTTAACAAATAAGCTGCTGTTACAGGTCACACTAACCCCGACTAAATGCGAGCACCCTCCATCCTTCAAAATCTGCTGCCCCAAAGCATTGGGGGCTGAAATCGATGAGGCCTAATCCCGTCTTTCAATGACAGGAATTTAAGAGACAGAGTTGAAAAAAAATATGAAGGCCTTCACTTACGTTTGCTTTTTCTTTACTTTGTTTACCAAATAGATCCACCGGGACGAACAGCCAGTAGGCCAAATTTTGCACCCCCCCCCCCCCTCACGCCAATACTGTCATAATAAACTTTTCCGTAACCCACAATGCGACCGCATCTTTACATTAACGATTGAAACTTGTTCATTTTGACGTGCACATTGGTCACCCTACCTACACTTGTTAATAGTTATTATCAGTGATGCTGCTTGCAGCCTGCCTGTCTGACATCCGTCTGTGACACATTCCTTATGGCTTACGAGGTAGACAATGTTAGCGGTAAACATTCCGCCTCAAGATCTCTACCATGCCAGCACCGCGGGTAATTGCTTGTCATTTTACCGTATACCTCGCTGTTTGTTCTATACCTGTCGTAATGACAGTAATAACACAAGTGATGACTGTCTAATAACAACTATTCTCTTCGGTGGTAAAGCAGGCAGACACTACAGTAGAGGAGGGCTTGGCAGTGTTACGATGGATTGGTTTGCAAGGGTTGTAGGGTGGAGAAATAAGTGGCGAAAGGAGTGGCAACAGACACTAGCATCAGAAGAGGAAAATGGTGGTAAACAGAGTGGCTGGTACCTGTTTATGCATAGGCCTATATCACACAACAACAAAAATAACAGAAAATGGAAGGATAGCAACAATAAAAGAGGAAGGTGAAGGTCACCCCCTAGAGATCAAACACTCTCACAATAAGCGTTGCATACCACTCACCCACCGTCTCGGCATCCAAAATGCAATATATACAAATATCGATCGCGAGAAGCCAACAATAGCCTCACACACTAGACTAGAGGGGGACTTGGCTGCTGAAACGCAATCCGCACCAGCGTTTACTCGTGTGAACAGGCGTCACATTACAATTGGTAGTTGCAATATTGCAATGAAATCACCCATTTCATCATAGTGCATTTCCATGTAAAGGCTATCCCTTGACATTTACGCAGAAAGCTTAACAGCTGCATCCAGGCTATCTAAAGTCCAACTGTCTACGATGATGTAAAGCATATTTCTCGGGGTTGGGGTGGAGAAACAAATGAGCAATAATGATATACATTTCCTTACATACTTACTACAATGAGTGTGATTTTTTAACAGTAAAACCAAAAAAATCTCGCACTCGCTCTCTGACAGACAAATTAAATGAGCCACTCGTGGGAAACAAAAATTTAGAATGAAGAAAAAAAATTATAATCCATCACATGGCAGGATTTCAATGCAATTTAGTGTGCGTACGTTCGGATTAATCTGGATTTGCCAAACAAATAGGCCAATTGTTCTCCTTTCTTGTTGTGCCCTCCCAAAATAATTTAAAGAAACGAAAACAAAACAAAACAGATCCTACAAATTCCCCACCTCAGTGATTTTGTAAAAGGCTTTCTGTATATGTATAGAACCAGAGATACACTGGAAGTGAACAGAACAAAACACACAAAAACAAGAGGGAAAACTGTGGCTGTTACAATGGGTTATCTTGTTGGTCCGCCAGTTACACGAAGACAAAGACAGCTAATCAATAGCGCTAGGATTAGCTCTAGGACAGAGGGCTTAGCACTAAAACCACTGACAATTACCGGGACAAAACCCGCCCATTAGGTGCCAGTTGGGAGCCCGAAACCTTCATATTAACACGGTCAAAGAAATTACAGGACATCTTTTACGTGCAGGGTGGAATCGTTCGTTGCGTGGGCACGTCTTGTCAAATGAAACACTTACGCTTCCTGTGTAAAAAAGGTTACCTATCACATGATATGTCTTTCACCTTTCACCCCCCCCCCCCCCAACCCCTTCACAAGTTTATCATTTATGACTACATTCACAATGAAGTTTGTCATTCAACACTACACGATTAAACAATTAAATAATTTACAATGTCATATGACTATGATCATATTTATTACTTTCGAAGTGGCCTGGTGAAGTGCGACAATGATACCGGTTTGTATTATATTTCCATTTTACGCATTTTTAGCACAGGACACTTGTTTAACGGGTAACCGTGCTGTTGTTCACTCGGTCACCCAACCTGCATAAAGAAAGAGCTCTTTAACAATTTTATGTCCATCAGAATTTATCCCGCATAATCATGTATTGATCCATTCAATCTCATAACACGGTAGGATTATAAAATTCGCAGTCTGTTATGTTAATTTTCAACAGTTTCAGCTTAATTTGCGTTGCCTGTTTTTTCTTTTTTTTTGCCTTTCATTATCGTTTTTTTTTTTTTAAGTTCGTAAATTGATGTCTCACGCGTATTTTGTTGTCCTGCTATATAATACGTGTCTGACATTTCGCACAGACAGAGGGTAAGGAACTTACTGTGTGTAGCAGAACGACTGTTTATAGCCAGCGCTTAGGGAGGGAGCAGTGTTACATGAGCTGAACAGCTGGTATGGGTGTTTTCTTCGTGTCCAAAAAGCGTTGCGGAAAAGTCGAAAGTACTGCTGGTCAAGTTTTCACAAATAGCGTCCTTGAGGTTGAACTGTATAACCTTCATTCCCCATGCCAATTTCATTCAAGCATTTCCATGATGACAGTTAGTTCTTAATGTTTCCGTACCTGTTTACTCTGTACCGTGAGTATGGAGAATGAGTTGTTCCCCTATGTATGATACCTACCTCCCAACTACTGAAAAGACTTACTTCATACATTGTACATGGATATAAACCATTAGTTGATAACTTTCAAATCTGGTTAAAAAATTCTTCCCCTGACTTGTAATGCTACTAGGACGCTGTTAACAACGTGCACTGCGCAATACAACTTGCCCTGTGTACAACGTGAAGACAGACAAAAAGTATCATTACTGACGCGGCCACAAAAACACATGTAATGCTTTCGCCTTTATGAGCAAATTAATAATTGAGTGTGTGGTGTGTGCAGCCGTCATGAAACAAAGTGTAGGAAGTGGGCTATATCATTCATCAGAGGAAACAGAGGGCTGAATACTTGGTCAAGCAGCGCAACCGGAGACACTCCATGCTGCTCATTAGCTGCTGGCTAACAAAATTATGTTGATATGGCAATTATCATTTCTTCGGCCAGTGTCCCACTTTCTTTACAGACCAAGAAAAACGGTTTCCGCTTCGTCAAAATATGGATTCAATATTGAAAAAAAAAAAAAATGCCTCAGTTTGACAGAATAAAGTTCATTTACTGGCCGGTTATCTAAGTTCTCGTTGGCCCATGAATGAAAATAGATCAGATTACTGAAAACATGGGTAATTACAATGAAAACCGATATGTCGCCTTTGGGCATGTAGTGAGTAAAACATTTCATTCAGCTCTGGTTGCATTTATACTACTGGCAGAGAATAATGAGGGAGTAATGAGTGATGGAGCGGTGGAATTGGAGAAAAAAAAAAAGAACAGAATGGCCAAGTACAGCTAACTACTGACACATATATTATTTACATTAATGTCAGTACTCAATCGACATTATGAAACCGATGGGTGATGTTAGTCACTGATCCCCCAGTAACCCCCTGAAAACTATAGCGAGCGTTTTATGACAACTCATAACAAGAGAAGACTAGATCTAGTTAAAATAAGTTTCTGTGGGGAAAGAGACGCAATTCCAAGTGTCACGAAGAACTCTTTGGGGTGCTAAACCTATTGATGTGTAAAATTTAAAAGTGAAAGCAATACTTCCTCCTCACCACCCCAAATCTCCAAATAAAACGATTCCACAAACAAATTTTCTCCGGCATCTGGCTGACTATCTTTAAGTGCTATGACTGCAGTCTCAAGTTCCTAAAGAGTGTTTGGTGTGGTAGGGGAGTGGGAAGGTGTTGAGAAAACACTAAGCACTACACTGCAATAGCGCAATATATCGTGACTCAGCTCGACCAACCTTGGCCTTCCAAAAAGGAAAGGGCGAGGAAACGAAACTACGAGAATGGCTTGGCGGCAGTGTTGATGCTAGATAACTGAATTAGGCATCGCCAGTTTTTTTGTTGTTGTTTTCCCCATTTTTTTTTTCAGGCCAAAAGAAAGCTCTCACACTGAAATGGTGGCCAAAATAAGACGAGAGAATGGCCCAACATAGGGGAAACAAGTTAAGTAATGATAGGGTGATGTCGCTGGAGAATAGGTCCTTTGTACAGATGGTCCATTGATAGATGGAACCGCTTCTGGCGACTCAGAGGCTGGGGTTTCAATTTTGAATTCATATTGACGGAAGGCATGTCGACACGGTGTAATGGTACGGTCATTGAGAAACGTGACCTGGAATTGAGGACAACGAGTTTCATAGGAAGGGCTGGGCATTGACAGACATCCTCTTGCACACCCATCCCCTGCAGCAAAGTGTTGTCTTTTTGTGTGTGCGTGTGTGTGTTCTTGTTTTTGTGAGTTATCCTAAATGCGTAATTATCAGTCATATCAGCTCGTCAAGCGACTCGTGTTTGGCTCTTCCTCTTCCATCTCTAATCACAAAGAAATGTGAAAACAAAAACGCCAGAGACCGGAGCGGATTACGGACCGGCTGGACAGTAAGAGTTTCATTATTATGGCGTTCCTCGGCCGTCAGCGGACCAGTAAGATCACACGTCGTAATTCTATACCGACTCCTTTTATGGGCACAGTGCGGGAAGGACAAAGATGTTGGTAGTAATTCAAATTGCCAGAATCGGAAAGATCTTCCTCCCCATCTACCTTCTGTCACTCACCAACCCAGCTGACATAATCTACGCAAAGTGGGCTGTGTTTGGTGTGACATGCCAAAAATACCTCTGCCTTCAACCGGAATTGTCACATCGATGTCCCTTTGAAAGGATGAGATTGCTGCTCCACTACGGAAATTTCTCCCATGTGTAGCTGTGTGACAAACAAGTCCCGGAATAATAGTATGATCTGCTTGAAAAATAACCCAAATGAATGCAATAATAATAATATTCATGAAAACTTGACATTTATAACTAAAGACGAAGAATCAACACGGATGAAACTGACTGTCGTATTTTCAAATTTATTTTTATTTGAACTAGTTTGTAATCACGTGTGTAACTTAACGATGGCTGGTTTCGTCAACAGTGTGAGAAAATGTTTAATTCAATGTAGCCTTCACTTTGATCATCTTTCTACACTGACACTACGGTAAGTGTTGGGATACGAGAGCGTGTTTTAGTGTTGGTGTCTGTTTCGTTTGCAGTTTTCCGGGAAATCATGAAGAACCGAAGAAGCTATCCTTTTATTCATATTTTCCATCCTCTGTTAAAAAGCTGAGGATGGTGTAAAAAACACAGTTGTACTTATGGGAGTTGACTGCAGTTTACAGCTACACTACACTCGAACTTGGGTGGTTCCTCAATTACACTAATTACAAGTGGCCCTCCCCTGCCCCAACAACACTGAACCATCTAGTCTGATTCTCACCAACTCAGGACACTGATTCTCACCAACTCAGGACACTCATGCTTTCCACATTTATCCGATTCTCTTCACACGGCCTTCCGCTTAATGTCTGCTATTTTTAGACACACTTCCCCCATCCCCTCCCACCTTCAATATATATACAAGCAAGCTCGTGCTCCCACCCATCCTTTTGTTTCAGCTTCCTGTACCACTGAGGAAGGCTGCAATAATGAAACAATGTGTCGAAGTCTAGTAATCTGCAGTGCCTTTCATGACCAACCCTACATGTCATCTGTATTCACAAGATTTCAAAGAAGCAAAATTCTTCGACCAAGCAATTAACCCACCATTTGCAACCGCAAAGTTTGAAACTTGGATATTTATTCTCTTTCAGTCTCAGAAAGATTCGTGAGCTGCATAAATACAGCGCACACACAAATGATAGAAGTGCACTCACTCTAGTAAATGAGTCAATAAAAATTTCTTTTTTTCTCTTAAAGGCACCACCAGAGAAAGTGAGTCCTCTAAGAATTCGATCGTCAATCGAGTTTCTCTTTACATTATTAATCAGAATTTTCATCATTAATGCGCAATTATTTGGGTTTCGCGCTATAAACAAAAAAAGGAAGCCAACATAAAATGATTCCACTTTCGTCCTCCGCAATGACTAGACTAGGCTATTACACACACAGTCGCCGAGAGAAGTGTATCGATGACTAATGAATGGCTTCTAGGCGGTGACTCAAGGCTGGCTGATGAAATAATGATGGCTGTTCTATAACTGCGCCAATCACACTGACAAAGACTATTCAGTCTCGCCAATGGTTAATAAAAGGGTGGGTGAACTGCCAGTTTGTGATTGGTAAACAAAGAACACCAGCAGGTGGAAATTAAAGAACCCCAATTAATGTGTGTGTTTGAATTCTGCCAGGAAGACCAACACGAGTACACTAATTTGAGAAATATGCAAATTACCATACGATAGCCGTCTTTCGCAAGAAGACAGTAAAGCGTTCTTTGGAAACTGATACACGGGTGTTTTTACTTTCTTTCATAGTTTGCTTGGCCAGATGGGAATAAAATTTTACGACGTTCTTCGTCTATTCAATTAGAGAAATGTATCAAATACCGTAAGATAGCAAAATTTTACGACATTCATCTGTTCAATTAGAGAAATGACCTAAATACCGAAAGATAGCAATCTAAAGTTTCGCGACAAAAGAGTGGAGTGTACCCTAGATATTGTCCCACAAATGTCACTCTCTTTTCACAGCTAAGAATGACAGGTGGGAATACAATTTTACGGCATTCTTCGTCTATTCGCAGTAATTATTTGATATCATTTACTTCTTTAGTGGTATATGTATATGTATATAGTGTTGCCGTCGCATTTATTATTCTTTCATTCTAATTCAAATTTAGAGACTTGTTTTAAATTTTGAATGGTCCCTGCCCCTTGTCAGACCTATTTAAAGTTGTTAGATGCTATCAATCATAAAACTTCAATTCCCACCCCCTCCCTTTTTTTAAGAAGTTCATAGTAAACGTTGGTTGAGAAATCTACGGATGCAACAGCATCATTTCAAAATAACGCCACTAACGATTGGTTTGATTTTTAAGCCAAAGCAAACGTGTGGCCTTGAGCCCCCCCCCCCCCCAGACACATTTTGGGACCGGTGGGCTGATCCGGCGATGGTTATTCAATCATTTAGAGATCACGTGTAGCCATCTCCTGCCAACATTCGTGGCAGCCAGTTACCCAGTGCTCAGAATTGGGCTACTATGGGAGCAAGATTCCACTGATCCGTCCACGCCCAGGTGTAGAACGTGCAGAGGTGGGTATATTTATCTGAGCCCGTTAACTACAAGTTAGTTTTAACACCAGAAAAAAATAATTAGGAACTGCAAAAATTGTAGAGAAATGACAGGCATGTTGTCGCATAAGGATCCCCCTCCCCCCTTTTTTTTATATTAAAGAGAGAGAGAAAGTGTGCTAGAGACAGAGTGTGAGAGAGAGAGAGAGACACACACACACACACACACACACACAGACAGAGGGGGGGGGGAGAGACAGACAGAAAGAGAGCGCTTATTCTTTCCTTCAGAGAAGGCTGGTAATTGTAAAAAGCAGGACAACTGGCGACTGCCTCAACAATACAAAAGAAAAGACAGACATATCATGCCTATAGAGACAGAGACTCCAGAGGTAACACATGAAAAAAGTTAGCACTAATTCTCCATCATGCAGATAGATCCACATTTTGAGACAACTCAACCTCTTGAGAAAAGACAACTTTAGGAAGCTGCTGCAGAAAAATGCATTCAAGAGTGGAAAAATGTTGACGTGGTAGAACAATCTTCAGCACATTTTCTACCAAAACGAACGAGAGAGGGGAAGCAGTGGAGAGTAAAATGAAAAAAGTCTGGGCGAGGGAAAAAATGCACTTGAGGATTTCTCTTAAAAAAAAGAAAACTAATCAAAGAAAAGGCAAAGTTGGTACAAGAAAGAGATGATAAAATCTTTAGGAGAAGCTGGCGCAAGATAAAGGAGAACAGGTAGAGGAACACCGGGGATGAAAAAAAATTGCTCCCGAGTCGAAGACTGCCATAAATACCATTTGATTTGCAGTAACGGTTACCTGGTTACAAGCAAGAACCCTCTAGACCACGGGCCGACAGAATGGGTGCAATCCAGCAGCCACGATAAGGCATTATCTAATGTTCCTATCATGGTGCGACATTCGATATCAAGCTCGATGAAATCGGGACGGGAAATGAATTAATGTCCTCCGAGACCCGGACGCAGAATAACATTTCTAAAAAGGAACGGGACGAGGGTGGAGGATCAGGGATGAAAAGAAGGGTGGTGCAAAATCAGCAGAGAAATAGGAAGGTTTGTCCGACAAGCAAACTCCCTCAACTGTTCCTTGTGGAACGCCAGTTCATTATTTCTAAAATAATTGCGATAATTATTTTTCTATCAATGCACTCATAAGGATAATTTACATTATAGTTTATTGTACAGATTCCCAGTTATTTTACTTATAAGCACAATAATTTTACTCCATTAAACCCATTTTCTACTTGCGCCCCCTACCAGGGAGCAGTCGAACTAAAGCCTTAAAGGTTACCAAATATAACACAATAAAACAGTTGTTTTTTTTCATAAATATACGTTTTTTTTTCCACCAAACTATCACACAAATGTGACATTTTACCTGAATAGACAGAAAAGATTTTAAAAATCTGAAAAAAGTTCCAAAACCAAAGTTCTGGTGTAACACGGGTTAAGTATATAACATAAAGAGTATCCTGTGGCCTCTAGTTCATCTGAATGAAATAGTCCAATGAGAACTGATGCGGTTCTTTTTTTTTTCTTTCTTTTAGTTGTCATGTAAACCTTTTCTTTTTTTTTTTCCATTTATTTCTCATGCTGTAATATGGAGCTGTTAACGTTTGCCTTTCCTAATTATTACAGAAAATACGATCTCGTGTCCAGCACACAGAATATAAAAGATGCGTAAAAACTTGATTAACACCCCATGCGCATTAATTTTCACCTCTTTAATAAAATGAACTAATCTTTTTCTTCATAAAATAAAAGGACACTGAGACCTCTGAACAGGCAGATGTTGGGATGCTTTTCTAACAGGTGAGTAATCAAACTGCACGTAACCATTTTTCTTGAAAAAAAAAATGGCACAGGTCCAAAAATTTAAGTCCCCACCCTTCCGCACACTCAGGCAATACGCTGCAAAACAGCATTTCATACGCTTCATGACAAACACTAAAGCGATTAGATGTAATGAAGAACGTCAGCTGTATTTAGATATCAGACTGAAACATCATGCATGACGCAAGTTTTCAATTTTCTCATTAAAGCAATGCCAGTAATATCTCTCTCTCTCTCTCTCTCTCTCTCTCTCTCACACACACACACACACAAACACACACACAACACACACACACATCCACCCCCATCCCCTACCCCAATCCTTTCTCAAAAACAATCGTTAGCAATTACATAATGTTTGGTCTTGTTTTGGCACAATTTCAGTTCCTTTGGCAGTCGAAGTTATACATACTATGTTCTCTGGGTTTTCTTTCTCTTCCATTAACAAATCGCGCTAAAGCGATTGTAATATTAAAAATGCAACATGCATAATGGCAGCAGAGCAGAACGATACAACAACACTGTTGTAATGTATGATACAACGTGCTCGGGGTACCGAAACGAGCATGAGCAGCCAGTGCCAAACTGATGTGTGCAATTCAGCATTGAAATTCAAGACCAGATCGCTCCATCACGAGATATATATGAACCTTGGTTTTCCTACAGTGCCCCAGTTCGTGCGCGGAAAAATCGAACGGGGACAACCTAAAGAATGTCTTATCTATTATAGACTTCTAATCTCATATTGCTGACTTAAGTAATACTGCATATATATCACATTATCGCTTGACAATTGGTGTGACGTAATGAAGTTAATGTTGACATCAGCGTGCCATGTTCTGTTGTCTTCTATCTTCTAGGCCAGGAAAACAAAAACCTAGCTGTAATGTTTTATTCATCAGTCTGATATAAATTTTGGTCTTTCATAACCCAAAGTACCGCTTTTGACTAGGATGAACATCTTTTTTCTTTTTTGTGCCATTATTTCAAGATAGACCATTAATACCTGATGACAAGTCCGGGAGAGGATTGTGGGGATGAGGCTGAGGGTAGGGAGCGACCTAAAAGCTGCTGGAGGGTGTGAGCAGTGAGCACCCAACCCAAGGTTTGTAATCGATGATGATACATTCCATATCACCAATGTCTGGCGCCAGCACACCAGTTTTTCTGGCACCGAGTTTGCCGGGGAAGAGAGAGAGAGAGAGGGGGGGGGGGCGACCATACCGTCGTGAGGAGGGGCGGAGGGGAGGCACGGTGATGGATTTGGTCGGGTCCTAAACTGCTGGGAGATTCAGATAAGTCAAACTTATGGGTTCTGGTAGACCATCGCTAATACATAGCGGAGCGTCAAATCTAAGATGCCCTATTTTACCGTATAAAGGATGCCTTTGTCAAAGATTTGGTTATTCATCATACCGAAGCACCTGTGAATTACGAGTAGGAAATAATAGTTACGGATGGGGAATAACGTGTTTTCATAATGACTACCCGTTTGGAGCTAATACTGTCTTTCCATTTACAGAGAAACCTAAATTCATCTCTGCCATCCCCTAGCATGCGTGCAACAGATCTCCACGCACACAAAATTCCCATGCCAGATATGAAAAGTCACTCCATCAAAGGTGAAAGTCTCTGGTCGTTATCAGGCAAGAGTGACATGGGGAAGAAATGGGGGGGAAAATATTCATTAGAATGCACATGCTTACAAATATCGCCAGAGAGCCGTGCCATTTACCAACGTTTTTTTTTTAAAGGATAATTTAATACAACAACAGTAATGGATAAAGACATTTTGAAAACACACAAGAGTTACCAAGTTCGCTGGTGGGAATACATTTCAGTTCAATACCATCTTCTCAACCATAAAGCCAATTTACGTCAAGCACTCTTTTCCCCCTTTGAACTGCAACTGGCGCATGAAAATACTGCATACCGCAGTCTCTTTTGAACTATGTCACGGTCCTCGAGAAAGTAATGTTGCAGAGCCGCTGCCAAGTTACCGATGGCCATACGCTGATGATGGTAATTCGATCTCACGTTGACGACTGAATGCTAGTTGAGCTCTCCAACAATCAACACAGCAATATCAATTACACGACTGACCATTAGCTCGCTGTCGGATAAAACCCTCGGGCTGGAAACTTGCATGGGACCACGAGTACACCTCGAGTGAGGGCGCGACTGTGCACTACTCACATCGATTAGGCGAGACATTAAGACCCACAAATAAGTGAAGAGAAGAAATTTATTCGGGGTGCCTAACGGGCGCCCAGAGATTGTGGAAACCAGCCGTAATAAGAAGACGATTTGAGGGAAAATGATAAAAAAAAAATGTTGACAGGCGACACTAACAATAAGCCACGAAGAAAGAATGAAAGAACCGCTAAAACAGACAGCAATTTCGCCCAGACAAACAGTGGTGGAGAAGAAACAAACGTTTAGGGGAGGAGGAGCGAAAAACAATTCATCTGGAGCCCAGCTGGGGCAAGACAGATAGTTCTATCAGAGATCCTGCAATTTATGCAGGCTCTCTGGTTCTATTGAACTGTCTGTTCCCCTCGTCTCTCCCCAGGCACATAGCTCTAATTCCCTTTATTTTTTACGTTCAGCCCTGTTTTCGAAACATTTATGTATGTCATTTGTGTAATATCTTGCTGTTCCTTACACACTTACTACACATGTACTGCACAAGTTAGTTCGAATGGCAACATAAAAGTAATGTTACTTCATCTCTCCATGTTTAGGAGGCAATCAATTTGATGAATTCCTGCAAAAAGTGTAGTCAGGAATAGGGGGGTTTATTAGTTCAATTACTGAATTAGCTTACGTGAACCTAAATCCAATGGGTGAATGGGTAGACATCTCACAAATTCCCATTCGTCCCATTCCAAATAGCATTAGAACAGCGCAAGCTCGCCATGACAACAATATTGTAAAATGCAGCTATGTAATTCAGACCTGACCCATTTTGTACTTTTCCATACCCATATATATATTATATAAGTGACCAAATATGCAACATGATAGGATGAGGCTGTGGCCTGGACTTGTTTCACCTGACATCAATATTCATGGTGACAAGAGCACCGCTGACACTTCAGTCGCATATAAAAGGGAACTCACATTTCTGTATCACAGAGTTCTTCACACAAGCTCATTAGATTCGGGTTTCGTGTGTCCTATTATGAAGGTCTACTAGCTCTTTAGGTCACAAACACTGTATAACCATGTTCTAACAAAAAGGTTTAACAAACTGGAAATATAATCAGAATGATGATAATGGATGACACGCAAATCAATCGTAAAGAATTGTTGGCAATTATCCCATAAACAGACCTAGTGTCAATGCAAACTGCAAAACTGACAACTGCCAGGTTTCTACTCTGTACCTCCACCCTTCCCACCTCTCCCAAGCATAACCACCGCCCCCTTTTTTCTAACTCTCATCACTGCAGCCTATTAGAAAGAAAAAAAACAAAAGATGACTGGCCGTGTAGGATACTTCATTAACTTGTACGCGAGTATCGATCTACTCCAACATCAGCAGTCCCCAACCATTGAAG
This sequence comes from Onchidella celtica, assembly GCA_963931925.1. Taxonomy (NCBI): domain Eukaryota; kingdom Metazoa; phylum Mollusca; class Gastropoda; order Systellommatophora; family Onchidiidae; genus Onchidella; species Onchidella celtica. The sequence goes on from OZ007567.1 coordinate 31,357,919, forward strand.
GAAATACAATTACCCTTGTTTACTAAGTGAAACCATCTCTTTTTCTCTTTTTTTCAGCAATGGAAATTACGCCTAGTTTCAGTATAATACAAACAGCCTTTCTACGTCTCATCAGCGCGAGTAGTTAGCTTTAGCGGCTACAGTAAACATTAGAAACAGCATGTCACCGTGACACATGCTATTTTTATATGTTCCAGGGTGAGTTCCTGTTCTCATTTTGCATCGCTGCTGCACTTGAACTGGTTTCTGCACAGATAACAATGTTACATGCCCGGGGGAAAAAAATGTGCCTCGCTTTCCCCTCATCTTCGGGATCTGGGATTTAATAATTATGAAATATGTAACCTTTTGCTGGGACACACGAGTAGAATGGAATTTGTGCCAATTTACTCTACCGGCAAGCTCAGTGACATTTACAAAAGGAATAAAGATATTCGCACACGCCAAATCACAGGCGGAAGCAGACCAGATACCATTAATATTCTTTAATTCCTCCACTGAGTTACTCTGGAAACCTAATTATATTTCTCGTGTGTGAAGCAGTGAAGTTGTACACCAGTGCTTTCAAGAATACTAGCAGTAATAAGATACAATTACGCTGCAACGCACTCACTCGAAATGTATCGGGAACATGAGATGACAAATCAAGAAATACGCTGTGAGAAACAGTGGAGGGCGTGTGTGTTGTTCGCACATGCTGGGAACACATCACATTACTTGTCTTTTTTAGCCATGCTTAATGCCTCTTATCAAACCACCTCCTGCACTGCTGTGTAACAAATGGTGTAGAGGAATGTAGCTGATATTTCTCCCAGCAGTCTCACCGTACGTATTACGTGTACTAAGTCTGCACCCCGGTGTAAACAAAAAAAAAACAAAAAAGGCTGCCACAGGTCGTTCCTCGTCCACTCTCCCCGATTCCACTTGCCCTTGATGCGGAAACGCTGCATTCCGTAACGTCATTAATTATTTACCTGTGCCTCGATCGCTGAAACTGAAAGCGTGCTCTATATTATTATCCACACTCATTTCTTCTCTCACTCCTCCTCTCCCCTCCTCTTTCTGCCCAGCAGTCCAAGTAGGTTTCAAGTGTCTCGAGTATCAAATTCATACTAAACAACAACATCGCCTGCTGCACTGATGCATCTTTTAGATCCTTACTCTTCAGTTCGTTGCAACCTATTCAGCAACTGAACTGCGGTGATAGTTGGGGGTTTTTTTGGGTTGTTTTTTTCCACACAGAACGCAGGCTGGATCGGGAGTTGGGTTAGGGGTGGTTGGAGGTAACCCACAGAGAGAAGAATGAGAAAAAAATATTCTCGGACTGATGCACAATGTAATATTTACGGTAGAGAAACAAGGGGGTGAGAGCTTGCGAAGGCGGGTTCCCTCTTGGGGTTGCTCACCATTCGGTCAAATGTCTGCGTTTTCTCAGCGGCCAATAAGACAACTGGTAAAGATTAAAAGCTAGCCAGCATAAAGTGGTCTTGCTGCTCATTTATTGATGAATGGACTGGGTAACTCTTGCTGAACCCCTGGAGATTCATATCGCTCTGCCTCGATGGCTTATGGAGCGTGTTACTGGCTGCGGTTGGAGACATTATGCAGTAGTGCAGGTTCACTCTAAGTGACCTGAAGAACAAAATTATCTTCATTTCTGAAAAAAAAAAATGACAGGGGGAAGAGGGGGTTTCGGTTTTACATAACTGCTGTGCATACATCAGTGCAGTGGCACAGGTTCACTTTAGTAGTCTGAGGAACCAAACTGCTCTCCCGACAAAAATAAACTGTGTGTGGGGGGGGGGGGGGGTCCTCCATTTATACATACAGGCATAACACATTACTGCAACAACCGTTCGTTGTAAAGCATTGTGATTGTTTGGAAGGAGTGCGGAGTACCCTATGAGTTACACAGCTTTAGTCCGGTACATGTTATTTTCATATATTCCCAGTGTTAATCGATGAACCCTGCATTTATTATAAAAACATCCATCTAGAGGACTACTTCGCCAGGAAAAGAGGGGGGAGGGGGGGGGGAGCTGCGACCCCTGCTCACGACCGCTCCTGAAGCCACGACTTTGTATCCCTATTGCGTCTCAAATGGCACTCCGCCCCATTGTTTTGTTGCTTTAGTAAACTGAATGTAGGCTACCCTCTTGTGGATGAAAGATTTCATACTGTTTTTGTTTTTCTGTTCATTTGATAGGTAACTAAAGTATTCCCCTATACACTGTTTCTTTCCCAGACCAAGGCCTGTCGTTATTCCGTCCCACGGCTTCTGGCAAACGTAAGGTTGAGCTTTTCCTGGAAAGAAACACAATCAGGAAATCCAGGATAGGGAATAATGGAGTGCTCAAAACTGCCGAAACTCACGGTAGCGAGTAAAAACTATTGAACATTTCCTGAGAAATTGGTGCCTTTCCAACAGGTTGGAGGTTTAGCAATTCTTGTACCCTATTTCATTTGCTGCGCATAACACTTTTTGCGTATTTATATTTGATTATCTGCATCTCTGAAACTGTTACCATCTGTCCACACTTTTTCCCCTGATTTAGAAACAGAAACAACAAAATAAACGTTCATGAACGACTCTGTTCAAGTGTTGAAGTACCAGTTCTAAAAGCAGGAGTAAATTCATTTTCTCACTATGCCGCAAAAATGAGCGACAAAATTTGGCCTTACGTGAGCTTCTAAAAATAAATCCGTTCTCGTTTTCTCATTATCATACGTAAGTTACCAATAAATGCTTCCCAAAGTCGCAGTAAACACTGTTCTGTGAGACTGAAGCCACATCAGGTATAAATTTAGAATTTATTTTCGGCGCAATAGCCACGAGTCCCAGTGTATAATTGAGGTCTAATGCGTTGGACGTACGTGCTTCGTTCAAATTCAAAACTTGGCGCAGAAATCGAGCGGGCAATATCAAAACAACCTTGACAACATTAGCAATTGGTCATTTTTCTCAGGAAAGATTGCATCAGTGGTTTTATCAGCCAGGAGGAGAGTCATATAATCGTTTTCCACTGTCGAATTGACGCCGCCGATATGAACGGAAATTCCCGTTTCAGATTGACTCAGCAATAGTATATATAATAAAACTGATAGACGAACCCAAAAATAGGACAAGCCCAGTCTATGTTTTCCCACACAAATCCAATGTCAAGAGTCACAAATGCCTAGGTCAATTCTATTTCAAGTTGCTTGAAATACACTTTAAAAACAAGACAGCCTCAAAGGCCCTGAATTTCTGTGATGCAACAATTATTTCCTGTAAAACCAGCAGAAAAGCAGATTTAACTTTTAACTTTAAAAAAAAGTAAACTATTAGATCTAGAAATCTAGATCTTGCTCCGTCTGGGAAAGAGACCCTACTAGTAGCTACCGGCGCGAAAAAAAAAAAAATGTAAAGGTGGTGTTTCTTTGTGTGCACTGTCAGGGTCCTGCGCATTATTATCGGGGTTATGGGAAGCAGCACTTTTAGCCAGAGATAACATAAAGCGACAGGCAGAGAAAGAAACGGTTTCAGGAAACGGGCGGCAGGTGTGAGTTGGGAGCTGCCCAGGCGTACAATAGGCTTCGCACGGCAGTCGGTAGGGCTGACGACACACTTTCCTCTTTTACAAAGCGGAGGGTGTTCCAGGGAGACGTACGTAGCACCTGTCGATGTCAAACACTTTGCCCCCCCCCCCCCCAACCCTTATCCTTCCTCCCCCCCCCCCCTTTTCAATAAAATCACCTTATCTGTCGTCTCTCTCTTAAGCAACTGTCTTGTAGGCTACAACGTTTTTCTTTCAAGCGCGCCTTCTGTCACGATGTCTTTTAAATACATTCATTACGATGTTTCTTTTTCAACTATGCATTCAAGTTCCCAACATCTTGTAAGTGTCTGTACCCTACCCATCACCTTTCCTTGATTTACAAACCTTTGCTTTTGTTGTTATAATACAAGTTCTATTACTTCACCTAACTGCCTTCCTAGTTATCTGTTTCTCCCTGACATTTTTTACACCCCTCACTTTTTCTTCGTGCCTAAAATAAAATTTCATTCTTTCTAAATGTTTTGAGTGCTTGGCGGGGAGGGAAAGGAAGAGTGAGCGGGGGGGGGGGGGGGGGGGAGGGGGTGTCGGGTCCAATACAACAATTTAGATGGCTCATTCTAACTACAAACTCTCCATCTCTTTCTCTCTCTCTCTCTTTCACAACTGTCTCCTCTCTTCCACTCTCCCGTCTATTGTGCAAGTTTGTTCCTCTGGATCTATCATCACTGTTAGCCTGTCCTCCCATCCGCTGGCCCTCTTTTCCCCTATCTCCACCCCTTCCCCCCAAGCTATTCTCTGTTCCTGACCCCTTTCCTCTTGTCCCGTGTGTTTCCCGTGTTTTGATGCTAAGCGTATCAATGAAAGCAGGGGGTCAAACTTCACAAACCAGGTTGACAGGCTGATGGGAACAACCCTACCCTCGGGAGCTAGACAGGAAGACAGGCCCAGGCTGAGAACACGGTTATCCGCAACATTCTCAACCCATGCCCTCTTGTTGGAGAGCGGACATACAATGTATCCTGGTTAGCGCTATCTCGTCCCAATTTCAATAACACATCCCTATTAGATCTATTTTTTCTGCAGTACAAACAGCAAATGTTAATTCGTTCGTTTCATACCATTTTATACTGAGCCTTCTACAAAGTAACGGTTGTTTTTGACGAACTGTTCAAAGATTTCTAATCATGTTCCAGACGTCGCCCAAATTAATCACTTCTCTGACAGGAAAGGCAGATGAATGTTGTTTAAAGTACAAGAAAAAGATGACAGCTTTTGCAAGTACAATAAAGACGCAGTGGAAAATCATACATTCTACAGATCTAGATCTAGCTAGAGCAAGTTAATTCTGTGCATTTCATTACAATGAGAAATTCTTAATGCACAATTGTAACATCATGGGGTGATGGTGTCAAAAGTGATAATGTCTAAAACATTGTCATCTCCAACTAAGGGCTAGTTTCATACTGTAGCCTAGTAACCTGCGCACATGTCTTAAATCTACAGACAACAGATCCTACGCGGCAATAAAATATGGACTAGATCTATCGAGTTTCTGACATTCTGCATTGTTTTTGTTTTATTTTTTCCCATGGCCCGGAAATGCGAATATACACGACATAATGCTCCCACTTAGCTGCAAGATGGATCCTTTGCAAACTGTGCCGTAATTAATGTCTCTTTCTTTATTAAAAATGTACGTTTCTTCGCAGCAGCACACCGAAAGCTGAGACCACCATGTTTTAGGCCTACCGTATAGGCCAGCTGCACCAGCCCCTATCACTCCCTATCATAACAATATAATCATAGATGTCTTCAATGTTGCAAGATAGGCCTATTCGTTCTAAATGAAGCGATTATGATGCCATACTCCAATATATGTCTTAATAGGCTGATTGCCAGCCATCAATTTCACTGTTTTATGATCAATGAAAAGCTGCGTGAAACAAATTTTTCATAAGGAAATAGGTCTAGATCTCTAGATCTATATTTAAAACATCCCAAATGAAGGAGAGAAATGCATTTTGCATCGGCAAAAATAAACAGACAATACATGAAATATTTTTCGTTTACCTTGACGACCAACGATTTCAGCAACATGTTCTGACGATGGCACTCGCACTGTCCTCGAAATGTTGCCTTCTTTCGGATCATCAATGTAGGGGTTTAGAACAGACTCGAAATCCTGGAAGTAAACGAGGTTTTCGTTGTTCTCAATTCCAGTCAAAGCACTCACGCTGCCGAGATTGTCCATCAGAGATAAGTTTTCCAGGTTTCGTACATTAATGTCCAAAGGCTCTTCGTTGCTATAGAAATTACTGCCGCCGCTGAAGTATCCCACCTCCTGGTTCCGATTCATATCTGAAACAGGTTCAGGCATTTTCAGAATTTAGTTTTCAAGACCAAATAATGAAAACTAGCATTTGATCACTCTCTAGAGATAGCATGTGGTTATCCTTCGGCGTTCCCGATCGGAATAAAGGTTTAGAGGCTCCCGAGTTTTCTTTATAGTGAATATCAGTATCCTCCACTGTGGCGCCGCATCGCGCGCGGTATGAAGTCTTCCTTTCAGACCGGCACAAAGGCTACACCGCCGTGTCCTGACGTCACGCGAAAATGTGCAAATCTGATTGGGTGTGGGGCGGAGCTAAGTAACCTTTGACTTAAGGCTACTGGCCTGCTCCCGGATGAAAACAAACACAAAGCGCACCGCCACGTGCCGGCCTCTCTCGCACTCATCGGACTATTTACGTACATGATTTGACAAAATTGACATTGTTCTCCATAGGTATGAATACCAAATTCAGAATCATTATAAGTCGACAACTTGCAGGCGGTATTCACTCAACCGAATGATAAAGAAACTAGGTAACGAAACTGCGCGTCTCTCCGCTCCTGCACAAAGCCCGGCAGATGGTTGTGAACTAAATAGTGGGTTAATGCATACGCGTGCCGATCGGCACCACGTGGTTAGCGGAGCGTGGATGCTTTGTGCGATGCTCGGGTTGATAATAATAATTTTAAAAAAAACTATTTAGGACGCTATGGATAACAAAGGCGTCGCTTGGTTTGATTGATCAGAATATAGAATATCACAGAACATTTTTGTTTTTATGACGCAGGCTGCATGACAAAATCGCAATGATTAAGAGACAGTGGTGAACTACTCTATTACAGTAGCCTACTGCTCCAATGAACTGACAGTCTGACATTATAGTGGATATTTTAACGGAAATGGATTATTCAAATTGTTATCTAATGAACTTGCCCTCCTCTTCCACACCCCCTCTCCCCCCTAAAAAAAAATTATATGCGTTTGTTCATGTTACAGATATCAGAATATTTCCGAAAAAGTCTCGTTTTCTTGTCCGCTCAGGTTAAAATAACAGTGAATATACGCAGTGACTCAAGATAGGCTCTCGGGTGTTAGACTATAATTTCTTTATCTTTTCAACTTTAATTTCTTCCAGCTACAATGATTGTTGTCATCGGTATCGCATCGTAAATCGCATTTTCCCCGACCGGTGTTCTTGTTTGTTCTATCTCCATTCTCTGAAAACCTGGAGATATCTTAGTATGTAGAGGTATAACATTCACACTCTTGGACACTTGTTTAAAATGCGTTGTGGCACCTACCGCTCTGTTTCACAATTCCGATTTATTCCAACTCCTCAATTACAATACTTCCAACGTCCAGTTTCTCAGTTGTGCAAAAAGTGGAGTTGGAACAAACAAGAGCTAAGGTCGTATTGTGACGAAATTGGATACAATCTGTAGAAGATCTCAGAAGACTAGCTCTACTTAACTGTTAGTCGGAGTGAGAGGGGCAGAGAAGCTAGTAGGAATGGGGGGGGGGGGGGGAGGGAATCGAGATCGAAACTGGATTTGTGGTGACATGTGCCCATCATAAGGGGGAAAGCGAACACTAAATTATCAAGGAAGGGTTGCCTTAAGGTGAACCACGGCTGTACTGAGAAAGGAAAGGGAGGCTAGATTACAGCTCGCGGGAAAGGGCACAAAATGCTAACGTTCTAACTTGACGGGAGTGGGACCGCAAATTCTAATTATTTAATTCCTGTCCATCGTACACACGATTAACTGTGTACCAAGATAGGCGTTTCAAACTAATGGTAATCTGTGACTGTGTGGCTGCCTGTTGCATCACTGTCACTGATCCCATAACCCGCCGGGGTCGTAGGGGCGCTGCAGTGATGAACGTTGCATCATAGGAAACGTTTAATTAAGTTGTTGAGGCGTCAGAGTTATTTGAAATGTGGTGAAAGACTTTCAAGGAAATGACAGTAGCTTTAAGAAGACATCCATGAAGTGCGTACGCCCATTTTGGCACTTTTTTAAAACTCTCCCCCCCCCCCCTTTCATTCTATGCTTTTCACATGTTTGGCTTCACCTCTCCCCCCCCCCCCTTGATTAAGCGTACCGCCTTGAGAATGTTGAAACTTTGAATAACCATTTTGCAGGAACTATATCAGTATGACTTCTCCTTTACAAACATGGCATATATTTGATTTTTACATGATCCTACGTGTTATTTAGTCGAAAAGATTATAAAACTAAACTTTTTACTTCAGTACCGTAAATGAAAAGTGTATCCACGCTCCCCCAGAACCCTCCCCCTTTCCTATGTGCACTTTTCACGCCCCCTCTCCCACCCCCGCTTTATGGATGGCCTCCAAGGAGAACTGCTGCTGAAGCAGCCACTGTGGAAATTTTATCCTTGCACCTGATTTACTATCGAGTGCAACCATGAAATTCCACTTTCAAGGTTAACAAGACAATTGCACTGGTGAGAAGCACGTGAACGTAATAGATCTAATTAATGGAAAACTCGGGATAAAATGTCAGCCAATTAGTGTCGACATTTAGAAAAAGCTGAATCATACAGCAAACCACCAGCTGTGGTGGCTGCTCATCAGTCTTATTTACAGACCATGGCATAATTACACAATTATTTGGCATGGATATATCGCAGCCTCAGTTCTTGTTTGTTCTATTTTCTGAAAAACCGGAGATCTTTTGAAATGCGTCGTGGCACTAATCAAGCTATTTCGCAGTTCCGATTTATTATAACTCATCATAATAATTAGAAGGCTGCAAAAAGTTTAACGTCGAATTTCTCATGTGCAAAAAGTGGAATTGGAACAAGGTTACAATGAGGTTAAATAACAAGTGTCCAGCTTTTTCTGGTCTTACAAAATATGGGAAATTGATCGAAATGGAGAAAACAGATTAAATTTAAACTCACATTCAGATGTATCTCATTTTTCAACCGCCAAACATTATTGTAGGCCACATTTCAAACTGAAATATTGCGAAATTAATGCAGACTAGATCTAGACCGTAACTCTCGGGAAGAGAATAGTGTCAGAACAGTATATGCTTTGTTAGTGTATAACAAACCCGCTGCACAGCTACGGTTGAGTGAAGAGTATGATTCAATTTTTATTACATGCATGAGTGGATTTCACCCACGAATGGCGGGAAACGTTATATTAAACTGAATGTGGAGTGTAGTAAATCGTGATTCACACAAGTTTAGTAATAAGCCATTATTAAGGAAATTCAGCCCAGATAACGTACACAGTACAAGACACTGACACACATTTAATATGAATTAATATTTTGTACTCTAAGTCCCACGGCTGGAATTTCAAATCGTGTATATGGTGGGTGTGGAGAAGAAAAATGTGTCTCTGAAATTAGTTAGCGAGAGAAAGGTATGGAAAAGTAAAAGATCATTATTATACAGCATTGTTCGAACTCCTCTACAGTTTCTAACAAAGAATTCAAAACTGCAAAATGACTGTTCACTATCAGTCAGTCGAACTGTCTGGTGATGGACGCTGTTGCTGACGAAAATTTTGTTTTGTGCCGCATTTTTAAACAAACCTAGCAATGAAAGAGAAGCTAAAGATACAGCATGCCATCAGTTATGAATCATGAATCGAGGTCACTTAGCCTAATGATTTCTCTATTCCGTCACTACTAGTAATCAAAATATAACACACCACGTGACAAATTGAAGGCATCATGCAGCTATTTTAAATTAATAGTGTAGCTGTTTAGAGCTGCATTTGCATGTTTTGAGCTGTTTTTTTTTCCATTAGTTACAAAGAATAAATCAGGGTGGTGTATAATGTTGAGTGAGTAAAATAATGCAGCTTTCAGGGTAGGCCTATCCTGGAGACCAAAGAAAACATTTGTGAACAGATTTCAAACGCATTCTCCAGTGTATATTTATAACTTACTGATTGACGTGAAGGCTTGGGTTTTCATTCATTCATTTGAACTACTGAACAAAAGCCACGAGGTCGGAGTTTGAGCCAAATAACTGAACTCAACCCCGAAGTCTAAGATTCCAAATATTTCTTGCTGACGCCTACATGCTGGAAGTATCACCCCCATACTGCAGGCAGACACTGAATCAGGCAAGTTAAATAGTTTGCAAATAGCCTAGATGAAACAAAGTCAAAGCTGACGCTGCAGTTAAATCTAGACGAAACCGAACGATCCTTTCGACATAGATCTGTTGTTTTGTTTGTTTTTTTGACCCCATATGGTTATTGTCAACCTATGGGAGGGGCCCCATTTGAGTTATACTGTAATGATATTACAAGGACGCGTCTGTTTCCTTAAGCGGGGGGTCGGAAGGGGGCAGCACCCCTCTGGCGAGTTAGTCTTCTAGTTGGATGCATTCATAGGCTTAGTAAATCTGGAGCCCGGCGATAAACACTCAGAACATGAACTATGCGCCCAACTTTAGTTGTGCCACACATAATGATAAGGTAGCCTACCACTTCCCAGTCGAGAAGCAGGGCCTATTTATCCACTGTTAGGCGTGGCCTATTTCTTTAGCTCTTATAAATTTTTTGATGTTGACAAGCAACACACCGTATTTTATTGACGGTTTAGAACTTTACAGTGGGTGCAGTGCTATAGTGAATACAAGATCAGTGGAGAAGTGTAAAAAATCCAGAGAGCCCTCAGCCATTTGCCGATTCGGGACCCTTGACATATACAGAGCCAAACGCTACATGCCATGGCTAACTAATGGCGGCGCAGCAGTCTGCGAGTACCTACGGGTTGCCCCAAAGTGGTGACATTACAGTACAACTAGATCTAATACAAGGAATAATGGATCTAGATCTAGACCTTGTCTAGATTCTAGATTTGGAAGGACTTCCGAATGCGTTCCATAGCCCGGGTGAAAACAGTACATAGCTACCCCGGCGGCTTTCCCCGATATGTCAATCTGACTACTGCCCAGACGAACATCGGCCTACGGCCTCGATGATACAAACTGACTAGACCCTCACGTCGTTACATATCAATTTGACAATGCCTATGCACTTGTCGAGCTATGGAACGCATTCGGAAGTCCTCCCCTAGATTTATGTTGTCATACATTATGGCCTGAAGAAGTTGATAATCTAGAGTAGGCTATGTTCTGCATTCCGAAACGGAATGAAAGAAAATGACTGCAACAAGTAAGCTACTGAAACATGAAAAACACGCCATACCATACTACTTACCCGTCGAAATGATGACTTTTCTGATTTCAGATGGTGCGATTTCAGCACTCATCGAAGTTGGTGCTGCTGTAATCGGTCGCAAATGATGCCGCAGCGGTTGTTTAAAACTGTCTTGGTTGTGATGACGTTGCATTTTGATGGTAGATAACGGTAACAGTTTTAAGGCTACGAATATATCTTTTCTATTTGTGATTAAATTTTCAAAAAGGCAAGAGCACAATGCAGTGCGACTGTCTCCATCAAACACGTAGAGGAAAATGGCAGAGCTCACAAGATTACACGGGCTGTGTGCTCTTGCAAATCTCGTGCATTCTGTCGCAGTGTCTCGAAAACCACACGTTGGTGAGTGAGCAGGAAAGGAAAAAAAAAAACAGGTCTGTCCCTTATTAGCCTACCTATTTCTGCGATCACTTTTTGATTAGAATACCCCACGAGAGTCAAATAGCCTCTATGCCTACCATCTCTGAGTTGCTGAAATGAAATCCAGAAAGAAGTGATTGGTTGACAATCTGACTATCGGCCAACGAGAAAAATGTATTTTAAAAAGTGGGAGGGTGGAGGACTTACAATAATACATAAAGTAAAAAAACAACGGGGGGGGGGGGGGGAATTATTTTACTTTTTCATGTCGAATTGTCGAATACAGCCTACGCTGCCGGCGCCAACATGTCTGTACGTAATGTCTTGATAACGGATCCACCCTCCCCCCCCCACCCCAAACACACTTACACAATTTTTTTTCAGACATGAAGTAAAAACTATTTTGGTCAAAAGGTCACATTGGATTGTTGTTTGCCAAAGTGAATTTTCTGGACAATATTGGGGATAGATTATGATTAGGCCTAGACTAGTTGTGGCTTGTTGGCCACAAAAACCTTTTCGTTGAAGGCTGAAATGGTGTCATGATATTGTCTTCGGAAATTAAACGTTGTGGCCAGAATTAAACCTATCCCCAGTGTGATAAGCAGGTGCTTTCCCGGCAAGGGCTATGGCTTAGTAACATTGCATGGAGAAGATAATTGAAATCCTCGTTGGCAAGCTCGCCTGTTAATATCAGCGTTGCCAGTCCTTGGGATTTTCCCTAAGATCTTGGGATTTTAGGGTTACATTTGGGCATCTTGGCATTTCTTACAGAGCTTGGGATTTTTCAGGCTATTGTAGACTCAGTATTTTGCTATTATTTCTTCATAGAAAAGAGATTCAAATTGCCCATGTGAGAGGATCTTTCGTGCGGTCTGCGAGCTCATCACTGCACTGCTAAGAGTCTATTCAATATGTAACAAAATTGTAAATTCTAATTGTATTTTTTGGGTTGGAAAAAAAAAATCTTGGAATTTTCAACTATGTTGGGATTTTTTGTACTAGATTTTTGGGATTTTGGAAAATCTTCACCAGCAAAGCTGGTTAATATTGTCTCCTAAAAAAAATAAAAATCATTCAATAGTGAAAGCAGGTTTCGGACTTCAAGTTTAAGTGATCAGCATTCTGGTGTACGTTTATCCATCCAATCTGCAACCATACCTGTTAATATCTTTGCAGGATCACTAAGATTTTGGGACAACTGCAATTTCTAATTTAAAAGGATTGGTTGGGGTCGTTGCATCTGTAAATTTTTTTTCCCGGACTATTGTTAAAGGACTCGCCGCCGGATGACATTTACAGGTGAGCCACAAATCTGATGATGATTAATGTGAGGGTTTCGTGGGAGTGCCGCACATTGTTAGGGGCGTCTAAAATTCCCCCCCCCCTCCCCCTTTAAAAAAAAATATTATTTTGTCTTAGTGCAGTTCACTTAATCAAATTTTAATCGCCCTCTGGCTGTGCATCAGTATGAGTGACACTTCGAAGGGGTTAGAGCGACCCTGCACTGCGATGACATCACACGCGACGGCTGAGGTGAAGCTGCAACATTCCCATCATTATGAGAAGCACAGGTGGGGATAGAGACTCAGAGAGGTAAGAGAGGTGTTGGAATTATTCTGCTGAAGAAATGGGTGAGAACATAGATGGGATATATGCTTAGAAAGTTCTAACAGATCTAGATTTGTACCTTTAGGTCGATGGCACGACAATTAACCAGCAGCACGCCGCGAGTTAGCATGTCTGTATGCCTTTCTTTTGTTTTTTTTGTTGTTGTTTTCTTCAGCGAGTCGATGCTAACCTGTTCCGCACCTGCTCATGCCTCCCAGCCCCTCCCAAAATGCACCAACATAATATCTTCGCACTCCTATATGAAAAAGTCAAGATGAGAAGGCAAACAAAGCACTTAGCGGAAGGGGGGAGGGGGTAAAGGAGAAATTAATAAATGAAGTTACGAAATGGAACCTCTAAAATGCTGTTAAAAATGACTACTGGGTATGTGAAGATTCCCCGGGAGCTGTCAAGCTATTGTTCATTTTGACACGACATGCTGTTGACATATTTAGTAATGAACCTCTAATTCTATGAAGGTCCGGACACAGGATGACATCGCAAGTCACCGTTCATTCAGACAGTGCAAATTGCCCGTGGCAGTGGTGTAGGTGTGGATAAACGTTGCAGTGACAATGAGAGCAGGAGAGGAAGTCAGTCATTAGAGCCTGTTGGGTGTTTCGGCTTACGTGCAATAGGTAGAATGCGCATGACGTCACAGATTTTTTGTTTTGTACTTCCGCCAAACAAGATGGCCGGTGGATCAGCTGATGAGTGTAACTTCGAGATGTGTCTAAGCGGTTAGAATGCCTGCTGGTTGCATTGCAGTTGACTGTTACGACAGGGGTGGAAAGGATGTATCCAAACTGGTCCGATTCCCTACCATACGTGTAAACAAGAGAAAGGAAGTGAAAGAATTGACCGAACGTCTCCCATGTGCGTATACACACGTGTCATTGTTTACAGTAGTGAACTCGCCGCCGATTGGTTCGCAACGCCTTAAGTGGGTCCGGACAGACAAGATGGTGGATATGCGCATTCTACCTATTGGAGCCACCTGGGGCCGGAGTCGCGCCGTTCCTTCTTTAAATTCATCAAATTCATATATCATATCATTCTTTGAAACATGTTTTAATTGGTACTGTATTTGCACTGACCCGCCAATAGAATAGCACCATCTCCACCCTCAGACACGAGATGATCTGGATGGGGATATAGTCAGATAAAACCAGTTTTATTTCGTGTCCTGTCACCGGCACGGAACTTTGCGTCAGAAGCCTGAGAAGGCAAACTGTAGACCTCAAGAATTCATGTGACTGTGAGTTTATACCATTAAAAATGTATGTATTTACTTGCACTTTTCATGTCTTGGCTTTAACTTTTCGTGTTTTTAGTTTAACTTGAAGCACCGCTCCAATTTCCAAGTGCGTGCTCCCAGCTTGGATGGTTCTTTGTTCACAAAATTGTTTAGAAGTGCCATTGTGTTTGGTTTGATCAGACATCCGTACAAAATAATATTTTTAATACCTGTGTATGAAACAGTCTACTCTTAGGAGGTGGGGGTCACCACGGGGAGGTGTGTAGCAGGGTTAAGGTTAGGTTGAGTGTTAGGTAGAGGTTAAACAGATACAAGTACATTTCCATGCGTCCCCGGAACAGAGCTGTCCTCAGACTTGATGATTCAAATCACGGATGCTTCTTATTACTTCACATCCTGATAGTAATCCAATTGTACATGTGTTTCATTTTTTCAGGAAACTGTGAGTCTCTGCTGTTCAAAAACCTCCAACAATGTTGAGAGACACTCAGCTGGTAGCCTTTGGGTGGCAAGTATTTCTTCCATTTTCTTAATTTTTCAGGAAATTACTAGAAGATCAAAATACGTTTGCGTCAGGTGAACTATTTCCGAAGGCTCTATATACACTGTGTTCGTACATTTCACATTTAGTAAGAAATAAAATAGGGCCAGCTGCTTGGATCCGTTGTTGTAGTGTGGGAAACTTTACCTGCGACAGGGTTTTTTTTTTTTTTTAACACGTTGGGTTTTTTTTTTTGTTGTACCAACACTTGTCTGTAAGATGGTTAATACTATCTCAGTGTCTAGAATGACTGACAACACCAGCTTGCTTTACCTAGTCACTTCAAGCAGCTTTCGTCTTTCCTACCTTGATAATAATATCCTTCCTGCACTGTGTACAATATTTGTAACACAGAACGTAGCATGCAATACTTTTTGGTTTTCTATTTATATTTCTGTTTTGATACAATTATCTAATTATCAACAAAGGCGTTTTTAAAATATTGATGTTTTTGCAGTTATTTTACTTCTTCAGAATAGATTTGCCTGTTTCAGAAGTTGTGAATCATGCAGTCTGTGTCTGATAATTAGAGGGATATCATAGTGATCGGCTATTTTCCATATTGTTGATTGTAAATATTTGCTTTTTCGAGAAAATGAGATCAAAAGTTGTGTAAGATCAGGGCCTGGACGCAAACAACATTACAGCATAAAAACAAGTTTAGTTTTTAATCATTTGGAATTACACATACACATAATAAATTAGGAGTGAGAGAACCATTTTCATGACAAAGCCTTAAAATGGACAAAATGTCGCAAACAACAATATGGCAAAGACCCCACCATATTATGATACTATTTATGAGCCAGACAATCACATTACAAGAACAGCGGTGACTGGATGAAGCTGACTAATTTAAACACCTTATCACTTAACGCTATGAAAATTCTCACTAACTCAGTATTACCATCCAAAGTCCCAAGCTTCATCGATAACAACATCTGAATTGGATAATGAATCGGATTCATTGACACTCGGTTCTGTGGAACGAATCATTACGCTGGTGGCCCATTAACAATCATACTCGACAAATATTTCCAGAGTCTGCTATTACGTGGAATGTTGATTTTCACGGCTATGGATTCATAGAAATGGAGCAAGAAAAACAATGTAGGATTGAATGGGGGCATGGGCGGAAACTCGAATCGACAAAGGTGACTTGAGTTAATCGGTGCACGTCAAATTAATGAAATGTAGAGAGCACATTGTCGTGATGGTTACTGAACTTGAATGTCGGGATTTGTAAATTCCACATTCCTTATAAACAAATAAAAAGAAGAAAGGAAGAAAAATAAGTATACTATCTATTGTTTAAGAAAAAGAAAAGTATGAAGTTTATTGGCTAGAGGATGTTTGTTTTTTTTGTGTGTGGGTGAAAGAGAAAGATAGCGCATGGTTCTTGAAGATATATCAATCCATGTTCGTTTATACATAATGATATATTTTTTACAAAACTTACGTTTTTGTAGATTTGTCAAAACGCTTCCTCTGTCTGTGGGATATGACGATTTATTTATTTATGTTCGGTATAATTTTTCTTGTGTAACACCGCGTATAAAATTTATATATCTCTACTGTTGTCGCTGCTGTTGGTCTACAAATTATGACGCAAATTTTCTTTTAGTTCTTTGGCCAGTATTTTTTGTTTCAGTTATTTTGATGCGAAACTTTTATTTTGCTATATAATATAACTCCATTAGATCTAATTATTTAATATATGATACAAGCTT
Organism: Onchidella celtica; assembly: GCA_963931925.1. NCBI lineage: Eukaryota > Metazoa > Mollusca > Gastropoda > Systellommatophora > Onchidiidae > Onchidella > Onchidella celtica. Next base: position 31,374,505 of record OZ007567.1, read on the forward strand.
CACTCTGTGCAACAGTTATACTTAAGCCAGGTTAATCATACCATTGGAAGTCTGTCAGCCTACAAGATTTTGCAAAGCTGAGCTTTCAATCAGCTCAACAGTGCGAGAGTATGGGCTTTATTGACTTTGAGGAACGCGATAATAATACTAATTCTCAAACAAATAAAAGCTTTACAGATAGTTTTTAAAAGTAAACACATTACGTGCTATTATATTAAGTATTACCGGCATGCAAGTCTCCTCAGTAGTGTGAGTGGCAAGGACAGGAGAGGATGATGAAACTGATACAATCTGCATTGTTTTCGAGTCGTTCTAACACCTGAAATATTGATTTCGACACAAGCTGTGGGAATTTTTGCTGCGTTTTTCACTTGTAACTGGGGTCACCGCGTCAGTTCTATCACACCTTGCACTTTAGAAGGCGTGCCATTTATTATCACCCTAGTTTCGTTTTCAAGGGGAGGGGAGGATAATTCGCTGTCTATCTCACACACTGGCGTAATGATGCTTTTAGTAGTTTAGAGTTATGATTATCGTATCATCATTCCTGATGAGATTTATGTTCTCACAAAAAGAAGTACCGAAATCTTTTGAAATTACTAGTTGGCCCGCTGACTCGGGGAATACATAGATGTGAGTTGAGCTTCGATCACCAATGAGTAAACTGAGGCTCAGAATGAAATTTTTTGTCAAGCTTTTCAATTCTACTCGAAGAAAATGCGTCTTTTTTTTCCGACTCAAAATGTCGTAAAATAGTAGTATGTCTCTGCTCGGATGGGAACACTTTCTTCTGCTCAACTCAGTCGTGGCTCAAAATCAACGAAAATGGTAAAAAAAAAAAAATATGGCGAACCACAAGAACTTTTAAGATATGCCCATGTACATCTTTCCGCCTTTCTGTGAGTAATGTGATATTTTGTAGAATTCAAGGCTCAACGACTAAAAAGCTTTTCATAATTTTCATTGGAGGCCTTACTTCCTTTAACATATGATGGTAAGTTAGAAACGTTTTTTTCACTGCTTCTTTGTGCATAAAAAACTTCACTGTCACCAAAACTTAAAGCCCTGCCCCGTAAATTGGAAAAGTGGTTGATACGCCAGCGTTTGAAATGATGACGAACTGATTCAGGTGTTTCCTGCAATTGGTTCTTCAGCGTATTGAAATTTTACCCGCACAAGGTGTGGGGATTATATTTATTAGTAATTACATCGTTTGTATTTTACCCCCGCCTATACACGTGGTGTGTAAACAATGTGTGGTTTTCTGTTGACCAGTAGGGCAAACAGTTTCACCGCCTGAGATTTCCTAACGACTGTGTAACTTGTACATCACGTGCCATAGCCACGGGGCATTGTTGCCAGGGAGAAAGTAAGCGCCGCACACAATTGTTTTTATGTGCACTTCGCCAGTAAAATAGTGGCCAGCGGAGGCAGTTATTATTTACTTAACCTTGTTGTGCCTGAGTTCGAATCATGTGCAATGCGCATTTGACCACAGCTTTTTGCGTTGACACGAGGAAATGAAAGGTCACAAGTGGCCTAACGAGCTGCAGTCGCTGGCTTTGATGGACTTTTCTTACCTCTTATGTGTTGGTAGGCAGCGGATGTTTGTGTATCATGTGGGCGTGTCCATGTGTGTCTGTGCTTGGCTATTTGTGTATGTGTGTTAGCATATACTAGTTGGCCTGTTGAAACAGCGAAGTCACATATAATGTGATATTCAGAGTCCATTTTCTACCAGCAATATTTGAAGAGAGGCGAAGGACGAAATTTGCCATGACATTTTTAATTTCTACTCGGCGAACATGCTTTTTTTGGTGTTTTTTTTTAGACGGCTCAAAAAATCAAAAATAAATAATACCCAAGACTGTATCTGGTTCAAAATGGATGTGCCCAGGTAATTTATCGTAAAAGCATGACAGGGTACAAAAAGTTTCGTTATTTTTGGTCATCTAGTCAGGATGTTTTAGCTACTTGCACGTTCACCCTCTAGCTCCATTATAGTACCATACTGCCATATTTCGAAGGAAGGCCGTATTTGCCAGTCTAGGTCAAATTCACTCTTGAACATCATTTTATAGAATAAAATGCTCTATATCTCTTCTATAGGGATTATGATTTTGTACGACTAACAGTTTGGTGTTTTTTTATCTTCATAAAATGGAATTGGACAAAGAATAAAACAGAGAGCAAGACTAAATGTTTTTGGCTTGTAATGGAAAATTTTGTTTGTTGCATACTCGGTATCTTTCAAAACATTATAGCAATGTGTATATTTATGTGTGCGTTGGTGCCAGATGGTGCACAATGGAAAGGCAGCCGCACCAATAACTTTGACACTCCACACATCCTCCCTCATCCTTTTCACCATGCTTGGAAATCATGAAAATGTTAGTTTATTGCCATGCTGATTCTCTCTCTCTCTCTCTCTCTCTCTCTCTCTCTCTCTCTCTCTCTCTCTCTCTCTCTCTCTCTCTCTCTCTCTCTCTCTCTCTCTCTCTGTCTCTGTGTGTCTGTCTGTCTGCCTCTCTCTCTCTCTTTCTCTCAACTTACGTACGTAGAAATTGAAGAAAAAAACTTTGTGACGTTTGTTTTCGAAAGCACGATGGTCCAACCGCACATCAATTACTGAAATTATAATCTCTCTTTCAACATAAGTGGATTTGAATAAAAATGTTAATTTCAATTCCAACAAACAGTTTTTCGTGGAACTGCTCGGCCAATAAACCTTCCTTTTATGCTCAGACGGAACTGGTAAATGCCCCTAAAGTGATTCATTGGTAATAAAACTATCAGAGGAAATGCCCAAGAATAACATACTTTGAGAGGCAGTTATATTTTTATAACAAAATCTCCTCAGTTAATAAACATGACGCTTTAACAGCTTAACGACTTAAGTATGTTTGCTTCCATTCAAAGAAGTTTGCAAAAATTCTCCCTTCTGAAGAAAAACACGTAATTTACGAATTGTGTACCATAGATAGAAATAGAGGTGAGGGCGAAAGACAGAGAGAGAGAGAGACAGAGAGAGAGGAATTTGTGACGTGTTGGTCCATCTCTAATAAACCCAGCAGAGATGCTACATGACATCCCTTGAAACGTCTGGAAGATGCAGACAAGAATACATGCTTTTGCAAGGACAAAGTCATATAATTTTTTCCCAACAGCGTTTGGCTCAAAATTTGAAAAGTATCTTGTCCGAAGAAACACGCTACGACTAAAACGTAAGTAAAACTGATCGTTCCAATTTAATATAAATATTTATCGATCTAATGATCTTTATGAGTATATGGATTTTATGCAGTTCAGTTTAAACAGGCCGATAATTGGCATATATTTGATCAGACGTATCCTGACAAATGCGAATCTTGACTTGGCAACATAAAAGATTAATGACTACGCAGAAGGTGGGAGGAATTTCGATTTCGGATTTTCTTAAAGTTGCTCCAAATTATTCACAAACGGACCGTCTTAACGCCAACGCCCCATCAGGCTCGATTGAGTCCAGAGACAAGATTGATGAATAACTAGGTCAACGGTGGGAATTTTATCCAATTGGCGGCTCAGTTTGAAGTGACGTCTCTCGGTCTATCGTGTGGGAGAGAGAGGGAAGAATCGATCGTACGCGGTCATATTCAAATTTATTTTTCATAGAATTGGGTTAAAAATGTGTAATTTTTATATCAGAACCCTTCGCTGACGGCAGCGGACAAGAGAGCGTGGATCCGCACTGCAATTATGGAAAAAGGTTGAATGACGCGCAATCGAATGGATTTTACTTCAACGTTTTCGCGCGTTTTGACATCAAAGTGCAACGCGGCAAATTATGGTTATTATGTACTTATGAAATTAATGGTTACGAGTGCAAAAAACAGCGAAGTTGTATGTGTGCATGTGCTTGGAAAATGATATTATTCAATGATATTATTCATAGCCAAGACTATGAATCTGTTTCTCACTTTCTTCCAGATTTGGCAGCACAATTGCGAAAAAACCGTGTAGCTATTCACAGAAAGAGCAATGAAATATGTCTGTCTGTCTGTCTGTGGGTTGGTCGTGTGTCTGTCTGTCTGTCACTTTTGGACTATTTTCGTTTCTCAAGAGTAAATAAGACCAAGTGCAACCCGTCCGATTGAGAGATGGTCAGATAGCAGAGCAAAGGAAACGGAGATGGGGCTGTCGAAAGGAAGGTGGGGGTGGCGGGAAGAATACGAATGACATCAGAAAAAAAAATCTACAAAAAGATGCTGAGAACGAAAGCAAAGGACGGGAGCGGGGTGGGGAGTGGAGACAGAGAAGTAACCCTACTGCAGCCTCTGAAGATTGAAACGATAAACAGAAACAGGTCAGCGCCTCTGATTCCTGCATTGATAACCATTGCACCGTCAATACAAGTTTACAACCTAACGATTCCAACACATGAACAGGGCTGAATGGATCTTGTGTAGAGCCTATTTATAACTGGAGAAGTTAAAGTGACTGCTTTATGACTGTTCCTTGTTCGCAGAAGAATACGCTGGAAAGTGGCATGACAACTCACCGGGAAATTTCAACATCACTATCATTACCTCTTTCTTTTCCTCCCCTCACTGTTTCTAATCTATACAGCTTCATATTTTCCTCCAGTCCGTTCTCGGCTTTCACATCCATAATCGCCCTCTTCATCTGTGTTTTCCTTTACTGTGTTGCTATCCCAACCACTCCGAAATTTCGACGGTCACTGTTGTTGTTTCATTGACATCCGAGATCTTTCTTTTCATCCCAAAGAGTTTTGCTCTTGTGTTCTGTTGTTGGGTCTGTTCAGACTGGCAATGCCGTCATATAAAAACAACCATTACTTTTTCTTTCCGTAGTTTGTCTTTTGTCTAATAGCTAAGGCGCCTTCAAAACAGCCTTTCTGAGAAAGGGGGTATTGCGGAGAGCGGAAAGAATAGGGAGTAGAGGCTTTCATAGACAAACGCTGTAGAGGCAAACAGCCCTAGAATTTAAAAATCTTCAAACAGAGACCCCACCCCCTCCCCAAACCCCGAAACACACACAAAACACATGCGTGAACGCGCGCCTTCAGAGAGATTTGGAAATTTTCTTGAAAATTCCGACAAATTATGCACCAGCAGACTGAAATAACAACCTCGCCCCATCAGGCTCAATTGAATCCAAAGACAAGATTGATGAATAACTAGGTCAACAAGGGGAATTTCGTCCAATTGGAGGCTCAGTTTGAAGGGCCGTTTTGATCATATTGTCACCTTAAGTTACAGTTTGTGTCAAAATGACCTTGGTTGAGCTAAGTTATCGTCAGGTATACTCCGGATGTCCGAGGGTTTCTCCATAAATATACGCCACTGTACTGAGAACAGTTGAAACAGCTCGTTTTTCTTGGTGAGATTAATATTTTGCCACCAGTAAATTGATTCATACCGGTCGTTTTGCCACTTCAGTTTTAAATACAGGATTTGTATTTGGGGGGAAACTGCATCTTTAAAAATATTGTTGAGGTGGGATTCGCTATCTCGGCTGTTAGTTACTGAAAAGTTCTATTTATTAGACATCAAAATAATGAAAAGAGAAGCTTATTCACCTTATCCCACTTTTTATAAATTTGCAATATAATAGAGTATCTAGACTCTTCAAATGTTGTTTTAGTAGAAGATCACCGTAAACGGCCAAATACGCCATATTATGAGTAACAGAGTTCTCATGGCATGACAACTGTGTTGTATGACTTGTTTATAATAATCACATCTCATGTAAAGGGAGCTTAAAATTTTTCTCAAATAAAGATATTCAAAATCTACTTTCAGAAATTATTTTTTTGAGCGAGGAGGAAAAAAAAAGGGGGGGGGGAGGTGGAGAATAAATCAGAACATAGTAATAAAAATAACTAGTCGATAACTAGTCTTCTGTTTTGTTTTTGACTCACAAGTACAAGTATGTTATGAGAGGAGAGGCGTGAGAGATGGATGAGAGCCCCATTCTCTGCCTTAGGCATTGGAGCAATGTCGACACTGATTGGCATTCATCTTCCAAACACTTTGCATGATAGGCATTATCTATCTAGCTGGGAGGTAGATATGAACCACAGTAGCCTTCTCAAGTTCTCGCCGCTTCTTCTTTTTTTCTCCTCCCTTTCTTTATCCTTTGGTTTCATAATTTCTTTGGCGCGAACGGCTCCAATTGGCATCGATTCCTACCCCGCGGGTACAGACGCAACGGCGCAAGTGTTTGTTACGTGAATCTCGGTTCCTCGCCGATAAATGGCCAATATTTTCTTTTCAGAACCCGAAAACTTTCTGGCAGCGAAATGCTGAATGTGAAAAAAACGAACAGGAAGAAAAATCACATTGCAGTGAATCACCGTGAATCGTAGTATTCAGCCATGTCGAACCGAAAAAAAAAAAGAAGCTTGTAATAAGTTAGTGACATCGTGTATTGGGCGTGGAAAATAAACAGTGGGGAAACGCAGAGAGATCATGTAAATGTGGGAGACAGAATTGGCGAGAGAAAGGAGGAGGATGAAGCCCCCACTTCCAAACCCTTCCCCATTTTTTTCTCTCCTCGCGGTCATCTCCCAGAAAAGGTTTTTCTCAGTCATCGGAACGAGAGAAGAGTTAAGAAAACAGAGATACCGAGAGTTGGGCGTATGAATGAGTAATGCCAGGAAATGAGTAAGACTGATAATTGGTGACTAACGTAAACAGAACCATGATGCTCTGTGTTGACGTCTGTGTGTTGACGAAATGATGCATTTATGCTCAGTGTCAAAGATATGGGCGCCAGCGACAAACAATGAATTGAAAGGCCTGGAGCAAACCGTTACCGCCTCTTTTTCTGTTTCCTTTCTTTCTCTATTTTTTCAATGACCCATAGTGACCGGCAATAACAAAGTGCAGGAGGGTGGCATCATCATGGAATAGGTTGACACAATCGCTTCGTGACTCGGTTTTGACATGTCAGCTAGGTCTCATTCTTAATGCACCACAGAAGAGTTCAGCAAAAAAAAACCTGCTCGCACTTTGGTAGAGGATTCAGCTTGATGGTTTAGAATTTGTTGTTGTTGGTGGTGGCGGTGGTGATGGTGGTGCTGATGGTGGTGGTGATGATGGTGATTGTGGTGGTCTTTGAGCTATTATCCTTGGCCCTGTACATTCTGTTCCCTAAATAAAAATGAGATTTTTTTTCCTGAGAACGCCATATTTCAGAAATAGTCCAACTGTTAAAAAATCCTACATATTTTTATTTTGAAGAAGTTGGCGAGCTTGCCAGAACACAGAGAATTGCAGTGAACGGCCTAACACCAACAGGCCAGCAGCTTCAAATTCACTCTGATTAACTGCGATCCTTTCTGCAAACCTTTGCTTAGATCGGATATAAGGGCCATTTTCTCTCTATTTTTTTTTTTTTTTCATTTCAGAAAATGATATTCCCTTTAGATAATTCACAGTTGGTCTAGATATAACAAGAACGTGTCACAGCAAAGAGAGAAAAATCAGTTGCTTGGAATGGATGCAAGCCAGGCAGCATCTGAGAAGGATTCCAGAGCCTGGCGTCACGAGTCGCCCGAGAAAAATCTGTCTTGATCCTGTTGGCCAGTACAAGAGGGCCCGTGAGTCTGAAGCACGTCTATTCGTGAGGCTGTCACCGGCCGACTAATTACTGTGTACTTAATCGACGCAGCTGACATTGTGTGCGTTGTGGACCGGCAAGGAACTCGTTAAAGATCTTTGATTACTGAAATATCCTCAGTCGCCGGTTTCCTTTATTTTTTTATTACTACTGCTATGCTGCCATGCTACGAAAAAGGGGCGTATCCGTCAGTCTAGGCTAAATTCATGTTTAACCATAATTTTTATGGAAAGAAAAGTCTTCATTCGTTCTATTAGGGATACAAATTTGTGGGCCCGATATTTTTTTTTTCGTCATAACAAAGAGGAAATTCAACAAAGACGAAGGGGAGGGATATTATGCTGAGCCCGGAACAGCAGAGGTATTGAATAGAAAGAAACGTCCTCTTTCGTATAATACCCGCCTAATGCGAACGTTTTGTGATTTTAGTTTGTGGGTGTGTGTCTGCCATAAAGTTTGTTTTGGGCTTATAGGGTGTTTTTACATAGCATGACAATATGATAGAGCATTAGAGACTCCCACCACGGAACAAGAACGAACACTCAAGGTGTCTTAATATCCCAACCCTCTTTCCTTGCGTGTGTGTCAATATCAAAATGCGGTTTAATTTACATTAGGGTGTGTAAAGGAGGGGGGGTATTATTGTAGGTGTGGGGATGTGTATCCGGGGTGGGGAGGGGGAGGGGGGATCTCTCAGGGAAGAAGTAAACAAGCACTGAGGCAAACACATTAAACTTATTAGCTGGTGTTTAATTCAAGTATTACTTCTGGCATGTTTACGAGCTATTTAGTTATCCTGAATTTAACGTTAATAGAAAATAAATACAGGCATCAGGATGTGAACATTTTCAAGACTTCGACTGGATTGGGGACAGTAATACAGATGAATATAAAAGAATTGCAGCAAACTGACATTTTTCCAGTCATAAACATTGATCAGCTGACCATTCCAGCCCTGGAAGGTTTCATTATTGTCCATTAAATGAACTTCTGTAATAATTATTCCATGGCCTGATTTATCCATTCCGTTTATCATTTTCTTTACACTATCCCAGTCCCACACTCCATTCAGCTCGACTGGTGATTAATTAATGGTTTAATTACATGTTAACTCAAGTTGTGCCCGGCACTTTCCCACAAGACCGTTGGTGGGCTTACGGATGTGGGAAGCAATAAGATGGCATGCCTGGAGGGGAGGATGGTGAGAGGTAAATCCTGTGTCTACATGTTTATGAGCAGACTGTTCGCCAGCATTTTTAGAGGGGGGGGGGGTCATCAATGCGTGAGTTTCATACCTACGTGTAAAGGTTAATTTTGATTGAGTGCAATGTACGAAATGCATGAATATAAATTAAACATCTCATAATGTCATTAAATTCTCAGATCTTATATTTTTCTCTTTGTTTATCTTTCAGCTTATTGTTTTGACGTTTTATTACATAACTGAACGTAGTTGTTGACTGATTGTGAACCCTATGATGCATCGTTTCTCAAGACAAGATCATGTTGTGTATGTGTATAACGTTTTGGAAAAGAACTTTCTCTCCCCTCTCTCCCCCCTCCCCCTATTTTTTTCTTGAAGTACACGATCGGTAATTAATTCTGTATAGCAAAACAAAGAGAATGCTGAGAAGTGATGTTTGCATGTTGCATGGTGACACATGGGGTAAACAATTCACACTAAAAGACACAAACATACGAGAGTGGGAAGTAAAGAGAGAAAGAGACGGATAGAGAGAGAAAGAAAGAGAGAAGGAGGGAGAGAGGGGATGAAGCAGCAGGGAAAAAATGAATTGACGATGAAGTGTCACTTTTGTAATGAAAGTGTATTGAAAGACAAAGTGACAGTGTGATTCATGATTAATTGAGACATCATTGATTACACAGAGCTGTCATAACAAGCCCAGATTGAACAATCGATAAAACCAGCCGTAGGTGATCTCATCCAGTTTACTCATCCACATGTCAGCACATTTTCACGCACCCGAGCAGCCTTGAGCATGAGATTTGTCTCGATCAGAGGTCGAAGATCCATTCACAGCCATGACACAGAACTGATCGAATGTTAGAATGTGGTCCGAGGACGGCATGTATCTTCTTGTATCACTTTCTGTCTTTTATTCAGTTCGAACTTGTCCAGAATTATCGAAAATGATGTTAAATGTAATTGAGGGGGTTAGAATTAGAAGTTATCTGAGTGTCATTTAGCTGCTTTTGAGAAAGAAAAAAACAACAACACGAAAACAACCCACATCATTTCAATATAAACCAATGATGTTTTCTGCTTTATTCTAAAAAGCAGTCAAATGGCACTTAGATCCATTCCTATTCCAACCACCTGAATTTCAACTTTTATTTCCTGTGCTTCCAAAATGTAGGACACACTGCCCCCCCCCCCCCTGCCCCCCGCACCCCCATCCCCCACCACGACCTATGGTTAAAAATGAAATTAAATATATAGATCTAGTGCAGTTCTGTTCATTTGGAAAGTTTTATTCACATAAAGGACGTCGTTTTTCTTTCAATTTGACTGAATTCTCAGTGTTGATTTCCTATTTCATACCAATTATAACGTCAAACTGGTTACTTCGGCTCCAGAACCACGCTCAGGTTTCCTTCTTTCACTTCCGCTTTGCTTGTCTGAGCACTAACTAGGCACTGCAACTTTAATTCGCCTCATATTTTCTGTGAATTCTTAGTGCTCTGTCTCCCCCCCCCCCCCCCCAAAGCTTCTGCTTACTTCTATTAACTTCTGCTAGATAAAGTAGACGGGTGAGTCAAACTGATAATGGAACAGTCTTGAATATTTCATGTCTGGCTTCCCGACACATTTTCCACGAGAAAAGGACAGAAAAAGATCGGTAATTGAGTCCCGGGCTGGAGTCCATCACCTGGCTGTCAGTGATAAAATTTCATTCTGAATGTCAATCGTCCTGTCAACAGGGTTACGGTTGGTCAAACCGAGTGGACGGGTGTTTGCCGGGCCAACTACTTGCTGTCCAGGTGTTGCTAACCGATAGCCCTTGTCATTTGCAAAGCCGGTGGTTATTTTCACAAAGACCGGCCATGAAAGCGATGAAGGGGCGGGAAGGGCAGCCAACCAGAGAAACCCGCCAAATTCCCTCGGTGTCGTCTGGTAAACCCGTTGCTACCGTTATCACCTGCACGCGACCGGCTCGTGCGGCGACCAGTTGAAAGATCACAACAAAAATAGGTCGCACCTGCCAGGGTTAGCTAGGTCAGAGGGCACGAGCAAGCTGCCGGTGGAGCTGAAGACCAAAACAAAGACACCACCTCCCGCAAATGTCTTTAACACTTCAACATGAGACCTAAATTCAACAGAGGGACGCGTGGCTAAGCTGAGATTAGCGTTTTGTGAGTGTTTGCAAAATAAATGCATTCGTGCGCTGCTCTGTGTGACAATTGGTATGCAAATGTATGTATCAAGGTGTGTACATGAGTTAAGTGAGTATGTGTCCATATTTACTTGTGGGAGCGTTTATAAGTTCTCCATATTAGTTTTGTATTTCAACCCGAAAGTTCAAGTATCGAGAAATCTTGGATAAATGCAGTTCACAAATGAAACCAAAGCTTGCATTATTTCCTATCCGTTTTCAGGGCAAGGGTTAATGAATGGAGGGACATTAATTCGGCAACCATGCCTTTTTATAAGTGACGTTAAGAATGGCAGAGCCAGATAGGACAAAGTAACATGTTGTGTCATGAAAGAGAATCTCGATGAAAGAGATCTTTCAATGACCTAGTTATCCATAGACGCGGGGGACTAAACGTGGGAACGAGGCCGATGAGATTCAGTCAATCTATGAGCCCCATTGCGCTCATGCACACTACGTGCGACTTTTTGAAAATACGGTACGGCTTGAACGGCTGAGAAGTCTGTTGGATGGGGAGCACTTCAGAGCGCGGTGAAAATATGTTTTTTGAAACTCTCCATTCAATACATTTTCAACAATGCAAATCGTGTAGGCTTTGATACAGCCTCTTTTAGACTGACGTTGGCATCGTTCCCGCCAAAAGCCTTCTCTTCAGACTGACAGATTTTTACCCAATTCGGATTGAAAACATCTCGAGGTGCGGCAAACAAGCTTTGTGCCTTGTTGCTTATTGAACATCTGTTCAATTTCTGGTCAACATGAAGAAATTAGCAAACTCTGGATTTGTTCGACCCCATTCCTGACAAGTGTTTAGTTGTTGTTATTGCTTTTCCCCCAATGTCTTGTGCTTCGCAATATCAGTATCTGAAGTGGAATTTCGTTGGGCATCAAACATATTGTACAGGTTAAAAGGTCAACGCTAGGGCTTTAGTCCTAAGTCTGCGTACAAGATCTACATTATTGTTATGCATGGCTCACTTCGTTTTTCATCCCCAGCGCAAACTTCTCCCAGGCGTTCCAAAGTGACACCATCACCCGTGGAATTTGGTTTTTATCAAGCGTAGTCTTTTTTTTTTTTTTGTTCTTGTTTTGTTTTATTTTCGTGTTTAGACGTAATCAAGTAGATAAAGCACTGAATACATTAATGGCGGCATCGTATTCTTTTTATCCTCCGTGATCTGATTCTTTCGTACCGCTGCATTTGTTTTCTGTCTAAACACAGAGATGTACGATTTAGGTTATCTGCACCGATACTTATAGACAGAAACTACTTTGGAAGAATGTGTCTACTGTTTGTGTCTGGAAGAGGCCGTGCTTCAGCGGAATTTCGATTTCTTACTTTTTTTTTTTTTCATTTACCATACCGCTAGCGCTGCCAAATTGTTTCAGTCCACACTTAACCCTTTGCTTAGGTATAGAACATCAAAGCCTTGCTTTGTCACTTTTTATTGAACAATACCATTTTATGACCAACGTCTACGGCGTGTTGAAATTTGTTTCTAGCATGATGCCAATTCTTTCATACTGAAGATACTAGATAAGTATCAAAGATACTAGATACAGTGCATATTCAAAGATAGATCAAGCCGTGTCCTAGTAAATCATGGGTTAATTAATTCTCCACCTGTAGACTGGATGGATAAGTGGATGATGATTGGATAAGTGAAGAATGGATCAAGAAGAATGGATCGTCCACATCTAGTATGATTCAATTAATCATCCATTGTTGCACTCTGACAGCATAAAAAACACCGTTTAATTTGAAAATGTCCTGTTCATACAAGTAAAATCTATCAGTTTCTCCAAAGGTGGAAATCATCTCAGCTAATTTCGCTTAGGAAAATTGAAAATTCGATTTACAACGTCTGAGTCATACTGTATATGCCTAGTAAATTTTTGTTCACTAGTAATATTTTACAAGAACGAGTGGAAAAATCCAACTTTGCCTCCCCTCAGAATCACCCAAGAATAACCTGTTCTATTTGACTTTGAGGGCGTACGCACTGACCCCAACGATGGAGGAACAGATCAGTAAACATCTTGTCTCTGTTGTTGTTCCTTCTGATGTGGTTTTGCTTTCATTTTTTCCAAGTTTATCTTTAACATGTAAGAGATTTCTTCTTTCGTCGTTTCTGACGTTTAAGAGCAAATTTAACCAGAATTTTTGTGAACAGCGAAAATTAGACAGGTAGTTCAGGTAGATGGAGTGAAATATGAAGATGATTCATTGCCAAAATATGGCCTTCCTGAATTACAGGGGAGAACAAAAAATCTGGCGAAAATCACGAAAACGCCAGTGAACAGGGATTACCGTGTGCAAAGAAAAATTAAAAAATTAAAGAAACAAGACACGGGTATTAAATTATATTTTTCAGTAAGCTGAAAGTGTTTATTTATTTACCCAGATCGGAGCAAGCAGATTAGTGCAGCAAATCTTTTCTTCGGCCCTGTCAGCTTGTTGAGAAAAATATCTGATATATGAATTTAACAGTATAATTTATCTTCGGTTGAGGTGTACAAGAAATACATAAAGCTCTTTGGAACGGAGATCTGTCTGTCTGTCTGTCTGTCTGCCTATCTGCCTGCCTGCCTGCCTGTCTGTCTGCCTGCCTGCCTGTCTGCCTGCCTGTCTGCCTGCCTGGCTGTCTGCCTGCCTGTCTGTCTGCCTGTCTGTCTGCCTGCCTGCCTGCCTGTCTGTCTGTCTTTTACCTGCATGTCTTTCTGTTTGTTTGTCTGAAAGTCTGAGAGCCCGTATGTTTATCTATTGGCCAGCCCCTCTGTATAATCCAATATCATTCTATCTGAGTCTGCCTGTCTTACTACCTGTATTTCCTACTTTTCTTCCATGTGTGTCTGTCTATGTATCCCTCCACTAGTCCGCCCACCTATAAATCAGGATTATTTTGATCTGTCTGGAAAGTTGGTGTTTTTAGCCAAAATGTACGATGAAATTAGATTTATGGCGCGTTATTTGCTGTGGCATCAAAGAACATGATCGAAAACTTTGCAAATCAAGAAAGTGAATAAGCATGTTTGTCAACAGTGTACCACCACAGTATTACGTTTTCGTGGTCTCTCTCATCCCCCCCCCCCCCAACTTACCGGAGAGTTATGATAAATAGAGATTTGGCTTCACGCAAACAGGAATAAATGTATCCGTTCTATTCTGTGAATGAGGAGGAAATACCGAGGGCAGTTATGCTCGGCACGCAATTTCTGGGTGGCTATGGCGTTATTAGCTGAGCCAAATGTCCACAATCCATGGGCACATAATTATACCCTTGGGGCCCAATGTATCTGTTACTTTGTAATTTGTGCTGGATGGTTTATGGCCTTTATTTTCCCTCTCTTCTCTGAACAAACGCACAGTTATCTTGGGGGGGGGGGGGGGCGTTGTATTAGGTAAGGCTCATTCATTTCTGCTATACCTTCTCCCGATCTCTGCTCATGCACGCAAGAGCCGGACACATTGCATATGATTTAAGCACAGGTCACAGCTTCTCTGTAAGGTAGTGTGGCCTTTCTTCACTGCAAAACGGTCCATCTTTCAAGTTGCATGATGTTGCAAATTAATATGATCTGGCATTGTTTTACCATCATATTTCCAATCTACTCCCCCCCCCCCCCTTTTTTTTTGTACCATATAATATATATACAACAGAAACAACATCAACAACAACTTGGCGCTTCTCTCTTAAAATGGGAACTGGTGGGGAGGGTGGGGGGGGGGGGGTGTAATAAAATAGGGGCAACTCCATCTTCTTAAATGGAAATTGAAAAGAGAGCATGATTTCATTAAAAGCAGGACTGGAAAGTGGAACAGCATCATGACAAAAATTGACACAGTTACAGTGATCGCTTTGTAAACACCATTTTTAAGAAAGTTGAATTACCACAGCTAACCATCCGCATGACAGAAGAAATTCAGCTTGTACATGACTGTATAATCAAATTGGACACGTGAATAAACTATAAACGTCGACTTTGCTTGACAGCTCTTACATCATGATATAAATGTACAGTTCATTGTACACATGTACATGTACAAGCAGGATCCTCATGCAGAACTTCAGGATGGGCCACACCAAAGAATGATACACCCCACTGAACGGGCCACACGGACAATGCCAGGGGAAAGAACTCACTGCACGGAATTTCTAAAGCGAAATTACACGAACACGAAGAGTGTTGACGCTGATTGGCTTCAGTTCCAGTGTTGACATCTTTAATTTATCGGTTTGGAATGTAATGACGAAATAATGAGTAGATCAGAAAGGCCTAAAGCCTAATATTAGTAATAATGATCTCAACGGTAAACATGCAGCAACGAAAAGTGGATTAGACAATACGTCTTGATGACTTCTGTAAGTAGAGATTTCTTTCATGCACCTACGTGAAATATTTATTATAGGAAACCTAATTGACCCTCTCGAGTTCTTCTGCAGTAGAAACGTAGGTATGCCTTTATCCACTTCCTCTTTCTATACTCCCAAAGCCCTCCTATCTATCTTGTCTGTCTGTCTGTGTGTTTGTCTGTCTGTCTGTCTTTTGCTATTTCTCTCTGGCTGTCTCTCTCTCTCTCCCTTTCTCTCTTGCTATCCCACTTTCCGTTCCCCTTCTCTCCCATACATGTATACACACACACACTCTCTCTCTCTCTCGCTTTTCCTATATCTCTCTCTGGCTATCTCTCCATCTTCCCACCTCTCTCTTTGCTATGTCTCTCTTTGGCTATATATAAATATCTCTATCTTTTGCTCACTCTCTTTCTCTCTCTCGCTCTCCATACTCTCTCTCTCTCTCTCCTTCTTTATGTATGTATGCGGATGTGCCACAGTTCTCTAGTACACCTAGCCAGAGTGAAGTACGAACGCCAGCCTGCTGTCTATTAAGTATTAAATAACCAAATAACGTGTTCAGTTATTTGCCCGAGAAATTCATTCATTATTATTAGTCCTTTTGTTGAACAAGACAGTATTTTTACAATCTACCATAGTTATGCTATCACTATCAGAACTGAATGGACAATTAACCGATTTTAATAGCTATTCCCTAGCAAGGTTCAGTTTTGAGGGCCGTGTTTACGGACTTACAACACAGGATCTAACTATGCTTTCTGCAAGAATACTAAATCTCCACATGTGAATTACTTGACCTGGAAAGTCTGTTATCCAGTTTACATTTGAATACAGTACAAACAATTGTGTTGTCATTCTTATAGAAGATCTTTCGGTTTAACCAGAAATGTTCATATTTCTAAAACACGAGTCTGTTTTCAGCTACTCTAACCATAGCCAACTGTTCAGGGAATAGTAACAGTTGACTAAACAGGAAATCACAAGGGTATTCACTGATGATAATCAGAGACAGTTTGGTGCTAGGGGAGCTCCTTACATCAGACCCACTCCCTCGCCCTATCCCAAAAGCCTGGCTTCACCTAATGAACTGATATAACCCCTTATCCCCCTTACACGGAGAAAGTTGTCCCCCCTTACATTGTCGACTGAAGACTGTATCTCAGAATCTGATTCGGGGCAGATAAATATTCAAAAGAGGGATCAGCGAATTTCCCTTTACGCAGATGGACGTGCAAATGGTTTTCAAACAGAACGGTCCTTCTATTCAAGCGGTTCTGACTGGACAGAATACTGCACAGGGACCACGCTGACATAGAACAGAAACCATAGACATAGCATTAATCATACAATATACAAGGATAAAACAATCATCTCTGCATTGTCTCCCAGCCCGGCAATACCATGAGTTTTTGTATTTAAAGGCTTGGACTTTGCCGTTTTATTTCATTACTGGACAAACTTTACATTTATCTCTGAGTGTGGAGCGGAGTATGTGTCTTTTGGGATGGATATATATCTATCCAGTAGATACATTTATCCAGAATTGGATACAAAATCACTTCTTGGATTGGACAGAGAGTCTCAAGTTAAGGAGGCGTGATCAAACTCTGTGCTTTGGAATTCCAAGTAAATATGACCAAAAAATACTATTTTCCAGCATTTCTATATCTGCCTCTATCCGATCTCCTCTAGAAAGAGAAACTCCGTTTCCAAGCAAGAAGGAAAGTACTTTTGTGAATGAAGCAATACTAATTGTGCATTGCCATCGGATTTGTGGGTAAGTGAAATTTAGATCCACATGTCGATATGGATGGAGTTAATTGACCTGGACTCTAAGTATCATTAAAATATTTGGAAGGAAGGATCACAGTTTCCCCCAGAAGGCCTGCCGTAAGGTGTGGAGACTAAATAAATGATTTATAACGACAAAACAGTTATGTAAAGAATACCACGTCTACTTATTTTTACGGGCTCAAAGGGTGTCGTTTAATGTAGTTTGTACACCATAATATGAAATAAGAACTTTTTCAACACAGTTTTGTTAAAAATAAACACCTTCAGGTAAAATATCTAAGGTTAAGTTCATTCAAATTTTGAAAAAAAACAATAGAAAACACATCGAATCTGAATCAGTCGTTACCACAGAAAAGTCAAGGTGTGGCCATTTTAAGAAGAGCTTTTTGACGTCACAAATTATATTAACCTTTGAAATCTTGATGAATTTGTTCTTAACAACTTTCATAAACTGTACAAATGGTTACAAATTTGTTTCACTTCAAACGTTAGTTGTTTACAATACATAATCATGGTAGGCCTAAATCGCGTTTTCTTATTTTTCTCAAATTATTCTGATAAGAACTTTATAAATCCTAACTCTTTCTCGTAGTGCTAGCGGTCTGTTTTAGTTTCAGCGTGTTGTTTTACCAAAGCAGGCTGACACAGATCTACTTAAACAAAAGTCTGAGAATTGCTGGCAATGAGGAGAACTGAAAAGACAAAAAAGAAACAACAAACAAAAACGAAGAGAAGAGAAGCTGCATCGATAATCGTTGTTACGTGTTTCCCCAATGTCCTCTGGGAAATTTCAGCCCCACTCCAGAATATCTGAAGCCGAAGGAACGATGAATATGTAAGACAATTAACATTGCCTCCTTCCAGTTCTTTCCCCTTGAAATATCGCTTTCTTTGCCGCCAGCATCGCCAAGGGAGTTTGGGAGCTCAAGGATTTCAGACCGGATGGTGAAAGGCATAAATATGCAACGATAAACGTGTCCAATTTATATTTCAGATAAATAACACCTTTGAAAATGGGACATGAAAGCTGAAGATCGAATAAAATTGTGACTTTTTTCCTCCATTATTTCTTCTATGAATTTATGTTATAATTTTCGTGATTTTTTTTTGTGTGGGTGTTTGGGCCTAGTTAAAAAAAGAATAATAATAACAATTTATTTTCTTTGTTCTCGCCGTGTTATCCTTATGTCACATTCACCCGCCTAATCCTGTGATGTGTGGCAAACTACGGATTGAAAATTGCTATTCATTTATACATTCGTTCATTCGCTCTTATCACATTCTGTAATTTGACCCTGCACTCGCTCCATCTTACCTTCACTGGTTCCTTCCCTTATTCATCTGATTTATTAGTTTATTTTTAGTTGTTGTTTTTTTTGTGTTTTTTTTTTCTGAACAATATATGCCCAAATCCCCATGTTATTTTGTCTGATTTAATTTCAAACATACCGGAAGACTTGAATACGTTTTTTTTTTCTTTCGTGTCTGTGTTGTTTTTTTCCCGGCTATCCGCGCCTGGATACAAGTTTGCAGTGGTGAGTGGAACTGGAAGCGTGCAATTTTTTAAATAATCAGGATAAGAGGCGCGGTCAGTATGGATCACTATACCATGTAGGACATTAATTATCCAAATGCCTGCTTACTTGAGTATAATGAGATTTTTGGTTTGATCTGATCTGTGCTGTTGTAATCTCTGAATGTGATTTTCTTCAATAAAAGCAGACGTCTGGTGATATCTGTTGAGTCTTTAAAAGTATATGGAATGGTAATAGTTATAATCTGTTGATTTTCACGCACATTATAGGAGTCATAAATCGGTCCCTTAGATTGTGACAAGGTTCTACCTCCACTTTCTGGCTGAACTGAGATACACACTACACA
Source organism: Onchidella celtica (assembly GCA_963931925.1). NCBI lineage: Eukaryota > Metazoa > Mollusca > Gastropoda > Systellommatophora > Onchidiidae > Onchidella > Onchidella celtica. The sequence continues at coordinate 31,393,559 of OZ007567.1, forward strand.
CTACTTTCTACAGGCCTTCGCCTTTGTGTGTCAAAGTATGTAGCGGATTCAGTGTGTCATTTGTAAGTATTACTAAAAAGAACAAAAAAGGCGTAGGGGCCTATTGCTAAAAGCTATGACCACAAGGAACTTCAATCATCAATTTGTCAAAAGTTGATTGAAGGAAGTTACAAAGTTGTCGTTCTAACGGGCCGAGAGATCCATGTTAGTAGCATTGATTTTTATTTTGTTTACTGAACAATTAGATCTAGAATGTGTTTGAATTTGATACAGATATCAGAATCATATAATGTTATTTCAAGTGGAATGTTGTCAACAGATTTAAGAACAGTCTGTATCAAAAGTGAAATATAAGGACTTACAGTATGTTTTTAACTGTCCATTACACATGATAAATGAAATATAAGTTTTCCATTGTGTGTTTATTGTTTTTAGAAATGTCAAAGGCTTCGCTAAACGGGAATAAACTGATAATGGCCTGTTTGTGAAATGTTAAGACTGTGACTTTATCTTTCTTTGTCAAGACGACACTCAGAATCCTTCTCTATCGGAATCATTTGCTTGGAAACTTAACCTGAAATAACATACACCAGTCAGTCATCTGGAATGTAATTTATGTACGTGTTATTTGTTTAGATATGCTTTTTGGGTGAATATTTTTCTCAAGAAAGACATGAGAGTAAAGTGCAACAGAAGCCGCTTTTATTTCTTTATTCTTTCAGCCGTCCATGAGTTGGGCATTTAGTACAGCTAAACAGAATGTGCTTCAAGATTTCTGTATCTATGACCTGTCCGTCTTGCCGTAGCAGTTGGAGTGGTGTTGTCTGTCTGTCTGTCTGTGTGTCTGTCTGTCTGTCTGTTTGTTTGCTTATTTTGAACCACAGTCAAGATGCGGGGATTTTGTCACTAACAATCACATATCTCTGCTTACTGTAAATTCAGATTTATCGTACTTTGCCTTGAAAGCATTCAAACTGTCGGGTTTGACATAATGCTGGAGACAAGCTGCGTAGGAAAAAAGAAATATGTATCAAAGGACAGGTGTCATCTTCAGGCAAAGCGTCTGGCATCGCCCAGTGGGAGAAGGGTGACTAGAGGAATATTTCCACATCGATGCGGGCCTTTGAGTATCAAATCGATATTATTAAAGTTTGACACATCTGCGATTATCGACTACAAAGTTTATATATTATCTAATCTGCTTCATTGATTTAATCTGTAGAATGCGATTATCATAATATGCGAATATTATGTTTTTTATACCAGCCTCTGTTTTTCATAGTGTTATTTTAGGATTCGACTGTTTTCCATTTCATATTAGTTCATCCGTGTGACAGGTCTGCATTATTAACTATTACTATGATAATATTATCTGCTTTATTGGTTTAAGCCACAGAGTACAATCATATTATCTTCATGATTGGTTGTTGTTTGTTTTTTTTTATCATCCGAACTGTTTTCCCTTGGTATGTCGTTGCAGGATTCGTCATTTTAAAAAAAAATACCGGTAAGTATTATCAACATCAAATTTATATTTAGGCTGCTTTATTGATTTGACGCGTAGAGTGCGATGACTTAATGTAGAATTATTCTGTCAATAGTCCCTGTTGTTTCATGGTGTTGTCACTGGGATTTCTATTTTCAATTATACAACAATTCCTTATCATATCAAAGGTCAGTACTATCGACTACCGCAGTTATACTATTATTTTGTCGGGTATTTTCCATATTGTTGTATGTGCATTTCTGCCTTTTCGAGAAAGTGAGGTTTGAAAGTTTGAAGAATTATGTAAAATTAAGGTTTTGTTCAGTACACTTCAAAATCGAAACTTGCATAAAAATGCCCTCGTAAAATACCCTTATGACACTTACACGTAATAAAATTAGGAGTGACAGAGCCACTTTCGTGACAAAATTTCAAAAGCGGCAAAATGTCACAAGCAAAAATATAGCAAATACCCCCCAATGTAATTTGCTTTATTGATTTAACCTGTAGAGTAGGATATCTTTAATGTAGCCCCTGTTTTACACGGTGCGTTTTTGCTAGACTGGGCTGTTTTTCATTTATACAGCAGTCTGTCTCTCCCATGTCTGAGGTCTGTAATCAATGGCGACTCACAATTTTCGGCGTGGGTCTATTCTGTCCCCGAAACAATCACGGACAACTTGATCAGGGGGTCAGCCCGAGCTCCAGGGGAACATTGTTACCATTGATCTTCCCACGGTGATTGGGAAAGAGTAGAATAGTCATGACTTGTTTCCATCCTTGGTCCACTGACTTGATTGAAACTGATCGTTTTCCTCCACTCCATCCAAACTGTGACTTCTTCCCACTCTTCTTTCCTCTTTTCCCCCGTGTATTCCCCCTTATTGGCATTTTCAGCATCTTGACGTATTTTTTTCTCTTTCTCTCTATTTCTCAATCTATCTATATATCTATCTGTCTGTCTGTCTCTCTGTCTGTCTGTCTGTCTGTCTGTCCGTCCGTCCCCCCCTCCCTCTCGTTCCCCCCTCCTCCTCAGTCTCTGTGGTGTGTGTGTGTGTCTCTCTCTGTCTCTCTCACTCTCACTTTCTCTTTTATCGCCAATTTGAGCAGTTTAATGCTCACCACCAAAATCATTATCGTCAACGTCCTATACACTGTTTCAATAGGCAACCATGGAAAGACAGAATTCTTACATTTTCTAGTGAGAAACATAATATGATCAAATTAATGAAACGGATAATTGAAACAAAAAGAGGTTGGAAATATTATGAGACCTCCCCCCCCCCCCCCCCCCCAAATCCCAGAGGAAAAGTGTAAGGGGGTTGGGGGGGGGGGGGAGGGTTTAAACCCGAGACTTCTTGTCATGTGCAAGTTGAGAGCTCTTACCAGCTATTGCACGGCCGATAAACTTCACATAAATCCGGATATTGTCACTGTCTATCATTCTGACCTCTCGTGAACACAGGCTGTGTTGCAAATAAACCCATCCTCTCCATCTTCATTCTCATCAACATCATCAACATCGCCGTCATCATCATCATCTTTATCATCATTATCATCATCATCATCATCATCAACATCGCCGTCTTTATCAGCATCATCAACATCATTGTCATTATCATCATCATCATCATCATCACCGTCGTCGCCATCAACACCATTATCATCCTCATCCTCCTCATCATCATCATCCTCATCATCATCATCATCATCATCATCATCATCATCATCTTCCTTTCAAAAATTCTTCTTCCTGTGTATTCTTACCGCCTCCGGCCGCTTGTCATAATGTTTCTGTTGCGTTGTTGCTGTTTTGTTTTTATTCTTAGAGAAAATAAGATTCTCAGAAAAATGCCTAGCACCTCCTCTCCTTCCTCCTACTCCTCATTTTGTTTTTTTTTTGTCTTTTCCTCATCTTTCTCCTGCTGCGTGGAGGGAGAAGCTGCGGTATCCTGCCCAAGCGTTGATGAGGCCTGCCTGATTAACACGAGCCGCCCAAGAGCACCATAAGAAATCCTTCTTCAGAATGTTTGCCATCTACAAGAATTATGGTGATAGGGCATTTCACCCGGATCTTTTTTCTTACCTCCCGCGTGCGGTTGTCAGCAAGAAAGCTGCACAGCTGTAGGCGTTTGTAAGATTTTAGGCACCAGAGATAGTGGACTGTAGAAAATGAACCTCAGAGAGACTAAGGGGGGGGGGGGGTGAGTGAAAGAAAGACAGTGAAAATAAAATATTATGTGATCTTTTTTTTTTTTAAGATGTTGTTGATGTTTTACTTGTTTTATGATGTTGATGTTGTCATTGTTATCATCTGAACACGTTTTCTTCATCAGAATATTATATTCCAGAATCCTGACGTTGATTAAGTAATATCACCCACCTTCTATCATTTCACCAGGTATTATTTTGGAGAGCACGGTGACGTGATTACTCATTCCCCACTGAAATAAATCGATAAATAGATAATAAATAAATAAATAGATAAATAACAGCTTTCGATTCTTGCACACATAATATTGCGTCACCGTTCCCGAAGAGAGTAGTAACTCAAAAATTTCTAAAATCAATTCAAGGCGCACCGAATGATTTTGGTTCTAGTTCTAGACTCCTAGGCCGAAAAAGAATCCAAGAGCAAACTGTCAAAAAAATCATGATCACTAGACCAGTAGTGCTAAAATAAAACAGTATACCTGGTTCTCCTGAAAAGTAGCCAAAACCAGTTACGACAGTTTTAGGGAACGGTGACGATATGACATAGCTTTATTATATGGATTGTTAATGGAGCTGGTGTGATTATGTCACACGGCATGGAACCTGGACAACATTCTAGCCACAGACCAGCAAGAATAGTAAAATAGTAAGTATCAGTGGTTTCCTTTTGTCAGATGATGAAGAAATTTGGGTATTGACATTTTATGTTTTCACGTCACTGAGCTATAATAGCAGAGAGATGTATTAATGCATCCTTCGCATTGCATGATCATCGCTGAGCTAAAATTTGAAAGTTGAAACAGACCATGTTTATTTTGTCTTAACTGTCTGAGCCCGAAAGTGGAAAGTGTTTTCTTCGGAAACAATAGGTTGGGTACAGAAATAGGACTTTTTAACAAGCACCAATACTTTAAAGTGCCATCCACTTTTTTTTTTGTATACTTTCTTAATCCCATTTGGGAAATTTGCCTGTGTGTCATTGCAGCCCAGTTACAACTGGAGAAAACACGTCGTCGCCACAGTGCAGCGGCGGTCGGAGGGTTGGGGTTTTTTTTTTGGGAGGGCGTGAGGGAGATGAGGTGTGGGGGGGGGGGTGTGGCAGGGATGAATTTTATTTAATTTTGCCCGGGCAGCGGCCTGTTCTTTTCGATTTCCAACTGCCACGTTATCTGTAACGTGCACACGGGCCCTCCGAAATGTTCGTCTTTATCCGAGAAGACTAGGTGCTCGATTCTACCTCCCATAGGATCAGGGATAGTATCCGAGAAAAGTAGGTGCTCGATCCTACCTCCCATAGGATCATGGACAAAAAAAAATATGAGAAAAATCCCAAAATTCCAACATGCCTGCACCGACCGGGATTTGAACCCGGTACCTTCGGCATGAGAGAGGAGCACTTTGCCTCTAGACCACCATGTCCCCCATATCAATAACTATGTGATGTTCAGCGGGTCGTGCAGTAAGTCAGTGAAAACTCCTGTCAATTGTGTTTGGCTGTTGCTGGGAGCGCGTAGGATTTTACACTATAAGTCATTACTAAACAATGAACACAGCTCACTGTCATGATCACATTAGGATCATAAATGCCGTGCTAGGTCACGACGTCAGTGAGTTAATTTTTACGATCTTGTTGATTATAACCAGCGTAATTTGTCCTTGAGCTGTTCTCGTGAACAGTTTGTTTTGAAACACCTTTTTTTCTGATAGATGGAGAGAAGGAGGGGCGAGACAGAATAAATGTATAGCTAGGAATGACAGAGCAGTTCTCGACCCCGTGATTTTGATGAACATAGATAAGGGGCGAGTAAAGGTAGTTTATTTAGACGCTTAGTTGGCGTTCGGAAATTCGTGCATAAGAGTAGAAAGCACGGGGGTTTGAAGATTTTAGTAGTTAATGTTTCGCATTTTAAATTTTGTCTAGGTAAAATTGACCTTGATTTTGGCGCAAGGCCATGACAAGCATAAATTAATACTGCAGGCTGAGCTCCAGCGGCTGCAGCAATCAAATGTATGAATCTGGACGGAAGGTCGAGACATAGCTTTAGTATTTAAACCCGTGCAGAGCTTAGATAGAGGCCACATGTAGACAATCCATTTACGAGGTGGACGGCGATAGTCCTCAGCCAGATGAGAGACATAGAGACGCAGTTGAGTAGTCCATATTGTGAGGAGCGCCATGATTTAAAGCTCCAGAGCCTAAGCTACTTGGTTTGATATGAACCCACAGCGTTTACATCCAGCGCTCTCACTCCCAGTGAGGGCCGCATGGTGAGAGTCCATACTAATTTGTAATGATGAAAGTGAACCGTTCTACTTACTTTTGAAGACAGTTTCAGAGCTACCGCCAGACAATGCATGGTTGTATAAGCATTCTCCATGGCGTGTCTAGAGGAAATGTCCATATCATAACATGTCTCATTGAATTAATAGAATTTAAACTGTTATATCCGTCGCCACGTGCGCGGATTCTATTTGGCATCTAACTCATATGACCTGCAAGTAGTTAGAGTGAATAAGTTAGTCTTTATAGAAAGCTGTAGTTTCATTAGTTAGATTCAGTTGCCTTTGAATTGATATTTATATTTATATTTATATTTGTTACATTAATTACATGTAATTAAACTGCCCTACAGTTCTGCTAAAAATCAAAGCAATTGATTTATTTAGTTTTTAGAGTGCAAGTATTTTTTTTGTGTGTGTTCGTCGATTGTGGGAGCGGACCTCGAAAGAGTGTCAGACGAATTATCCCCATCTAACCCACATCGCGACACTCACTATTTTCTGTTTGGCTTGTAATTGGACTAAGCGCCCCTAGCATCATTCAGTGTGTTTCAGTTTTAATACTAATTTTATCATTTTGGGGCCGCTAGTACTGTGAAGGTTAAAATATGAAAACGCCTCTTTGAAAGCAGTCTCGTGAGCAGTAAAATAGTGAATAGAGGGAGAAGACGCTGCTGGCAGAAATAAGCCAAGAAGAAGACAAGGGAAATAAATCTGCTATCTTTGTCATCTTTCACTTGTCAGCATCCCAGCGATAACTGGGAGACTGTTACAACAAAATGAAAGTTATAGCAGAGCTGAAATAGATCTGATAAAAAATACAATTTTCTTTTTTTTTTTCAAATTTTGGTTCTTTTTAGGTCATAGGAATGCGATTCATTTCTTCACAGGTACTTCAACAATTCGTGTGGGTGGATCCAAGGTGCACGGGAGAGAAGGGTTCGGATCAGATGTATTGCTTTGTCACCCCTTCTATCTAATTGGACTTTCCAGCTGGCGAACGGTAACTATTTCACCCTGATACATTGCTAGCCCTATCATGAAACCCACACAAATAGTGCTCTCAAAGCTAATGATGACGGATCAATTTTGCCAAGTATTCTATGAAATCCGTGGAGGAATTGTCTTTTTTTTTTCTATTGAGTACAATTTTTTCAAATGTTTATCATAATGAAAAATGTAAGATAAACAAGACATTTCAAGTAGATCTGATTTTTTTTTTTTTAGGTTTTTTTTTTTTTCGGCTCTCCTGTAAAATTAGGCAAAGTGTACTTATGCAGTTTCGTGATTGGGCTAGCAATGTAATAATACACTGTTGTATACGAATTTGTACAATTTGTTGGCAATTATTAGAGTCTCTGTCTCCTACAGCTTCCAGGAAGTATCTGTGCGCTTTACCTTGGTCAGCTAGTAATGTGTATCTTTGGCGTATCAAACAGTGGCCAAAGTTTCTTTCTGTCTCTGATCCCGGCGCGTATCTGTATCTCTTCTATTTTACAGTTGTCCGTGTCAGCGAATATTTCTGTCTCCATCCTTATTTTACAACTTTGCCAGAGACTGCTTATCAGTTTCTGTTTTTTTACACCTTAAATATTCAGGTAAAAACGTTCACAATTAAGTGGATATTATACCAGCAACGGTATCACTTTCCTTTTGTCTGTTTGCTGACACGTATTTGAGTTGAAATCAGAGAGTATTTATGAATAGAGAGGTTTCACTATTGGTCGATTTGCACTGAGAACCACGAAACTCTCCGCGAAACCATTGTTAGCTTGGAGCGGAAAGTAGCTCGCTGCGGTAAAAAATACCTAGTTGTGCATTTCCATGGGGCGTAAGACGCTTACAAACGGTTCTAAATAGTTTCAATCAGCCCAAAAAATATGAACAAACCACAGTAAACAGATATGCATACTATCATTGGTGAAGGCGGTCTCTTTCAATTCTTGTTTACCGCAGCGACCTAGTTTCGCGATTTGGCGGAAGTGGGATCTTTCTATAAATATAATATATTCGCTGGTCGAAATGCTATTTCACACGTACGTAAAATCACGGTTATTCTTTGCTCTATTCACATAGTTACGTTCGCACATATTAGTAACATGACCGTGCATTAAAAGTACACCTGAATCACACTCTCTTTAAACAGTGGAACTTTGGACATACCGGTAATATCTTTTTAAAAAAAGAACATAAGGCAAAACATTTACATTTACTGTTTTTGTTGGGAAACCATCTTAGAAAATTTCACCATACCTCTAATTATCTGATGGTCTTTGTGTGAGTGTATGTTTGTGTCATTGTATTTGTTCCTCCATCTGCACAACCATGCCAGCTTTCTGTACATTCACCCCCCCCCCCTCCCCCATCCTCCTTCTACGTTCGTTTTTTGAAACTGTTCCAACGCACATCAGATACTCACCAATCGCCCAGTGGAACGATCGTTGTTGAAGTAAAATCGAAGATAATTAGCAAAGGAAAGACAGATTTACTCTAAATATCTGGAAACAGATATCACAAGATGATTGCTTCTTAGTAACCATGGAGACCAGACTGTGAATAGAGGACCACCAACAGATGCTTGCTGTTAATAGGTAGTCTAAACAGTGCCCTCCTTTTTCTGAAAAGAAACGCAAATAAATCGCAAGTCAACGAGGAGATGGAATGTAGAGAGAGAGGGAGCTAGAGATAACTAAACATGGGGGAAAGAGGCAGAAAAAACGGAATATGAAAATGCGGGAGAGAGCGTAAACATAAAAGTGTATTTGATTGATTGACAGACAACAAAAGTGCAGACATGAACCGATGGATTCCCTAGACACATGGGCAGAATGGATAAGTGGAAAGGCCAGCTAACATAAAGATGAGAAACAGACAGACAGACGAACACATAGGTGCTCAAAAGAACTATGTGTAACAAAATCATTAGGTAGTAAAGAAACATTACAGCATTAAAAGAAAACATAACAGGTGGAGTGAACATTTCAAGGTGTGTGGCGTGACTACAGCAAATAATTATGTAACTTCAGCGGCCGAGGCTTAAATGCACATCAACAACTAATGCAACACATGAACCCTCACAAACAGGTTATAAAACTTGTCATGTACATGAAATGTGTCTTAATCGAAAAACGCAATAACTGGGCTCATTATTCTTCATGTTGCTGCTAATCTTGCTTGGGCACACAAACATATGCGATTTTGTTGCGTTGCGGTCGCACCGCAGTCGCGTCTCATTTTTTTTTGGTTTAAAATCTAGGCGAATAAACGGAGATTTGTTCACATGCGAGACAGGTCCACTGCAGTGTCAACGAGCACATGAACGTTCAAGACATCTGTGCACCTAGCATTTCTCTGTTGCCGTTCCTGTAGTTGTCATCGCTTTTGTTTGTTGCTGGTCTATGAAGCAAGAGTGAATTAACTTTATAACAGGCTGGCTAAATTGCATGTAAAACACAAGCAAGTTTAAGTATTAGGAATGTCCAGGCATCTACTCATGTATTGTGACGGAGCTCAAATTTTCCCTGCAATGTTCTACTTCTAGCATATTGTTTATAATAGAAGACCATCCATTCAGCATTCCCCTCGTCCTCAACAGCTTATATAAACAAAATTAAATAATAACCAATAATCTTCTAGGATACTATTAACACTGACAATGAGATCTTTGTCTGCGCTAGGAGAAGATGTCTATAGTATTTCTGTAGTCCTTATAATTAAATATGATCTTACTTTAGAAAGATACACTGCGGGTTTTGCAGCGTTGTGTTTTATACCAGATTTCCTATGGCAACGTTTTCAACCTTCCATTACATGCATACAAATGATGTTATATATAAGACAAACAACTGAAATAGAAGATGGGAAAAAAAATTACCCCCCCCCCCCCGTAAACAGTTTCAATTTTTCTCAAAGCCAGACAGACAGACAGACAGACAGACAGACAACATTTGTTATTTGTTTTTTTAAATGCACTTTCCGCCTCCTCCTGCATTTACCATGTCATGACTGATGTTATTGCTGCTATTGTTACTACCAATGTTGTTGTTGTTGTTGTTGATGATGCTGTTGTATTTGTTTTTGATATTGTTGTGGGTAGTCTATTGAGTCTGGCGTCCCCGAAAAAAAAAAAAACAACAACACAATACACATACAAAAAATACTGAATAAATAAAAAGTATATGAGACGAAAACCATTGTTTTCAATTAGTTAACGAGACAAACTTGGCATTCTCCTGATTTTGTTTACACATTTCCCAACAAATCTCTCCTGAATTCACAATATCAAATTCCCACCCATAAAGCGGTACCCCGCAACATCAAACTCGTGTCTGTTTTCTTGATAAAAGCAGGCAAAAAAAAAAAAAAAATGATGATGAATGTGCTCCCATTTTGCTCATTACATTGTTCCTCATTTTATTCAAAAGTATTCATCGAAATTTGAGCGGTTAGCCAGCAGCTTATGAATAATGCATATTTCAAAGAAATATGTATCAGCGCCCCTGTGTATAATTCTGTGGATTACTCGCTAAAGTTTGATCATGCTCGTTTATTTTTATTATTTGATTAGCCTCCCTAATGCTGTTAGCTCGGACTGGGTAGCATGCAAAGTTGATTACAGAGTAAAGTTGATTATTGAAACATTGAACAATTACTGCATTTTTTTTTTCATTTCTTTTTTTGTTGGAAAAAAAGCGTGTTTTTTTTTGGGGGGGGGGGGGGGACGGGTAGGTGAGGGGGGGAGGGTTCATTATCGAAAAGAGAATAATATAAATGTCCAAATAGAGTTTATGGGGACAGATGAACAAAAGGACATGTGAATGAATATGTGGATGGACGGACGGATGGATGAATGAATGGATGGACAGGCGTATTTTGTGGATGGATAGATTGGTGAGTGGACGGACGGACAGATCATCGGACCGATGGATAGATGGGGTAGATGGGTGGGCGGATAAATGGATAGATGCATGCATAGATAGACAGATCTTGGATGGAAAACGTAAAGAAATTCAATACAGTGGTGAAAAATCAATACTGAGTACAGCTGGGAGATGTTGCAGTTTGTAGAGACAGGCAGCCAGACCTATTCAAAAGGTCAATTATCTTGCAACATTAAAAAGCATCATTACTCCTCGTTTGACTTTAAAGAGAAGAAAACATAAACAAATACAACATAATAAAACAGGCAACAGCCTGCGCGTCCCATGAATACAGATAGACTACTGCATTATTAACCAATTTTACCTTACTCACAGCGATTTTTCCATTTTCATGTACTGAAAGGGAATTCAATATGCAACGACGCTTTTTCCGTCTGGGATGTAGTTTTCTCTTTATCTGCCATCCACATCCATGTAGGGTTCCTGGCCTTGCTGATTTTCTGTATTCAGTTCCGTTTCCCTGATCATTGGACCAGGCCCTGAACAGAAAAGTTCTCTTTATACATGGATCATTTAAAATTCCCCACTGATTAGCCATAAAACGGAGGCTGGGAATTAATTTAAATGTACGCAGAGTACCAGGACAGACCCCACTAAACTACGAACTTCCCCTCATCCATTTTCGGGACAAAGACCGTGTTTGGACACGTTTAATCATTCAGAACATATTTCAGCTGGAAAGGTCGTATTTTTTAATTTTTTTTAGACGTGGCTTGTTGGGGTTTTGCATTCAAAACATGGTTTTGATATATCCATCACACGCATATTGTTGTAGGTAAGGTTATCCTTTTAGCCAGATTTTTAATTCTGGCAAGTGATGCGTTTGAAAACACATCGAGACTTGCAATAAGGCAAGACATAGCATGACATGTAAGATTAGACATAGGTAAATAATATGAGGGATTTATTTTTTTAATTTATCTGTGAAAATCTGAGAGGACGGGGAGACTTTATCACTTGCATAAGAATTGTGACCGAAAGTGGTGCTACTGGTACAGAGTGGAAAACCCTTGTGAAAACATGAAATCAGCACCTGTAATTCATTAGTATTCAGTGCCACATTTGTGCAAGTAAACGAAGCATGAATTATAACTGAAACAGCGGAATGCATACTGTACAAATGCAATCTGGACTTGCGCCATTAAGTTTGTTGTTTTTTTGTTTTTTAGAGAGCGCTGGCTTTGGAATACAAGTTCGTTCCCTTAAAATGACAAGGTTCTACCTCCACTTTTGGCTGAACTGAGTTAGACACTACACAATACATATGCTTCTACTGGCCTTCTCGATTGTGTCTCAAAGTATCAAGCGGATTTGGTGTGTAATTTGTAAAAAGAAAAAAAAAAAAACGTATCTCTAGAACAGGGGTGCTCAACCTTTATTGACATAGGGTCTACTTTTAAATTTCCCAGCCTTTGGAGATCTACCAGTCTGGCGAAGCCCTGAAACAAAAAATTAAAGAAACCGAACCTATGCTGGTGTGCCTATCGGCATTATTCACTTTAACATACAACTAACACAAACCCGCCACATCCAAGAAAAACGACCCGCCAAAATACAAAGACAAATAAAAAATATATATATATACCTCGCGGGTGTGTCCTACATTCATCCCGCGATTGACTGCCAAGCACTTGAAGATCGACGGGTAGATCGCGATCGACTGGTTGAGCACCCCTGCTCTAGAAGCTATGAGCACATGAAACTTCAATCATCAGTTTCTCAAAATTTGTTGGAACAGAGTTAGAACCTCGACACTCTAAAGGGACGAACTGTTAAAATCACGCATTGACCGAATGGTTAAATCTTTCTGTTCTATAGAATATTTCACGTAATTCTTAAGTCAAATTATATTTAGGCGTCGTTAGTTAAGCTGCATCTGCCACACAGATGACCCATAACGCCCAGCTTTACACAGTTGACTTTACGCTAGTTTTATTGCCAGCACGCTGTCAGGTCTTCCCATTGTAGGCTGGGGTATCAGTGCGGAAGTAGCGACTGCTGTGGGGCCCACTGTGGGAGACACTCACATGAGCGTAGCACGGGCTTATGGTGCTCATTCAACATTTTTCATTTAAGGCAGGGCATTATCATTTTGTTCCACCGATACTGAGCCCCGTCCCATCAGTGGTCATTACTTTGTCCTGTGAAATGCAGGTCCCTGTTTGTCAAGGGAGGACAAAATGAGATTTCATCCCAGTGTCGTCCAAGCAAGGTTTTGTAGAGTATAAGAGAACAAATGTACCAATACCCGCATAAAATGCGGGGTACAAGAGTAATGTTTTTCTCCTCTCTCTCTCTCTCTCTTTCTCTCCCCCCCCCCCCTTTCTCTCTATCTCTCTCTCTGTCTCTTCTGTCTCTTTCTCCCCCCTCTCTCTCTTTCTTTTTTTTTTTGCTCTTCTCTTCTCTTCTCTTCTCTCTCTCTCTCTCTCTCTCTCTCTCTCTCTCTCTTTCTGTCTCTCTCGTTTCCTCTTCAACAAGAATTGATATTAAACGACAAGCTATATAATTATGGCAAAGTATTGTAAAGTACCGTTTTGTAGTTTTATTTCTCAAAATTTGATTTTATCTTCTCTTTCTCTTCCATTTCATATTTCGTTTCCTCCTTTATCACCCATTTTGACTTGGAAAATTATTTAACCAGGCTTGTTTTCCTGCCCACGCTGACTTACAGTTAAAGGATATGGCACAGAGCACATTTTAGTTTTAAACCAGTGCTTCTGTGTTTGTCGTAAGTGTTAGTCTTTTTAATTTGCCATCTCTTTCAAGAGCACTTTGATTATGCCATAGGCGATTCTGAACGTCTCGGTGAGTAAGTTTTGTAGAGATCACAGTAGATATCCAGTGCTTGCAGCAAAAAAGTACAGCGTTATATATCTGACGGTTGCTGGCGCCGTGCTCGTACCCATGTTGAATAGGCCGAGACCCGACGCCATCGATTGAACTAAAAGAGTTTCCATGTCTGCTGGGTATTGAGATCTACCCCACACGAACTTGCAGCCATGGGAAACGATAGGCATCATGCCACCCTTTCCCCCCGCTGCGCACCCGGACCAGGGGAAATACTTTGTACAAATATTAGAGGCGTGATTGATACTGCTGTTTGTATCTGCCATCTCCCGCACACACCCTCGTGTATACATCTAGAATTTGGGTTATTTTGGGCTTCTTTGAAGCTCTTTAACCCACGTTATAACTTCACACTGAATAGTACAAAAATCGGTATTCTTGACGGCGGCTGAAGAAGGCTGGTAAACCAATACATTGAACAAACAGGCGTCGAGTGCTTTGATTTTGCATACAAATATGTTGTTGGGTTTACTTTGATCCTATCTCGTTAACTGGTAAGGTCTTTCTGTACTTGAGGCATAGTTTCCCACACCTTCTGTCGTCTCTCTTTTTACCCACTCTTTGTATTTGCTTATTTAGTTTGAAGATAATTTGAGTTCAAAGGATTTTTTTATTTGCCATTTTATTGTTGTTATAGTTTATTGATTTACATGATACACAGCTCAGGTCTGTATCTTGTCCATCTTAGCAAAACACGCACTGCTCAGCGATAACATGACGAGATTATCTCCGTTATTTTCATCCCTCAGCCCACTCCACCTATGTGTTCCCCATTATTCCGTCTTGCACAGGCCTAGAACCCATGCACTTAACAGACGCAATGAATCTTGCAACTTGATCTCTTCTATTTTATTATCTCATGCCACACAGAGTAAACTTACTCAGTGTCTATGAGCACTCCGATTGATTGAACACTTACACTGGATTGAAGTTGTTTCTAAATATAAGCCATGAGCAAAATTACCGTCCAGTCTAGTTTTCCCTTGGATTTAAAAGAACAAAATTCACTCAGTTGTATGATTAGTCAAGTTGGTCAGCTGATGTCAGTGACTGAATCAATATGATAAAGTACGGTAATCACAGCAAATCTCGTTTGCCATGAGATGGTACTGGAAATAATTCATGTGAAATTTTAGGGGGGTTTGTGTGACTGTTGTTTAGATTTTAGTGGTCATGCAGGACCTTGTTAACGTCATTATGGGGCCTGGGCCAGGAAATAGGCTGTGTTTTGGGGGTTCAAAAACCAACGTAAATTTGCATGCACGGGGGCTCACTAAACCCTTTGGGGCCCTGGGCAACTGCCCAATGTTCCCATGTGTTATTACGGCCTTGTGGTCATGTCATTAATATCAACATATTTAGGACAGAGTATAATTACCACCTCAATTAATAACGTGCTATATACAACTTTTTTAATGCCAATTTTTTACTTCAATTAATAAGTTTGTTGTTGTTTTTTTAACTCCAGACGGTGACTGATAAAGATGCAATAACAAATCCATGTAAAGAAAAAAAAAAAGATCATGTTGAATGAACAATAATGCGTCAGAGCATTCAGCCTTCTTCGAGCTTCTTTCACCGTTAAAAGGTCCACGCACACATGACGATATGGCTCCAAATCAAATTATGAGTTTTAATTGCCGTCCAAAGTCAGTTTGTATGCATTTTGTGTATTATTTTACTAGAAGTTTTCTCCATGTTCGTGACGTTGGTACATGTAGAACATGATAGTAGCTGCATACATGTAGATGCTGGTATTAGGAGCCGGAGCAGTTGTGATTGTACGATGGGTATGGTAGTGCTTACGTTGTACTGATGGAGAGTGATGCTTGATAGTGTGAACTAGTGACAGTAGCGGCAGTTCGTTTAATTTATGCTTATAGGTTCTAGAAGCTTAGATTTTGCTTTATACGATTATTAAGAGAACACGTGTGTTTGGGACACAAGTTTCTGACTTTTTCTTTCTTAAATAGCACCCCGTTCCCATATAAACAAAAGAGCTCATTACGCATTTGTTCAATATTCTTGAATGGCTAAACGGCGGTGTTGTGAAATGAACCTTTAAGTAGGGATTTAATTGAACAGGTTAGAACATGGTGGAAGGAGATGGACTCCAGTAGCAGTATAGCCTGTAAATCTAAGACTTCGTCATGATAATATTTGTTTCTTAGATTCTTTCTGCCTGCCTGCCTACCTGTCTGTCTGTTTGTCTGTCAGTCTATCTATCTGTCTGTCTGTTTGCCAGCCTGTCCGCTTGTTTGTCTGTCTATCTGTCTGTCCAAAGCCCTGTGCAACTTTTCATTGGTTAAGTTGTCTCAAAATATTACATATAATTATACCAATGTTTTCAGAAGAAAAAAAAAAGAATATACACACCAACACTGACAGAAAAATATTGTCAAAGACAAACTGTCACAAACACAAATTATTACAGAACTCTGATTACAGAACTGGTTCATGTGAAAACATATTACCTAATAGCTTAAATATACACCAAATTATGTGTAAGTAGAGGGGGATCGTATGACCGACAGTAAATGTCTACAATCAGTGTAAACAGATGATTAGCCACAGGTAGTGTGATAAAATAAATCTCACGATGTCTATATTCCACAAGGTCACACAGTGAAGTCAGTTTATCAAGCAGTTCAGAAATAGTGATCTCACTCCTACCAACCACCTGGCACTCCCAGACGCAGGTCATTGCTCCCATCCTGCCAACACTGGCCGTCTTCAGCGGGACGGTTTGTTTTTTATTTCAAGATAATCGACCAGACTCCGTTGGCCTAGTTCTATTTTAGGCTTCTTTATGTTCAGTTGAGAACCTGTCTGCTTTCGTAATACACAAGGTGTTTAAATGTCTGGCAAACCCAGTTAATGACGGTTACGGACAGAGATTGAGTCGATATAGTGTAATAAAAAAAACGTTGAGCGACAGTTTCCTCTCTGATTTCAGTTCATATGATAAAGTACTCATTTCGCAAGGTTATTGATCAAAAATTATTGTTCTATTCTCCATTGCTGCTCGGTAAGCACACAGCAAAGCTGGGCGTAAAGTGAGCCGACATACAGAATACCGGCTGCTAATGTAGAGGCAGTTCCTTTCCTTTGCGAGTGCCAAATTTATGTATCAACAAAATGAAGACTCCAAGTGACGGAATGAGGACGGAGATAGGGAGGAGACCAAAACGAGTTTTCACTACAGGAATGTTGAGATCCTTTCACAAATAACCAGCAAGACTTGGCAGAGTTTATTCCCGAAACTCTATTGGCTCCACATTTGATAAAATTCCAATATAGTAAAGAAGGGTCAATCTAATTTAGGTTTATCAGTAATCCAATTTAGTTTTATCAACAAAACATCCTAGTGTCTAAGAATGATATCTCATAATATATATATCTGGAATTTCCGCTTCCGTTTATTAAACGTATTTTACCAAAAACACTAAACTGACAGCTTTTTCTTTTCATTTCTGAATTTGTTTCATGTTTCGTCCATTTAGCGCGGCCACGATAATGTCTTTTCCCTTGAGAATTTCAACATGATGTGAATGGAAATGATAATTAGTTGTCTCAAAAGAATAGAAAACTAGACACATAAAAGGTATGATGTAGAAAAGCAGCAGGCGGCTCTGTGAAAAGGGACCCGATACCGAAAACATCAGCCACATGTCTGAAGCCATTTGTGTCACTTTCCACTTGCCGGGCCACAGGGGAGAAGAGGGTTAAAATCCATGTCCATTCCGATACCAGGAAATGTGGGTTGATCCTTAACACAAGTCCCGTACACAAGACAATTTGGGCCCGAAGGGAAAGGTCGATTCCGAAAACAATTATATTGTCCAATAAGACCCCAAAATCCACAGGAGTTTAAGAGCGGTGCCCGCGCAGCGTAAATTGTCGGGGTGTCTGTAATCTGTATTATTTCCCTTGTTTATGTGCATAATGTCATTAACGTTCAACAATATCCGCTATGTCTTCGGGGAAGCAACTTGGGGGCACTTGAAGACTTGCTGGAACGATAAGGGAATTGTTTAAAGTTACTCTGGCTACAGTTGACATTAAAACTCGTGACAAAATAGTCCATACATCCCTGCGTCTGGGGTCGACAAATTTGATGGGCGTTGATAATTATTCTCTAAACAAATGTCGGAATTAAGATGGTCATAAAATATTTGGCTGTCTGGCCGTGTTTTAATTGTCCCTGTTCTGGCACTCAAGGAGGAAATAATATACAAGTTGAAACGTCAGCAGTTTTGAAGTCTGGCCAGAATTTGTAAAGATCAGCGTACTCATATCCCAAGTTTACCCAGTTTTTAGTGGACACAGAGGACTCAGTACTAATTCTCTTGTTTTAATTCCCAGCCATAAAAGGGGCACTAGAAAATTTCTGCTTAGTCTTCTTCTTCAATTGTATTGCTGGCTATGTCAATACTTTGTATCATTAAAGGCCATCAGCTGGCAAACAATAAGCTGTCTCTTCAAATAAACAAGTGTCAGCAATGAAAAAAAGCCATACGTATCATCAATATTGAACTTAAGCCCGGGTGCTAAAAGTTCACAGTACTCAAATTGTCCACGTTATTTCGCCTTTTTCTTTCCTTTACAAAAGCTTCCGCAACACAAAATAATGGTAAAAGGGACAAACAAGCCAGTGAATATCTAAACCAGACAAAAATAAAATTAAGCTCTACTTTCTTCATCTCTTGAAATAAGTAGAAACCTTCTCACCCATCACCAATGTCTGGCCTATATTGATGGCTCTGTTCTGGGCTTTTGGATTTTGGAAGTGCAGGACTGGGATAAGAGCAGCCTCGTCTCTACTGGACACTATATTGTATTTCAAAGATTAAGTGGGAGTCGTCTTTTCTTAAGGTTGTTGCACGTAAACATTGCTAGGGAAAGTATAATAATGCTGAACATTCTGAAATGAAACCAGTACAGGGAAAAGTAAAGTTTGCAGTTTTTGAGAGTGATTATCATAATTCATCAATGATTAATTTTTGTTTGGACATGGACTGCAAAGATGGAAGTTATAATTATAGTTGTCATACGTAGTTTTCGCGCATGTTCATTTACATTACGAATAATTAACAAGTCTTTTATAGCCACATTAAAACTAATCCTTGACATTAATGTTGCCTTTCATATTAATTGGTTTTCAATACACACTTTAAGGAATACGATTTCTGTCTGTTTGTGTGTCTGTCTTTCTGTCTGTCTGTCGGTTCTCTCTGTTTTTCAATTTTATGGACTGTCTGTTTTATGTGCTTACGAAACTGTACTTTGACCAGACAATATCAATATCACAAAACATTTCTGATAAGACAACGTACATTAGTTTGCTCTGTTAGTGTTAGACCCGAGGCAATAACCAATCACATTCCACACCATTTGGAAAATTTATATCAATAAGATAAGATGAGATAAATTTTATTCGTCCTTGTACAAGGAAATTTGTTTTGATCATTGAATACATAACAATACAGTTACAGAAACAGAAATTATGATATATAGCGCGCACACGCACACACACACATATACATATATACACACACTAATAAATAAACAAAATTAACAGTGCACACAATATGCTTCCGTTACTAAAACACATTGACCTGAAACGCAAGACACGATTCAACTGTACACAGATTACGATCAAGATGACGACATTATTGTAATATCCTAGTTGATGATGGAATGAACGATTTAAAGTAGCGCTCAGTTTTAGTTCTCTTTTACAACAGCCTTAAACTTCTTACAGATCTTATGTATTCTTTGTTCAGGGGATGTTGGGGGTCATTTATTATGTTATTAGCTTTTTTAATACAAGCACCAGTGTACAGCTCATCAAAATATGGCACATCACTGTTACAATTTTTTTAGGCTTTTTTGATTAAAATATTGATCTTATTTTTATCTTTTTATAAGATGTTTCCTCCCCAACAGACAACTCCATACAGTAAAACGCTCTGAACAGCTATGGTATAAAATATTTTCAGAATGCTTTTGCTAACTTTTAAAGAGCGGAGCTTTCTGAGGAAAGACATGCGCTGGTTCGCTTTCTTGTATGCATATGTTACATGCGCATGCCAGTTAAGCAATGAATCAATAGTAATGCCAAGATATTTGGCCTCTGTGGCAATTTCGACCTCTTCATTGTTGATAGTAAGAGGGCAAACAGGATCGTTGTTATTTTTCCTAAAGTCAAAAAGAAGCTCTTTTGTTCGCTTAACATTCAGTAGAAGATAGTTGTTATTACACCAACAATGAAAGGATTGTACAATGTTAGAATATTCGTGGCCAGAGTTAGATAAAAGACCTAAAAGACACTAGAAAACTGCACTGACGGCATGTTTGACAATATAAAATCTTCAGACTGGTTTTCTGATTTCGTCTTTATCCACTTTGATAACACTATAACAGATGTGGGTCCGTCTCCCTTTTCCTGGCATTTATGAAATGATATTTTGAACATAATTACAGTTATTTGTTAAGTTAAAAACGAGCCTTATCAGCAGTGGCAATAATAAGATTTGCGATCATCAGTGAAACTCGTTGGGAAAATATGCCTGCTGATCCATGAAAGGATTATTTCGTAACGTGGACCCACAGAGCGTCTAGTCCTTTCTGAAAGTAGGTAAGATGTTTAACTTGATTTATAAACTCTTATACACATATACAAAACTCTTTTTCAGATCTATGAAAAACAACTTTTGAGAATTTTACCAATGTAATAAAATGTATACGGAACTATTTCATTCGATTAATTTGTGAAATTTAGAACCCCGAATACCAAACATAAATGGAAACCCAAATAGACCGTGAAGTGCCCAAAGTGGCCACTATCGTGCCGACGAGCCGTAAAACTGAAATTCAAACTCAAACTCAGATACAGTCAGTATATTCTTAAAGTTTGGACCCAGTTTCATTGCGTTTCATCCATAAATTATAGTCGCGTAGAACTTCAGTACCAATGAGATATTATTATGTCTTATATTTATATAGTTTAGGAAAAAAAATTCAGCTTTTTGCTGATCAACCTCGCTGGGCCAGTCCAATATCGAGTCACCAGTCCAATAGCTCTATATCTGTCTCAGTCTCGACCAGGTCCCTGAAGATTTCTCCTCTCTCATTTATCTACTGGTCGTCATTTTCTACAGGTTCGCCACAATCATCATCCCACCTGCTTAATAGAAACAGTGAAAAACGAGATGTCCAAACTCTTCAGTCCAGTAAAGCAATGAAGTCCCCTGTTGATCGGGGCACCCTCAGATTCTCTCCCTCCATTGACTACCGTCATTATTCTCTGTCTCCGTGTGTCACTGCCTCTGCGCCCGGTGCAAGCCAAAGTCGTATTCCTTCTGAAATAGAAAATCAGGATATCTCGATGGAAGGAAACCTCTTCGGACCGGGAAATTGAATTCTTGGAAGCAACAGATGGTCGCCGTGGGCGATTCTTCAGAAATGGCCCAATCGATTCGCAACCAGGTCGTATTGAAATAACCGAATACAAGTTATAAAATATGGCTTTAAATTTTCAGAAAGAAAAAAAAAAATCTATGATGAAGACTCATTCGTGTTTTTCTTCTTGTCCTGTTTAATGCTGACAAGTTTAATATTTTGTTGCGAACCTCGTGAAGAAAAAAATCAGTTATATTTGTGATGGCCGTGGCAAAAGTAGTAGGAGTTGAGATAAGAGTAAGGCGTGGAGGGAGGGAGGGAAGGAGGGAGGCAGGGGGAAGGAATAGTTGTAGCAGTACCAGTAAACATGAAAATATGATTGTGCTGGTGCTGGTAGTTTGGTAGTAGGATTAATAGAAGATAATTAAACTAGTACTGCAGTCTCACACCAGCTGTGGCGGTTGTATTTCGTCATGGCTTTGCAATCACAGCTAAAATCGAAAAATACTGCGCACTTAGTGCATGAAAAGAAAAGGAAGTGCGACTGTCTTACGGTAACTGCTTTATCACTGACCCTATCGTGAAACCGCGCAAATGAAATCGCTGTATGTGAAAACTTCTTTTTTTTACCAAAAATTCTTGACCTCCTTGAAGGAATTTCACCGTACCTAATGAATAACAGGGAGTATAATGGGCCTGTCTCAAATATTTATCACTAGGATTCAGTTACGACAAGAAATACAAAACGTTTGTAAAACCAGGCCCGTTGCACGTACAGTTTCATGACAGAGCCAGTGTCATGCAGCCCAAACCTTCACTTTAGGGAACGGTATTGAATGACACAGTTACTATATTTAGATTTACGTCATGGGACATTCGAACTGTTCAGCGCGGCGGTTAAGCACAGTTATGGTCTTTGTACACACTTTTCATGTGCAGTTGATCTTTGTGCCTCGAATCGTCCTTACAAAGTCCATAACAACTGTGCTTAACCACCGCGTTGAACAGTTCAAATGTCCCAAGACGTCATCGGTAAATTTAAATATAGTAACTGTGTTATTAAATCCCGTTCCCTATATATATATATATATGATATATATATTAGTTCAGGCTAGTTTTCTTTTAGTATTCCTGCCATACAGAATTGTCTTAGGAATGACCGGCGTGTTGAGGGTTTGTGAGTGTTAAATACATAATTCTGCACTCGCGTGTTTTTCATGCCATACAGAGAGGACATATTCCATTTAGCACACAAGTTTGCCTTCAATACCCATGATAACAGATTTAACTCTCAATAATGGTTTTTTGGTCAGCAAAAATTTAATGAAGAAAAAAAGACTTTTTGTCATAATTCTCCCACTAAATTTTTACCCTGTGAATACAGTACAGTTTGGATAGTATCGAAATCGATCTCCAGAATCTTGTACTTGGATTGACCGTTGCCCAGGTCTAGTACCAGATGTTGCGTCCTGGTGTCGATGCCCACGTGAGGAACAAGATTCCCCCTTCTCTTTATTAAAGACGGGCATACTTAAAATCTGACATTACCAATGCTGGAATGAGAACCAGGCAGTTATTACAGGCAGGGAGTGGCCCGTTGGCTAGCTTTACTCATTATACAGCTACCTTGGCTATACCCCTGGTTCTACTCTCGGTTCTTGCATTACGTTCGTTCTTTGTTCTCCTGAATGTAGATTGCTATCTGATTACTATAGATCTCTCAATCAGCATTTTTATGAAAGAATGGTGTGAAAGGCTGGCACGAAAGTAAAAAAAAAATGAAAGAAAGACATGCACCAATTAGAGTCTTTTGTTCAGGAACATTAAAATGCTTCCATAAGAGCTGATTTTCGTAACAGGAAATTCCCGTGGCAAAAGAAAACAGTTCCTTTCCTGGATTTCGTTTTCAAACTAAGCTTTTAGCAAGAAATCAAAGTGGTAGGGCGTCAAATTAAAAACAAGATTTCAAAAGTGTTTGAGTGATTCTTTTGCTGGCATTGTGTCCATGATTAAGATCACAGGTTCTCTGGAGTCTTTGTATTCTCAGCTTAATTTTTCCGTAAATTGTGATGAAGAATGTTGAAATTCATTTACCCTACAATTGATTTCAATCTTTTTTCTTCCGATTTCAGGAAAAATATTTTCGGATCTGGAAAAGAAGTCGGTCTCAGCTCGTAATCTATCTATCTATCTATCTATCTATCTATCTATCTATCTATCTATCTATCTATCTATCTATCTATCTATCTATCTATCTATCTATCTATCTATCTATCTATCTATCTATCTATCTATCTATCTGTCTGTCTGTCTGTCTGTCTGTCTGTCTGTCTGTCTGTCTGTGTCTGTCCGTCCGTCCGTCCGTCCGTCCGTCCGTTCGTTTTTCTCTTTCCTTCCCGCCCATCCACCAGCCAGTGTATTTATATACTATTCCAGTGTCTCTCTCTCTTTCAGTCTTGTCTTGTAGTTCCCCATCTTAAAACAGGAGTGGGTGGATTGACAGATGGATTACTGGACACCAATGGAAGTGGAAATAGGCGAGGTATTAAGGATACACTGATCATTGTGTAGTCTCCCACTCAGTCACTGTCTAATCACGTTTCAATTTTTAGAATAAGTATGATAGTTGATACATGAGATAACCATACTTACACAGTTAATGCTTTGGGTGGAAATGTAACCATTTCTGTATTGTCATGGACTGGGTGTTTAACTAAAGAACTACTATCAGATCTCTCCAGCTTTCTACGAGCAGCACGTACCAATCGTGCTGGAAGACTGTTTTTGGTGCCAGTAATTCCTGTCCAAAGGATTCCTCTAAGCACTCGTCTCTTGTTGTTATGCACGTTCCCAGAAACATCGATTCGGGTAATGAAAGTTTGATGTCGCCAGGGACGCGATCCGCTGGATCAGTGCGCATGCGTAACACAATATTCACATGCCGGATGTTGCACAGCATGTTTGACCCTGGAAGAAGAGAAAAATCCCTTGTCTTCTGTAGGCGTTGTGACCCTGGACTTTTGTTTTTTCTTTTGTCTGATTGTTATTTTGCTTTTTTTATTTTCTACGTAATTAACTTGAAGGCTGTTCTTCAAAAGATTTTATTGTATATCTATCTATCTGTCTGTCTGTCTGTCTGTCTGTTTGTCTGTCTGTCTGTCTGTCTGTCTGTCTTTCTGTCTGTCTCTCTGTCTGTCTGTCTGTCTGTCTGTCTGTCTGTCTGTCTGTCGTGTCGTTTTCACTATTGCACAATGTATCATTTTCAGCGCAGAAAATTAAAACTGTCATTCTATCCCACTGGGCATACTATTTTAAAAAGTACGGTTCATAGCCGACTTTATTAAATTTCTCTTTGAACTGGCCCCTGTTAAAAGTTTTGTATACATCTCTCAGATTATGTTATCTTCTACTTCTGATTTTTTTTCATGGTTGTTTTCAATTGTGTGTGTGTGTGGAGGGGGGGGGGTATACCTGTCTTTGGTCTTTGGATGTGAGCAATTCGCGTGCGTGTATGTGTGTATGTGTGTGTGTTCGATATTCGTGCTTGTATATGCTCGCTGCTCGCGCGCGTTGTTTCTGTCATTTATGTATTTCAGAAAAAAATTTTAACTCAGCCCAAAGTAGACGACGTTGTCCTTTGATTCATTTTTAGCGTGTCGTTTCCAGCAGACCACAAGCAAATGGCTGTGATGAGCTATAATTGAGCACAGGTTTAGGCCCAGAAAACGCTTTTAATAGCGTCTTTTAGGCGTAATAGTTCCTTAAGTGTGCGCGAAAGTGGCTAGATCTTTCAGAAAATGGGACGAGGTTGTTTCACCTAAGGGTCAACTGGACTTCTTCCGCCTTGTTTTCTTTGTTTAATAACGAATCTCTGACTACCCACGTCCTGTTGTGTGAAAATGGCTTATCTCGGGATAGTGCTGTATTAGTAAACTCTCTGGCTGGTTGCTGAAGCTGCAGTAAAAAGTTAAGTGGCTGTCTCAGTGCCATGCCATTCTAATGCAGATTTAGCTGAAAGAGAAGCTGATTCCTCCTCCTCTTCCTCCTTCTCTTCCTCCTCATCATCGTCGCCATTGACATCATCATTATTATCATCATCATCACCACCAGCCTCGTCGTCATTGACATCACCATCTTCATCATCGTCATCGCCAGTGACATTATCATTATTATTATAATCATCATATTCGTCGTTATGAGCATCAACATCATCTTCTTCTTCATCATCACCGTCGTCGTCATTGTCACCACCATCATCATCATCATCATCATCATCCATTTGCCTTTTTCTCATCCCTTTTGAGCTGCTACCGAATGTTTACACGTCTCGTTTTTGTTATTGTTGTCTGCAAGTCAGTTGTCCTATTCTTTCTTGTTCTTGTTGCAATAATGATTGTACAACCCTGTTTTCACCATTAACCAAAGTGTTACAGACCTTTCAGTCGTTTTAGCAACAACACTGAGCGATTCTGACAATGTTTGTGGATTTTGTTGCATTTTGATGCTACGGTACCAGAAAGAAAAAGCAACAGAGATGCTGTCATGGCGTTCAGAAATGAATACAAGGGTGTGAATGCGATTCGACACCGTAAAGATAAATGTATTTCAGTCATCTCCATCTTCTACACAAATAGTTTTCTGTCTGAAGTATTAGCTCCTTTGGTGCAAGGAAGTATGAATAATAAATACGGGAGTGGTCAGAAACCCCAGGGCGAGGACCGTACGTCAGTGTTCAAAATGTTCATGTTTTCTTCAATCCGTAAAATGCTATTGTTAACAAATGTACCCACTGTTTTCGACATTAGCAATGGTAGAAGGGGGGATAAAGGTGGTGGGGGGTTGGGGGGCGTTTTATGTGTGCAATGGGCAGAGGAGGGAAAGTATGAGTTGGAGAAAGAGAAAAACGTCTGCGCTGATATCAACTTGAACTGAACAATATCAGAGCGCGTGCTAGCCTGACAAGGGAAGCAAAAAAGATAATCTGTAGTTGGTTATTTCCCCCTTCCTTCTCAGTTTTCCTCATGAGCAAATAGGATGGTCGCCATCTCAGGCTTTTAGTTTTATATTTGGAACATTTGGACCAGACAGAACCAGATGTTGAAAACTCCTACGGAGGATGTAAAATTAATGTGATTTTTGAAATTTCAGGCGAGTATTTTTTTTCCGCCGAGATGTTACATAAGTGTTTATTGATAAAATGAATTGCTCAGTTTCGAAGAGCACCGCTGAGAATATAGAAATTTAACATACAGTTTCAGTGTCTTTTGACTTCATTTAAACTGAATTTCAAATTATTCAGATGTATTTACATTTCATATATTTAAAAAAAGATATGAAATGTCAGTCATTCAAGAAAAACCAATGGACCATTTTAAGATATTACAAGGATACAAAAGTTTGAAAATTCTGGAATTTTATTTATGCCCAGACAGCCCTGCCTGGTTTGTAATCACACACACACACACACACACACACACACACACACACGTTCTTTTATCCCCCCCCCCACCCTCCCCCAAAACAAAACAAAACAAAACAAAAAACACCAGCAATCACCAATAATTTAGATGAACTTTTATGTTTACATAGAAAGACAACAAAAAATTCTTAGAAAAAAACATTCTCTGTAAATTTGTAAGAGTAGTATTTAAAAGTTTTCTGGCGGAAGGAAAAATTAATTTACATTAGCAGTGTAAAATTCAATAAATTTATCTCCGCATCAAATGAACGTGTGCTTTGGGGTGGCGACGGCAATTTGGGGGGGGAGGAGGGGGCTTACTTCGCATTTGAATGTAACAGTGTATTTTCCGGATTATCTTCAGACCGGGATATTTCGAACAGCTTTAGCAAAATAAGACGATACTATCTCTTTGAGAGGATTTCTCCTTGTCTCCGTTTTAATGGATCGTAGGACGTGGCCCGTGTTATTGCATGTTATGCTAATGTTAGTGCAATAACTAACTTCCATTTCACACACGCATTTTTGTACAACTGTTCTGCTAAATAATTCGTAGGCATTCTTCAGTCTCGGAAGACTGAGTTGCGCTCTGGGTGTTTTTTTCTGGTGCAGCGTCTGCTAAATAATTACTGTGTACACATTATGTTAATATCCGTTTTGAATCTAACTGAATGTGGCTTAGCAGAATCTATGATCACTGAATGCACTTGCTCATCAGCTGGCTGTGCTTGCTCATGAAGGAGTGACTCTTCAGTGTCTGATTTTCTTTTTTTTTTTTTTATCCCAAAACAAACAAAAATACATAATAGTTTTTATTTGATTGTTAATTAAAGCTGGCTACCTTTGGTTTCTTCAAGAAACAGAAGGAAGTGCTGTGCTGTTCCTGATTTGTACAAGAAATTTAAGTAATAAAGAATAAAGAAGTACGCATGCGCATATTGTGGAGAAAATTTACTCTCTTACATGTATATGGCCTTTAGCGTCTTTACAGACGGTCTTAGCAGCTAGAATATTCACTTTCACTTTGACTGACAGCTTCTCTCGTGGCTTATTCTACCAATGTTTGACCCGAGAGTGCGATGGCAGTGATTGCAGGTCAGTCTTTTGGGTTCACTTTGGCGAGTGTTTTCATTCCGCCTCTGTCGTTTTGTCAGGTATGTTTCTTTTGCCTTGAAGTCTATTGCGAGCGTGCCACTGCGCAATTTTTGTCTCCATCTGCTTCGATCATTTGCAAGGTTCTCCCATTCATTGGGGTCGATGTTGAATGCTTTCATCGTGACCTTGCAAGTGTCTTTGAATCGCAGATGTGGCCTACCTCTGGGTCGGTTGCCAGTAGCAAGTTCCCCGTAGAGAATTTGTCTGGGGATGCGATCATTTTCCATACGGTGGAGATGTCCAAGCCACCGCAGTCTTTTTTTGCCTAGGAGAGCCTGAGTTGATGGAATGTTGGCTCGGCTCAGAACTTCGATATTTGAGATCCTGTCTTGCCACTTGATCTTGAGAATTTTGCGTAGGCAGCGCAGGTGGAAGGAGTTGAGGGATCTTTCATGTTTGGAGTAGGTGGTCCATGTCTCTGAGCCATACAGCAGGGTGCTTAGGACGCAAGTTTGGTACACGAGTACCTTTGTTTTGATGGTCAGCTTGCTATTGTTCCACACCCTTTTTGAGAGTTTGCCATAAGCTGTGGCCGCCTTTCCTATTCTGGCATTTATTTCAGTTGTTATGTCTGTGCTACCACTGATGGTTGAGCCTAGGTAGCAGAATTTTCCCACTTGCTCCAGAGGAGAGCCATTCAGCATGATTGGGTTGGGGTTTCTCAAGCCTTGTGTCAAAACTACAGTTTTTGAGACACTGATCCTTAGCATAAATTTGTCACAGGCTTTGGCAAGGCTATTGATGAGAGCCTGGAGCGTGGTTTCATCGTGGGCCACGATTGCAGCATCATCTGCGAAGAGGAGCTCTTGTAACATAATATGCTCTGTACGAGATTTTGCTTTTAGTCTGGCAACATTAAAAATGGAGCCGTCCACTCTGGTGTTAATAAGTACTCCACCTGAACATTGACCAAAGGCATTCTTGAGTAGGGCTGCAAAATATATACCAAATAAAGTAGGAGCAAGAACACATCCCTGTTCACACCGCTGTTTACAGCAAATGAATTGGATGTGCAGCCTTCAAAGTTGACACATGCCCTCATGTCAGTGTGGAAGGATGCAATAAGTTTTAGCAATGTTGGTGGACAGCCTATGGATTTAAGGACTGCATACAGGCCAGATCGGCTTACGGTGTCGAAAGCCTTTGTTAGGTCCACAAAGCATGTTATAAGCGGCCTGTTTTGTTCTTTACATTTTTCTTGGATTTGCCGAAGTGCAAATATCATGTCAATAGTTGATCGTTTGCTTCGAAAGCCACATTGTGTTTCTGGTAAGACTTTTTCCGCCAGTTGTTGAAGGCGGCAGAGGATGACGCGAGCAAAAGCCTTTCCAGTAATGCTGAGGAGGGATATGCCTCGATAGTTATTGCAGTCGCCTTTGTCTCCTTTGTTCTTGTAAAGTGTGACAATTTTGGCGTCTCTCATATCATGTGGTATCACGCCTTCTTTCCAACACTGCAGTAACAGATTATACAGGTGTGGTAATAGTGGGCCTTTTAGGTCTTTTAATACCTCTGCAGGAATGTTGTCACTTCCTGTGGCTTTTCCAGCAGACAGGTGGTCGATTGCATTGGAAAGCTCGACTAAGGAAGGTTCAGCGTCAAGTTCGGCCATTATTGGCAGTCTTTGGAGGTGTTCCTCAAAATCTGGTGGAATATTTTTCTCAGTTGAATACAACAGAGAGTAATGCTCTACCCACCTATTCAGTTGTTCATTTTTATCTGTGATGGGTTCACCATTTACAGACTTAAGTGGGGCGCTTTTGGTGATGATTGGCCCAAGAGCTACTTTCATCTGACTAAAGGCGGTTTTCATATCTCCCTTTTCATTTGCCTCTTGTATGCTGTTACACAAGTCTGTCCAGTATTTGTTGGCGCAACGTCTTACCTCCAGCTGAAGTTTAGCTTTTGCATTTTTCAAACAAGTTTTTGTACTCTGATTGCAATTTTTGTTATACTCATTGAAAGCAGATTTCTTTTGCTCAATGAGAGGTAGGAGAATTTCGCTGTTCTGGGCTACCCAGTCGTTGTTTGAAACTTTATGCTGTCCAAAAGACTTGATGGCACAGTCATGAACTGAGAGTGTTCCATGTTTCATCTACCGAGTCACATTGGGTGACATTATCCATGCTTTCAGCAAATAACTTTTCAAATGACTTTCTATTTGATTCATCTCTGATTGCTGTTACATTGATCTTAGGGATTGAAGGGGCTTTTGATCTGTATATTTTCTTGGCCGAAATTTTGATTTTGCTGACTACCAGTGCATGGTCGGTGTCACAGTCAGCACTGTGGAGGGAACGAGTTATTTTTATACAGCCCAAACTCTTCCTCCTTGAGAGAATAAGATCTAATTGATGCCAATGGCCAGACCTGGGATGGCGCCATGATGTTCTTTGGCATCTCTTAAGGTCAAAGTACGTGTTTGTAACACATAATGAGTTTACGGAGCATAGCTCCAGAAGGCGCTGCCCGTTTTCGTTGATGTTGCCAATGCCGAAGTGCCCAATGCACTTTGGCCATGCGGAGTGATCTGCTCCCACTCGAGCGTTAAAGTCACCCAGAATTAGCAGGCCTTCGGTGAGAGGGATGTTGTGGAGAGTCCTCTGCAATGCCTCGTAGAAAATGTCTTTGGTTTCGTCAGAGGAGGTAAGTGTTGGGGCATAGACACAGATAATGTTGGTAAAACCAGACCGGGTGTTCAGTCTGAGTGTCATGATGCGCTCTGACACTCCAATTGGAGTTGCGATCGAATTGATAAGGGAGTTTTTTACGGCGAAGCCCACGCCGTGGATTCTCGGCTGTTCGCTGCTAAGGCCCTGCCAGAAGAAGGTGTAGTTTTCTTCTTTGACTGACCCGGAGTCGGGAAGTCGAGTTTCTTGAAGGGCAGCGATGTCGATGTTTAGTAGCTGAAGTTCTCGATCAATAATTTGGGATTTCCTGATGGAGTCAATATCAGTGAGATCTTGCTGTTGCAAGCCTGGGCGCATTGTTCTGACGTTCCAGGTACCAAGTTTTAGTATTTTTCTGTTTTTGCCAGGTGCACACTTTACGTCAGCTTTTTGACTTTTGGTCTAGCTCCAACCACCTTATGAAGCAGGCTGACGTGGCGGAACAACACCCAACTGCCTGGGGGCTGCCCAGGTTACGGCGGGCGGTAGTTGATCAATGCAGCTGAAAAGCCGCTCCCACCGACAGAGGGGACCCCTGGCGCTCATCCGTACGCCAAATGGATTGAGCTTATCACCGGTAACTGCCACCTCCCGTGTTGTGCCCATCCGTAACGGATGGCTGGAGTGTCCTCTCCAAATCGGAAATGGGTGGGCTTATAGAGGAGAGACAGACGCTTGCCAAGCCCGAGCAAACGCCTCCTCGTTTTGCTGCCTTGCCTGGGCTATTTTTAAGAGATGGTGCTTTGCCCAGAGGCACCACCCCTCTCTCTGCCATTCTAGTTAAACCCAAGGGAGAGACCAGGTCAGTACATTTGGAACTAGTCCGGCTGCAGGAGATGCTGGAAGCCAGTTTGATGCAGTTCTCCCTGACAACCACCTTCGGGTCTCCACTCCTGATTTTCTGTCTGGGTTTACTCCCATAGCCTTTGCTATCATAGCAACACACAAGGCAGTGTGGTATTTGTATTCAGGGTTACCTTCCCCTAGTCTTCCTCTCTCCCGAGATTACCCACAAGACAGTGGGGGTGACAGTAGCAGGCTGTATTGTGTACTGTCATACAATAGCAGAAAACTCTGGCCTGACAACGGGCCCTCTCTTACATGTATTACGTGTGTAACTCGTTTTGATCCTGATCATATTAATATTTTCATTCCTGTTATCCTTTTTGTTGCCGATTTGAACGTTCTTATGGTATAGTGGTGAAAGCGGTTGTATTCTTTTTTATAAGTGCACATAAAAAAAATAAGATTATCCACCACCCCCCCCCCCTTTCCAAACGAACACACATGCATACAGACACACACGGAGAGTGACCATTTGTTTTTCTAGAAACCAGGTCGTAATTAACCCTACAACTGTCATTAGCCAATTAAATTTGCCAATTCACTAGTGCTGGGCAACCAATGCCAATGAATTGGGCTTTCTAGAAATGGTCTTTATTTTAGGAGGTTCGCTGCCCTTGGCATTTACACCTCACTTTACTTGTTTTATTATTTCTTGTTCTGGCGGGGGGGGGGGGGTGGTTAGATGATATGGATAAATTTTAATCTATTAATTTCAATTTTGCCCGGGCAGCGGCCTTTCGGCCTGCTCTTTACGATTTCCAACTGCCAAGGTATCTTTAACGTGCGCAACGTGCACACGGGCCCTCCGAATTTTTTCGTCCTTATCCGAGAAGACTAGGTACTCGATCCTACCATATCTAGAAATGTGTACCCTGCTGCAGTTTTCAGGTCCTTACAATAGCAAAATATTGAATTTATAAGATTAAAACTGGCACTTCAAAAACTCTCGGCAGAACACATTTATTTGCCTTCTAACCGTAATAGGGTTAAAGACTATTCAGCGTCTCTTATGCCACCATTCTTTAAGAAAAGAAAGAGAATGCGGAAGGGTCGGGGGTCTCTAATAAAAATTCATATCGTTCCATCATTTTGATTTTTTTGTTGAATTTTTTTTTTTTTTTTATTAAGAGGGAAATCCAGATCAAGGGAAATCCCACGAATTGTTTTTGTCGCCTGAAGTGTTTTGGGGACAAAGATGAGAATCCGCGTCTCCCGGAGAACACCTGACCTGACGTCACAGCCACGGCCGTCTGTCGTCGGTGCGAGAGACGGGGACAGATGTTCTGATAACACAGCCCAGGATGCGCCCAGACAAAGACAGTGGGGGGGAGGGATGCCCTTATGCCCGACTTTGCCATCCAGAAGAAAAACAGGAGAGAGGAACTGGTGACCGAGGCAAGGACCAGGAAATCATGAGAAAACGCTTTCCTTTCAGCGCGTGAGAGTTGGAGTCTGTGATTAATGTAACCATCTCACCAGTCACGGGGAAGCCGCTGTCTTCTCAGGTCGGCAAGCGGTGGTGTTTACTGTAATGTTTGACTGTGTGTTGGAGGGTTGAGGCGTGTGTGGCGTGCACTGACTGGGGGTTTTGGTGTCATTGTTATGTAAAAGATTGACATCACCATGTTTTTGTTGTAGTAATGATTTTATATCGGCCCATTTGTTTCTCCCGTTGTTATGGTAACAATTTTAGTACAAACAGTATTTCATGACCCTGAATATGACCCAACTCAACGAGAACCCATTCCTTTCTTTGCTTGGCAACCGTCGAGCTCACTATTTTGCAGTAGGCCCTATCATTAAACATAGCACAATACAATTCACGTCAATCTGCGAATTCAAAACAACATAAATTCATATTCATCCAGAATTTCAGGGTTGGGGCCTGCACAGTCTGCAAAACACGATATTATTAATTCTCCATCTAATTGAACGGATTGTAAATCTGGCTTTTTATGTCTGTTTGTTGGTTTGTTAAGAAACTAATGTCATTATTGTTACAATCCACGTATTTTCTGATGTTTTTATCAGTTCAGCATGTTGTCGTTTTGTCATATTGCCGTTGGGTGGTTGTTGTTATTTATTAACGAGCTTCATCCTTTTGATGGCCATCCAATCAATGGGAGTCTGTTACCTAACCAAAATTTCAATTAAAAAAACTGGTCACTGTGTTTTGTCCTGAGCTGTTAAAATAAACTGGAATTCATTCTCAGGCGACATATTATTTTGCAGAAATAGTGCCTGAATGCTCAAATTCCAATCTGGGATTTGAGGATAAGGATCTCCTATTCAAGTGAACAAGATATCTAACTGAGAAATTGGCTGTCAACTAGAGCAAGTACCTTTGCCAGTACCCCTACGTCAATCTGGTGTAGATTTGTATCGGATTTTGTTAGGGTTAGTGAAATTACCGCATGGGTGGATTCCCTTCATCAAAGCGGTGTCGGCGCTATGTTGCAACCAGCGGGTCTACGTAGTAATGATGTCATCCGTATGTGCAAACTTGGCATCAATCCCACGCGCCGGATTTCCTTAATATTGCTGGCTGGGTAGATCCTTAACAGAATTATGAATGCAGGTTTTTACACGATCGACGAATTTGGTCTGCACAGTTACATTATAAGCAAGTTGTGAGCAGATTGAATCCATGAGATATGAGATGAAAATTTTGCCTCTCATGTTTGTGTGGTCTAACTGGAACATATGGATTGCATATGAGAGGGTATCATTTACATTAAGCCACACGATGTTATAATAATATATATATAATTATGTATATATATATTTTTTTATTTTTTTTTTGAATAGCTGACCTCTATACAGGATGTTGAATGGCAAAGAATTGATGGAACATTAGTGTAAACCTGAATGTTATGAAAACAGCATGTGGGTGTTATGTTTGTTTCTTGAGTCCGTACAGGAAGAAACACATGGCGCTTATGCCAGCGATACATCAGGCTCTAATGGAGCTTTTGAAACCATAAAGGGACTTTTGCCTTGAGTTTTTGATAGAGAACTTTTCAGGCCAGCTGTTTAGAATGCAAGACCCTTAGCTTACAACATTAATTTTGTTCATCAACAATGACCGCTCCATTTTAACAGCCAGAGCTTCGTTCTCTGTAGAATAAACGTCCGACCAATGCAATGCACTTATTAAGTAAGCACAATGAAAAACAACAACAAAAAAACTGGCTGTCAGATAAATTTCTAAGCACTGCTAAACTCATCTTTATGTGTGTACGTATATGTGTGTGTGCGTGCGTGCGTGCGAACGTGCGTGCCCACATATGTGACTGGGTCTGACGAAATGGGGTTTAAGGTAAAAGACCAAATTCCTTAGAAAACCCGTACAAAGGGGGCTCATTTTCTATGGAAATTGAGATTTGCTGATTATATGAAAGATCAGCCATTTTCTGCATTTAGTTAAAATAATTTGCTTGAAATCGTCTTAGAATTGTTTCTGTTTTATTTCGATTTTTTAAGGAGATATGTATTTCATCTTTAGCCCGGTTTTGTCAGATCCAGTCATATTTACGCACACACACATTGACACTTCCGTCAAGCTTTGCAGAAAAAAAAAAAGAAGAAAAAAAACTTATCATTTTTTTAAGGTTAATAAGTTGTCCCAGGGATGCAGATTCATAAATACACACAGGATCCAGTGTGCCAGTTTGCCATTCTGAGAGTTATTTTGCACTACTTCACATAGATCATCTCAGAAAAAAATGTAAGACAGCGGTTAACTACGTGCAATGCGTGATTGAATTAAAGTTTATACCAGGGTCACAGCGACCACCTGGAGATGTCACACTAGTTTTTATGTTCATAATGGCCAGTTCTTTTTCAGTCAAACGATATCATTGAAAGTCAACACTGCCACTTGTGCCGTGCTCTCTCTCTCTCTCTCTCTCTCTCTCTCTCTCTCTCTCTCTCTCTCTCTCTGTGTGTGTGTGTGTGTGTGTGTATGTGTGTCTCTCTCGCTGTTTGTCGCTCTCCCCCTAACCCCTCTCTTTTCTCTATCTCTTTGTGTCTTTCTCTCTCTCTTTCTCTTTCTCTCTTTCCTTATCTCTTTCTGTCTTTCTCTTTCTCCACCTCTTTTTTTCTCTCTCTCTCTCTTCCGCGTTCACTTCTCTCTTTCTCTCTCTCGCTCTCTCTCTCCCTCTCTCTCTCTCTCTCCCTCTCTTTCTCTCTCTCCCCTCTGCCTCTCTCGGCATAAGAAAAGTATGTTTGGGCAAAGTTTTTCACTGTGACATTAATGACACATCATTACTTTGAGCACTTGTGCCCATCAACATGTCAGTCCTAACAACACTGTTCTGAAACACACCCCGTGCTGGTCTAACGATGGAAAACGCATTTTGTATCTGTTTCACCCAGGACACCGTTTTATGCGTCCCATGCACATGATGAAGGCCAGTAAGTCTACACGGGCTGATATCGTTATACAATCTAAACAGAAAAGGTTTAAGAGAAAGGGTGAGAAATGAAAAAAGAACGCTGTGCTCTGTGCTGCGTTTTACCGTTTTTTAAAGTATCCCGAGCGATTGCGATTTAAAAAAACAACCATGTTTATAGACTGACCTGTCCAATACCCC
Source organism: Onchidella celtica (assembly GCA_963931925.1). Classification (NCBI taxonomy): domain Eukaryota; kingdom Metazoa; phylum Mollusca; class Gastropoda; order Systellommatophora; family Onchidiidae; genus Onchidella; species Onchidella celtica. Next base: position 31,429,453 of record OZ007567.1, read on the forward strand.
TCTACCCCAGCAGTTCCCCTCTCCACCAGCACGTTGTGCAGAGGCCACTATCCTCCAGGGAATATTTTCGAACATTTCCCGGGTGAGCGTACAGGATTTCTCACTTTCAAGCATTACAGCCATTAGAGAAATGCCATGGGATATTCCTTTACCTTAAGCCTATCACGTACGAGCAAGCTTGACAATGATGCTTAGTAGCTGTTGTTTGTAATTGTGTGCATGTTGATGCAGGTTTGGGGACTTTTGTTGTGGCTGTTGTTGCTGCTGTTTCCTGTTTATTTCGTTCTTGACCTCTTTTTTAGTTAAAAAGGAAACAAGAACACAAAAACTCTGGGTTCTAGATATGTACAATTAGAAGTAATTACAGTCATGCTCTTTAAATCTGTCTTTTTGGACATATGATTTGTAAGGTAACTTTGAATCTGTTATGAACGATGTCACCCTTAAATTCTGTCGTTTAAACAAATCGTTCACATAATTATTCTGTTGCAATGAATGTCCCTTGGCGCATTAACTTGAGTGACAGACTTGATATGGTCTTTTTTTTACAAACTTCTGGAAATTCCGCTTGAACACTTACAGGTATATTTTTCCTACGATAGACTTTCATCGTTCGGTTATCTGAACAGATGCAATGATCACGTTTAGGCTAAGCTGTTGGGTTACTCCAGCCAACAATCGATCTGTCGTCAAACGTCTATACCCAATTAGCATAAATCACATGTTTATCTGGACACACTTGCTTAAGCAACTGACATCGAAATAATGTATATTGCTGCCATTATTTTCATTCATGTCAGACATAAATTGGAATCTATGGTGGTCCAAAGCCTTGGACAAAATTTTCCGTACCGTGTCAAACGTTTGGAACTGCATGTATTTTATTGCACAATTCAAACTTTGATCTTTGTTTTTCAGATGGCAAAGGCTCCACTGCTGCTGTTATTGTTGTTGTTGTTGTTGTTTTGCTGTTGTTGCTACAGTTTATTTATGATTTTATTCAACTTATGTTTATCACTGTGGAAAGAAGAGGATTTCCTTTTCAAATTTGTCGAGATTGCCAGTAGGTACAATTATTTCTGTGGCCTCTATTGATGGCAGGATGACAATAGAGAATTAAATGATGTGAAGCGAGGACAGCATAGACAGAGGCCCTAGCAGCTGTGATGACAAGCGATCATGCACTTTAATGTCACGCAAATACGTGCAAGCCATCCAGTGGAACTTGAGAGTTAATGGATGTAATGTTATCCGGTTATTGTATACTGACGCATCTGCGATCTCCTTGCGGGAATTGTTGTCACAAAAAAGGCAAGAAATATTGGTTTCTTCAATAATTTCTCTAATTTCCATATCACTTCAAAACATGCCTTTTTGCATTCTTACTTCAATATTTTATGGTCACATTTAGAAGTAACATTAATTTTGCCGGCTGCCATTTATCACAATGAATTGTATAAGGGAGTAATCTTATATTATTCTGTTACAGCCTTTCTTTGCTGTACATAAAAGGACAACTATTCACGTACGGATAGGACATAATTTTATGTACCGTATGTTCCTCATAACTATTGTGTTGTGTTGTTGAAAGTGCACACAAATTGCAGCCTTCCTTCCTTGCGTGTATAACACAGGCTTCATGATAGAAATTGTCAGAGGTATCGTTATATCAGGTCAGGGTGACTTTATTCATGCGGAGATCAATAAGTTTTTTCTCCTTCTGTCCTGACCTTAGCACACACTGCACCCGCTGATAGATCAGAGAGCTCACTTTAATTATTTATCCACGACTCCCAGACTGGAGTGGAACTGATAAATCTTTATGTGTAGCGGCAGACTGTGATTGCCATTTTGGTGATTCCACTGCCCCCATCTACCTACTTCCCCCGTCTGTCTGTCTGTCTGGCTTTCTGTGTCTGTCTGTATGTTTGTCTTCTGTCTGTATGTTTGTCTGTCTTATTCTTTCTACCTTTCTCTCTTTCGTATCTCCTCTGACCCCCTCTTTCTCTCTCTCTCTCTCTCTCTCTCTTTCTTTCTCTTTCTTTCTTCTCTCCTCTCTCTCTCTCTCTCTCTTTCTTCTCTCCTCTCCCTCTCTCTTTCTTCTCTCCTCTCTCTCTTTCTTCTCTCCTCTCTCTCTTTCTCTCCCTCTCCCTTCTTTCTGTCTCATGTCCATTAATTGTTCTGTTTCAGTAGCTCACTGAAAGAGAAGGGAGGCAAGTGGATACATCAGTATTCTGCTTCTTTTTTTTTTCCTGTGTGTTCTCACATGCCGTCCTTTGGGAGGACGTAAGACTTGGGGTTTGGGGGGGGGGGGGGGGTTGGAGAGGAAGAGGTCTTGATTGTCTCATTCCATCATGTCCGTTTTTAAAATTGCTTCTCGTGGTGATTTCCATATTCCTTGTGTTGTTGCTGCTGTTGTTGTCGTTGTTGTTGTTAAATATGACGACTGTAATGAACATGAAAGATAGCTTGTGTCCAGAAAAATGGCGTGTAGTTTAGTCAACTGGACTTAGGATCAGACAATGGCTGAAGTAGAAAAAAAAATAATCCAGAAATGATTAGTTCGGTAGTATTCATTTATCATTCTAATACTGGCAAAAACTTACAAATGCAATGCGTTCGAAACTGATTACATGAGAAATTTTTAGTGTCAGAAGACCATGCTTGAATTTTTTTATTTTTTTTGTTTTCAAAGGCTGCAGGTTCGGAATTCTCGGCCTCAGTCTGAGAGACTGAGAATGTTGTAACTTTTAAAATCAGCTGAAGAGTCATCTTTTTACACGCTGAATATCCATCTAGCTTTTTTTCTTCCTGGCTGTGCCTATGTTGTGTGTGTGATTTCGGACAGATATGATATAAATGTAGTAAAGCGCCTAGAGCCTGGTTGTTAAAGGGATGAAGCCCATATAAATGCTATGTATTATTATCATTATCATATCAATCACAGAATGTTTGACTATCCTGAGATAGTCATTTCTCGCATGATCACAACACACATGTGCACTGTTCTAATGGGTTTACATGTATGTTAAGTCGCTCACTCGCCTATTACAGTTTACCATCATCAGATTGAAGATCTCTGTGAGCCAGCAGGGTTACTGACTGATTTCATCTGCTCCAGGTTTAACATATAACTGTGTGCCCACAACAACTAGCAGCATTTGAATCCTTAATTAAACTTCCGCTGAGTTACTCCGACATCAGCGGCAGAGAGCAGACATGCGTGTTATGTGATCAGCATCATGTGATTTCTATCAGGATGAAAATCATTTATACCTTTTTCACACAGGTAACACCCTCCTGTAGTTCCTTCATGTCCTAGAGCGGTGGTCCTCAAAGTTTTAAAATCCTGTTCCCCCTACATTTATGTCTGACGTGTTGACTTCCCCAGCAACATTTCAGGTCCGATTCCATAGACTTGGCAATATTGATGGTGCAATCTGGGGCAACGGATTACAGTAGCGGAGATTGAATTGACTGACAGTAGAAATTATTTTTCGCAACCTTAGTTCTTGTTTGTTTCATCTCCACTTTTTGCATGACTGAGAAATTCGGCGTTAAACGTTTGCAGCTTTAGTTACTATGATGAAGAGTTAGAATAAATCGGAACTGCGAAACAGATGGATAAGCGCCACAACCCAATTTAAACGAGTATCAAAGTGTGCATTTGTTGTATCTCTTCTACATATTGAGAGATTTTCAGTTTTTCAGAAAAGGGAGAGCATAGAACAAACAAGAATTAAAGTCGCTGTGTGTAAAATCTGGAATAAGCAAAATAAATGCGACTCTCCACTTATATCGAGGGCTGTATGGCAAACCACCCTAATTCGACTTTTTAAAAAAAAAAAAAGGAATATTTGGAATGCTTTTAGCCCTTGACAACCTGCAGCTTCTGTTAGAAGTTAAGGGTTTAATTCTAAAAAGCTAAGTGTTAAAATAAGATTTTTATTGTTTTTTTTTTTTAATATCATATTATATCTACTATAAAGTATACTGTTGTCCACAATGAAAAGAAGGAAAATGAGATGATATGGTCATAATATAGCAAGATCAACAGGACTTGCCAAAATTATTCTACAAGGAACAGTGCGAAGAGGCAGAAGGAGGAGACAGAGAAAGAGAGGGGAGGACAATATCAGTGAAAGGATTGGCCTCACACTCAGCAACAGCCTATTAGAGCGACTGAGAACCTGGAGGAATGGAGGGAGGTGGTTGCGAAGTCTTCTTTGGCGCCCCAACGGTCTTCACGACTCCGGAATAGATGAGCTGAGAAGAGAGAGATATTTACTAAGTCTGCGAAAGAAAGTTATTCCGTCTTTCGCTTCTCCTGAAAAATTAATAAAAAAACTAATTACGGTAGTTTGCCCACCACTCGGCCACTTGGATATGCAGCATGCATAATTAACGACCTAAGTACCCCCCGAACAGCCTAAGTATCCCCCCCCCCCATACCCCCCGAAACCAACGAAATCTAAAATTTCTTCCCACTGTGAAATTTCCCCTGGGTTAAGAACCACCGTCCTGGTCATACTTTCTGAAAAAAATCAGTCAGGAACAACCTTGTAATCATACTAAAAACAATGTTTATTCTGGTTTTGGTCATTAAGATCTAAGCGGAGACTCCAGCTTGACAAATTCGCATTATGATAAAAAAGAAAATGCACTACAAAATGTCAAAATACCAGGCTTTAGACTAAAGCAACCTTCAGTGGGTGGTTATTGAAGCCTGGTATTAGTGACACTATAATATAATGCGGAGTTTTTCAAAGAGAAATTATGGATCTGAATTATTTTATGAGGACGGAATGCTAAAGTTCAAATTACTCTCAGGGGCCTTTTGAAACTGCAATAAAAATGATATGAGATGAGAACGTATTTATTAATTTATTTTATTTTATTCTATTCTATTCTATTATAATGCACTACACACATTTTTTACAGTAACAGGATTAGCGTGGGTGAATGGTTTGAAAGACGGGAGGGGAGAGGGGGTGGGGGAGATCAACTTAATAAAATACAAACTTTCCTTGTTTAATTCGTCATTATTGTTCATTTCCAAATCATTTGATTTCAGTGTATGAATTCATGACCCAGGACTTGTGTTAACAATCAACTCTTGATTATAATTTTATCCAACGCTCTTATTCCAGTAGACGTGTTTCCTACAGCAGCTTGTGGTATAATGAGCTTCGATATCCGATCGCTGTAGGCCGATGTGACCCCGTGACATGCCAGGTATAGGTTGTGATGACACTGAGAATAAAACATATCGGCCTCTCACAAAGGTGGAGATCTTTGTTTTCCGAGGGCCTCAGCCTAAGGCTGTTGCCCCCAACACAAAGCGAAACAGCGTTATCTCATAATGTCTTATATTATGCTTCATTTACTCTAACCTGATTGCTCATGTGAGTTTCGATTTGTTGACACTGCGTCATCGGTCATGCCGACAAGTATGTCGTGTCAGACTGAGGATACAGTGAGGTACAGGACCAGTGCGGAGAGAATTCACTAGTCACTAAACACAGAGTAGTGCCATGCAAAACGATGTCTTGTTCTTCAGAGGCGTGTCACACTGGCCGCGCTGTCGTGCGACTGAGTCGTAGGAGTAAGTCGCAAACTGTGGCACGCTGCACAAGTTCTTAACCGACCTTCATCGGGGACAACATGGATGCCACACGCTTGAGACTGAATTATCTGCTACCTTTACAAAGGAAAATAAAAGAGAGAGAGAGAGACAAAAGTCTAGGAACTATTGGATCCATCCTGCAAACGGAGACAGAAGCAACCATAGTGCTTGTGCTCAACTCCTTGAAGCACTGTGACAGGATGAGACCAGGCTTTTCAATTACAATGTTGTTAGGTGGTGCCTAGAATCTAATTCCAAAGCCAAATGTGAAACAGAGAAATACTGAGCTGTGCTCATTGTTCAATAACGGCTTATAATGTAAAAAAAAAAAAAAAAACTACGGCCCCTCGTAACAGCCACTTTCAATTATATTATTTACATGTATTTTCAAAGGTCAGTGAGATTATTGGATTACTCATTGAGTAAATGGCATGGCAGCTTAATATTTCAGACTGCCATCTCAGAGAAAGCATTCCTCCTGTAGACTGACTGTGGCCATCAGGCGAGCAATCGTGTATTTTATGTATACACAAAATGTTGTTCGCCGAACTAAGGAGAAAAACACCAAGAGAATAAAAAGTAATTGAAAAAAGTAATCATAGTTGATCACAATAACTGCATGTCACTGCATGTTTATTCAATCTATTACATGTTTATTCAATCTATTACATGTTTATTCAATCTATTACATGTTTATTCAATCTATTACATGTTTATTCAATCTATTACATGTTTATTCAATCTATTACATGTTTATTCAATCTATTACATGTTTATTCAATCTATTACATGTTTATTCAATCTATTACATGTTTATTCAATCTATTACATGTTTATTCAATCTATTACATGTTTATTCAATCTCAACTTTCACATTTTCTATCCAGTTTCTTATTCACTTTTCTAATCTCAACAATATAAATCAACAAAAGTATTTGGAAAAAGACACCAGTATCAGTAATCAGATTTAAATTACAATTCCTTCATCTTTCTAATCTAAATCACAAGTAAAAACAGCCAAGCAACCAACAAAACAAACGGGACCAAACGTGATAACTTTTCAATAGGAAAGAAAATGCTAAATCAATCGGTCATAAAAAAAACACCTCAACATTATGTTTATATTGTTAATTGCCATTTGAAGCCTAAGCATGTAATGAATCCGAAACTGTAGATATGTATCCAATTAATCCTACATAACCACAATGCTTCCCTCATGATACTAACATCATCTCACCCTCTCTTTTGCAGAGATCTCCATCATCCTTTTGTAATTGAGAATCAAATAAAGTAGTTGAAAGAATTCACAATAAAGGAAGTTATTCATTCTTAACTATGATGGAGATCTATTTAGTCCGACGGTAAATCCATTTCACATCATCAGCCAAGCACGAAGTCCCTTTCTGCACCGCCATAGTAAATAAGAACTCGGAATTTCTTCACCATGCCTCGCCTCACATGCCCAGTCGACGGCTGTGAGTGGCAATCCCAGGATCTTGATGACACTTTTGCCACTGCTTTGACGACCGCACTTCAAATGCATGACAAATACGTGCATCAATCAACACAACAATCCAAGTCCAAGCTCAAGTTGGAACCGCCACTAATAGGCCTAGGATGTGACCCCGACCAGTGGTCGGCCTTCACGAGACAATGGGATATGTATAAAATAGGCATGACAATCGCCAGCTGCATGATGCCCACAGCCCTTTTCTATTGCTGTAGCCAGGACCTGCGCACTGACATCATGCGTGACATAAGGGGAGATGTGTCCACTATGCCGGAGACAGACCTCTTGGCCGCCATACGCAGATTGGCTGTCAAGGAAGAGAGCACTCTGGTTCACCGCATGAAGCTCAACAAGATGGTGCAGTCACCAGGCACAGGCGTACGAACATTCCTGGCAAACCTTAGAGGACATCATCCCTTTGTCAGTACACTGCACGGTGCAAAGAAGCAAATTGCACTCACACGTTTGACTACAGTGATGAGATGATCAAGGACAACCTGATCAGAGGTATTGCAGACCCAGAAATCCTATCAGACCTCTTGGGAGACCCTAAGACAGACCGGACACTGGAGGAGACGGTCACCTTCATTGCACAAAAGGAACAAGGCAAAGCAACCAAGAGTGCCGTAGGTGACTGTTCTGGTGCCATTAGCCACTCCCGTCAACCGCAACAGAAACCGCACCCACCTGTCGGAGGAAAATGCTGGGCATGTGGCGAGTCCAGCCACGGACCCAAGAACGACCGCAACACAAGAGCTAAACATTGCAGGGCGTGGTCCTTCACATGCACCAGGTGTTCAGTGAAAGGTCACTACTCATCCTCGTGCAGCAAGTGCGCAACATGCGGCACATGGGGACACAGGGACAAATCATCAAAGTTTTGCAACCAGGGCGCCCACCACAGAATCGCACCATCCAGTAACCATAAGGAGGATAAGCACAGTAGAACACTTCAAGTTGAAGATGACACTGCAGGATACGTCTTTGATCAACTGTGCACCACCTACACAACGGAAAACCCCAAACGCCCGCAGTCACCAAAACCCCTGGAACACCACGTCTTTGACGGACAATGGATAGCTCGACCATCCAAACCACATCCCGTCTTGACAGTGCAACTGAACCTGGTGCCTGAAGACCATGCCATCCTGGGATTCCCCATGACTGGGACTTCGAGGCTGTCACAGATCGCATTGCCCATGATTGCTGACTCTGGTTGTCAAAGTTCCATCATCCCTCTGCGCTCTGCCTTAGCAATGGGGATCAACAGTGCAGACATCATCCCCGTCAAGTTAATCATGCGTGGTGCGATCAGAGAAGATTTGGGTGTAGAAGGAGCTGTTGTAACACAGGTGACTGTGACAGATGCATCAGGGACCATTAGATCGACAAAACAACTTATGTATGTGTCCGCCAGGATGGAGAAGGCCTTCCTTTGCAGAGAAGCACTTGTGTCCCTTGGAGCCCTACCACCTAACTTCCCACAAATCCCGGCATCACATCCCAGTGACTCTGTTGCCTCCGTCGACGCCCCTCAGGAACCAAATTGCTCTTGCCCTCGTCGAGGCCAGGAACCACCCCCTATTCCCACGGCACTACCCTCTGGTCTGACTGCAACAAAGGAGAACATACCAGCTCTCAAAGATTGGTTGATAAATCACTACAATGCCACCACTTTCAATGTTTGTGAACATCAGCCTTTGCCTATGATGAACTGTGAACCCCTACGCCTCTATGTGGACCCTGACGCCCGACCGGTTGCAGTTCACAAACCCGCCCTAGTACCCATTCACTGGCAGGAGAAAGTCTTCAACGATCTTGAACGAGATGTCAGATTAGGCGTACTGGAAAAAGTCAGTCCCAACACACTTGTGACATGGTGCTCACGGATGGTGATAACGCCTAAAACGGATGGCACCCCAAGGAGGACTGTTGACCTACAACCACAGAATCGCCATTCAGTCAGACAGACCCACCATGTATCAAGTCCCTTTCATCTTGCTGACCGCATCCCACAACATACAAAGAAAACCGTGACTGATGCATGGAATGGTTACCACTCCGTCCCCATCCATGTAGCCGATAGGCATATCACAACGTTCATCACACCATGGGGCCGCTACAGGTACAAGGTCGCCCCACAGGGCTTCCTGGCAAGTGGAGATGGCTACACTCAGCGCTTTGATGCAATAATTGCGGATTTTCCAAACAAGGTCAAGTGTGTGGATGACACCTGCATGTGGGCTGAGTCAATAGCAGAGGCATTCTTCCAGACGTGCCAATGGCTAGACCTGTGCGCTCGCAATGGCATCACTCTGAATCCAAGAAAGTTCCAGTTTGCTGAGGACACCGTCGAGTTTGCTGGCCTGACTGTCACTCCCACAAACATAAAACCCAGCATGAAATTCCTGGAATCAATCCAACATTTGCCAACACCAACTGACATCTCAGGCGCCAGAGCTTGGTTTGGCCTGGTCAACCAAGGAGCTTACGCTTTTGCTAAGACCCAACAGATGAAACCATTCAGGCATCTACTGAAGCCCTCCACGAAATTCCGGTGGACTGATGAGCTTGACACTCTGTTCAAACAGTCCAAAGAAATGATCATCAAGGAAATGAAAGAGGGTGTCCGACTGTTTGATCCATCGCTGGCCACTTGCCTCTCAACTGACTGGTCCGTGGATGGCATTGGATTCCTGCTGAAGCAAAAGCACTGTCAGTGCCCACAAAATACACCAGTGTGCTGTACGGACGGTTGGAAACTTTGTCTAGTGGGCAGCAGATTCACGACGCCAGCTGAAAGCAGATATGCACCAATTGAAGGGGATGCCCTCGCTGTAGCCTATGCCCTCAATCAGATACGATAATATGTCCTCGGCTGTTCAAACCTCATTGTGGCCACAGACCACAAACCCCTGACTCGCATCTTAAATGACAGGTCCTTGACAGAAATCGACAACAGGCGTTTGCTCAACTTGAAAGAAAAGACCCTCGCCTTCAGCTTCAAAATCATTCATATCCCAGGTGTGAAGAACAAGGGACCAGACGCTGCTTCCCGCTATCCAGCCAAAACTGAGGATGTAAAGCAGTTGCCGGAAGTTGTTGCAGATTCACTTGCGGAGGATGATGCCACAGTTGCAGCAGCATCAGACACCCTACATTCAGTCTCCAATGTCATCACATGGAACATGATCCAAGATGCCACAGCCAGTGATCCAACTCTCAGGCTGCTTACAGAAGTTATCCAAGATGGCTTCACAAACACAAACCAGGATCTGCCCCCAGACTTGCGCCCGTTCCAGCGATATGCTGACAGCCTTTATTGTGTTGATGGTGTGATCCTTATGGGCCATAGAATTGTCATACCAACATCACTGCGGCCAAGCATTCTCACTGCCCTCCATGCAGCCCATCAAGGGGTGGGTGTTATGTGTGCAAGGGCAGCGGACTCTGTTTTCTGGCCGCACATCACCACAGACATCACCAGAACCAGGGAAAACTGTGCGCAGTGTCACAGAATGGCAAAATCTAACCCCATGCAACCGCCCTGTGACATTACTCCACCAGACTACCCGTTTCAAAGGATTTGTGCAGACTACTTTTCCTTCAACAATTCAGAGTATGTTGTAATTGTAGACAGATACTCATCATGGCCAATTGTGCACAGGTCCGAGTCCGGAGCAGATGGTTTGATCAAACGCTTGCGAGAGACATTTGTCCCATATGGGATCCCAGAGGAACTGACATCAGATGGAGGGCCACAATTCACTGCGGGGAAGTCGCACGATTTCCTTGCATCCTGGGGAGTCCATCATAGACTCACATCTGTTGCCAACCCACACAGCAATTCCAGAGCTGAAATAGCAGTCAAAACGGTGAAACGCATGCTGACAGACAACACTGGCCCTACTGGATCACTGGATGTTGACAAATTTCAGCGAGCTATGCTCATTTACAGAAATGCCATCGACCCAGAGACAAAGGCATCTCCTGCCCTCATCCTCTTCGGCAGACCCATCAGAGATCCAATCCCGATCCCATTGGGCCGATACTGCCCTCACGACACGTGGCAAGAGATTCTGGTCCATAGAGAGAAAGCTTTGGCCAAACGACACTCTAGGGAACATGAGAAATGGTCAGAGCATACCCAAATCCTACCACCTCTACGGGTTGGGGACCATGTCTATATTCAGAACCTGGTTGGCAATCACCCTCGAAAATGGGACCGCACTGGTGTCATTGTTGAAGTCCGCCAATTCCACCAATATGTTGTACGTGTTGATGGATCTGGAAGGGTAACACTGCGTAACCGACAGCACCTGAGGAAATTTACTCCCTTCCACAGGGCGACAGATTCCATTATCAAAGGAATGGCGCCCGTAGCTTCGTCTAACACCCCTGCAAATGATACCAGGGATGAACTTCTTGACCCAGCCCCCCGAACAGCATTGTGGGAGGAGGTGCTGATGGCGGGGACGTAGGTGTCGGTGGAGGCTCATCTGCGCGATCAGGTTCTGCAGGTTGTGGCGCAACAGCTGGTGGGGCTGGGTCAAGAAGTTCATCCCGAGTAAAACTGAGAAGCATTGGGGGAGAAGCCGTGTCAACAGTACCAATCCCACAAAGGAACCTGATAAAACCCTGCACAGGGCTTTGACACGGCTTCTCCCCCACAACACGCCTGGACGTTTAGAACAGCAGCCTCTGCGGCCACGGCGTTGCAAACAAACTAACTTCTAACGATATTGCGAAAAACATTTTTAATGTGTCCACACGACACCCAGTATTATCTTTCAGTTCACGTTATAGATGATTTTATTTTGTTTTCTTGTTGTTTCCCTTCTCTCTTACTTTTGTTCCATTCCATGATATATAACTTCAACTCTTCTCGTTATGAAACCAGTCCCAGTGCCAGCTTAAGTCAAGCATCAGTTTTACTCGTACCCTCTAAAACTTTCCCCTAGGAAGGGAGATAGATAGATATGTATCCAATTAATCCTACATAACCACAATGCATCCCTCATGATACTAACATCATCTCACCCTCTCTTTTGCAGAGATCTCCATCATCCTTTTCCACGAAACTCATCATAACATTGGAACTTGATGGGGGGATAGATAACATAACCAAATTGTGCAACTTGAGTTTGTTTTATTACTACACCTCTATTCACCATGTACCTGATATATCATCCCCTCATGCTCTATCATAACCATGTATATTCAGTCCTATACCACAAAGATTGTGTACCTAAGTTCAAATGTTATGCATTCCACTCGTTTTGTGGAAAAGGATTTCATCCTTTTGTAATTGAGAATCAAATAAAGTAGTTGAAAGAATTCACAATAAAGGAAGTTATTCATTCTTAACTAGGTAATCGTGAAGTTTGATAGAAGCTGGCATTGCAGGTCACTGTTTCAAAAGCGAGGTGGCATGGATTATACAATGTGCTAATGAAATTGAGCAGGCCTTGTGGAACGTCTCATTCTAATGTTTTGTATGAGTTGAATTACACCTGCTTGAAACTCAAGGACTTCCCCCTCATCAAACTGATGGAGGGTGGGGATTATACCCTTGAAGAAGGATAAATGTCTATCATTGTCTCTTTCTTTCAAAGCAGAGAGAGTTTCCATAATTTCCTGGTCAATTTCATCAAATTTTGGCCTTTTCTTTGGGATCGGTGTTATATTTCTGGGTCTCCTGTCCATTTTACACACAAAAGAAGAACTAGGAGAAGCCGGTGATTCGGGTTTTTGGGTATCTTGGTCAAAACTGAAACTAGATTCAGCTGAGTTGGGGTTTGCGACTTTGAGTAGAAACTGCAATTCTGCATCGTAAATGAACGTCTTTACAGGTTTTGCACAGGATCCTGATCGCTTTTCATCTGCAGCTCTTCTTTGCGCTCTCAGCCAACTGTCTCTGATGTTCCTCCATCTTTTAATGATACCCTGGACTGAAATACAAGAGAACAAGAAAATAATATTGCATTGGTAATGACTGATAACACGATAAACAATTCTGAATTTGCGTATTAAATAAATGTCAATGAAAATGTTATCGATCTCCAGGTATCTTGCAAGCGAGAAGACATTCACAGCTCTGCATTACACCTTCAGAATTGGGAAAAAGACGGCAGCCGCTATTGTGAAACGTGTGTGGCACTGCCTTTAAAAGAATGCATATCCGACCCCACTACTGACAGGTTTGGAGAAATTGCTCCTGGACTTCAGAAAAAAAGTACAATTTCCTCATTGTACAGGTCGGTGCTGTTGACGACAAACATGTGCGCTACATCAAGCCTACCGATGGCCGTTCAACGTGTTTCAATTACAAAGACTTTTTCTTTTGTTCTGATTAATTTGATGGTAATTGCCAAATACGGATTCACATTTGTTGATCTTGGAGGTTATGGAACGGATTGTAACTTTACCTCTTTTCAAGAACATATACCTGGGAAAGCAATAGAAGAGAAACAGCTAACTGATACCCATTACAAAAAATCTTTAACTGTGTCGAGAGTTTCATTATGTTAGCGATAAAACGTTTTAGTTTGGTCTCCGACAGCATCTGATAAGACCATCTGGTGGCAAACTACCCACTGTCAAAAAAAGTGTTATCTTGACGTAGGGCCTACTGTCTCAGCCCTACAACGAGATGTGTGGCCTGCGCTTTTGGCATTTTGAACAACGTTTCGCAGGACGTTGCCGTTCAAATAATCAATGCATCACGTATCCTTAACAAAACTCCACCAACGTTACCGTAATACTGATAGTTAAATTATCATTATGTTTGAAATGTCAAAGAATTCTTATGAATTAAGAGAATAAAATCAGCATGGTGCAAGCTAAAATAATCTGCACACAAAGCAGCCTGACCTTATTCACTGTATTCAAATAGCAAATAATTATAAGGTATGGCAGTCACCAGAATCCTTGACAGGAAGGTTTAAAAAAACGAAAACAAACACTGACTTGCGCTGTCTTACCACAGTTATCTCTTTCCTTCGTATTCATGTCTTTAAAATCTGGCAACAGTTGGCTGCACACATCGTTCCAGGCATTCACAGTTGCGTTTCTACTTTTGTACAAATCAAGAGCTTTATCCCACAGCACTGGGCGCTTCTCCACTGCAGCAATAAGTAGCTCTGTGTCCACCCTTTCCTCTGCCATTTTCTGTCATCCCACTAATCCAGCACGACAAGCGACACAGTGTGTGCAGCCGCACGACAACCTGTGGTGAAATCGTGTTATTTTTAGGTCATGCAAGTACAATGTACCAATCAACGTGCGACACACTGTGTCTCGAGCTATTGGGTTCAGTAGTTGTGTTCAGTGGCCCGACTTGAGGTCGCACGACAACACAGATACTGTGACCTTGTTGTCTGGGGGGGGGGGGGGTTGAACGCTGTTGAAAGGCAGTCAAACAAAACTACATAAAAGCTGTAGGAGGACACTCCGCGAGGGAAAAATTAATGAAGAAAATAGCCATTGCGAAACGGGCGCCTTGGTATTGGCAGTTATCGTTGGCCGCATTGTGATCTGACTTAACTATCAGTTGTAGGCCTAATCTGTATAAAAACTTTTGAAGATTTTACTTCTTCCAGTTTAGTCAGTAACTGGTGTCAAAAATCGGCAGTTCATGAAACATGTACAGCATCGATGGTCGTTGATGATGATTAGTCAGGTTAGCATATTTTTGGGGATCTCCTGAGCTTTCAAAGAGAGGAACAGGGCATTAGGTACCCAATCTTTACTGAGTAAAGGACCAACTTAAACTTGTCAGAAAATTATAAAATCCAGTAGGCCTACATGTATTCTGTTGAAATTTCAAAAAGATGCGTCAAGAAATAGATAAATTATTCCTGAATAACGCTTTTGGTCTTGAAACGAGCTACTCTATATGGACGATTTAATGTGGCCAGTCTCACCGAGAGAAGCCCCCTAAAGTAGTGAATGGCAAAATATAAGAAGTATAAGAATATTAAAAAATATAAGAAGTCACCAGTCTGACATTTGTATAATGTATCAAGGTAGTGTTTGGTCCCATCGCTTCCGTTTTGTAATGGATCCCTCTGTCAAAGACCTGCAATGCGCAAAAGAAAAATTTAATCTGCCGGTTGGGTTATCCAGATTTCGGTAACATGAAAATGGTGACCTGGGACACTATGAGATTTGGAGTCTCCGATTCGAACGGACTTTTCTGCACAAACGATGGTCGCATGGTAGACTGTCGTAACCCGACTTTTTGTAAAAACTGAGATATTTGGCATGTGTGTAGTCTCGGATAGCCCACAGGTTGTGTTATAAGATGGGGTTAAATTCTGAAGCCTATAAGTTAAACAACTTATTTTTTTGTATCGTAACCACTAATTCTGATAAAGGAACTTATTCAGTTTTTTGCTTCTTCTGAAAACACTTGTAAAAACCAAATTACTATACTTTACCGCGCTTCCCTCGATCTTTAATAGTTATTGTGTATGCTATAAGAGATGAAGTCGCACTTCACACTGGCCGCTTCAATTGATGCTTGACGCTGAAAAGGAATGAATTCTGAGAACTAGTTTACATGAACCCGGGCTTTTTGGTGTTTTCATTTGTTTACTGGCTCTTTGTGTCAGCCTGGTGTATTCAGCAGCACAGAAATAAGAAAACACATCTAGGAGAATGAGATTCTTAAATAACCCACACATTTATCAATAAAGATGCACTGATTTGGAGTCCCACACTACTTGCCAAAGAAGGTCTCTCACGTCGATTTATTAACATCATAATTCTGATCATCACTGACAAAGTTTTTGCGAAAGAGGGATTCCGAGGGGGGGGGGGGGCATGATTGTATCGGTTGTGATCATTATCAGGGTAAATGTAAGAGAGAAAAAGTCTCAACACTTGTCTGTCCCGTTGAATCACATGTGGCTTGAAGATTGGGGACCTGGTCCCTCTGTGGTTGTGTAGGAAGCATTCCGTGTTCTCGTTATTGTCAGTCATTTTTAAAGTTAGTCGTACGTCTCTAAAAACTATGCGCGGCGTATGTCGTAGTGTCTAATCGTCACCACACTCCCAAAGAACAATCTATTAGGATACGGTACCCTCTTTAAAAGTATGGTGCCAGTCAGAGCCCAGGACATACGAGTAGGGTTAATATGTAATTTTTTATTTCTTTTTTTTGTCTAATGTTTGATGACGTTGATTTTATATGGTGCCTGATGACAGAAGAGATCCTCCCCACTCCACCCGCCACCCCCTTACGATTGCCTTCACTGACGGCCTATCTGACAACAGTCACACGGGATCTCTGCTCAGTTTTGAAGCATCCATACCCATTATTTTATGCATGAAAAGAGATGGAAGAAGAAATAAAGAATGAACAGGGCGCTGGTAATGATAACCCCCTCGCGACCGTCCCTGCGTACCGGACCGCTGTCAAGAGTTTCAGCTCTTATGTATGCCCCGCCGTATGCAAGATGGAAGGATCAATATGAACTCATGCCAAAAAATAATCAGCATACTCTACCCGTGCTTATGAGGCACACGCATTATAAAATTGTACACAAAAGCGATCTAATGAAGCCGCTAAGCTCTATCGAGCGCATTGGCTGCCAACAGAAACGGAGCCAGACAACCGTTTCAATTTTCGTCTTTGTTGTACAACTGCGTGAACCTGACTTTCTGGTGGGTTGCGTTTTATTTTTTATCGTTATTGCAGTGGATGTCATCAGGAACGCCAGTCCATTAAGTTACTTGATTCAGCTGACTCCCAAAGCGGCAAACAAAGATTTCTTCAGGAAAGCTTGAGACCTGCGAAGAGGTAAAGTCTGGGCATGACAGATATTTTAGGAGAAGGCAACACCAAATTCAGTAGCTGAACCTTCATTAGCATCAATTAGAATATCATTATTGGGGTTTCAAACAATTACGGAATTATCCACAGTCCGGCTCATTTTTTTTCCAACAGAGACGCGACAAAACTGTACATGTGCTTTTCATTTCAATAGTTCTTGTCTTATAGACCACTTAAAACTAAAATCCCGACCACGATTATGTAAAGAGAACAGAAGAGCAAGAGACATTGGAAAGAAAACGATAAGTCTTCTTGTGCAGGAAAGAGAGAAAGAGCAACCATCGCAGATGTTCACTGCATTGATAAAGCCTACAACAAACAGATGGATGTGAATAGCTGAAAAACATGCCAGGACAAGTGTGTGTGTGTATATATCTATGTGTATGTGTGTGTTAGAAGGAAAAAAAAAAGGGAGGGGGGGGGACAGCAAAAAAGAGCCGATTTGAAATACAAGGCAGTGAAAAGGGAACTACCGCATATGTATTTTATGTAATCTGTCAGAGAAGGCCGCAGCTTGATGAAGGCTGTTATTGGAGCACAAGAGCCTGTACCCGGCCAGGGCTCTGGCTGGCAACTGGCGCTTGAAGTCCTCATTGATCACTCGGGGGAACTGGGCAATTTACCGTGCACTGGAGTGAACCCTAGCACGAAAACCACACTTATTGAATCAGGACACTTTTCTAACACTTTGTTTTCTTCTTAAAATCCTGAAAAGTACACGGCTGTGCTAAATGAATGGAAACACTTCCATAAAAGCTATCTTTGTGCACACATGAAGATACGGCGTGAACCACTACGATTAAAATTAATTGTCGTTATTTCAAGGCTCCCTAAGAAGTAAAAATGCTTGAAATGATAGAGCTGTTAAGTCTGAAACCTAACTATTCTTAGGTTCACAACATTGAAATTTTTATAGATATAAACTTTTTAAAGGTAGAAAACATTGCTGCCCATTAATTGTTTTACAGTACGCACGGACTTTAAAGCTTGCTTTTGCGCTGGGCTAGTTGAGTTTTCGGCCCATATTTTTTATCTAAGGGTCTGAAATAATAATAAAAAAACGAATTTTAATGAGTAAAGTATTTATTGGGGTAAACAATAAAAGCTATCAAATTCAACACTCACAATCTGTTTGAGATCATTGTAGGACAGCAGGGTATTCCATTGTTCTAATTTTAGCTCCGAGCACGTCGAATAGTTTAGATCACCCGGCAGGAAGTGTTGACGTCACGTGTCGTGTGTTCGTGAAAAAAAAAGGGATATGAGGCGAGCAGTCAGCGTCACAAAGCAAAGTGAAAAAAAAAATAATAATAACGTTCCCACCATTTGGAGCCTCCAAATGTAAAAAAGAAGCCCCTGCATGTCGAAAGGAAGACACCTTCAGGTAAATCCGAGCTGCACGAGCAAGTAGTTTTTGCAAACACGCAGGCAGACACTCATTTGCTTTTATACAGATAACAGTTATTATGTCCTTTATTAAGATCATGTACATCGTCGATGTTGCCAGTTACTCTCTTTGTTCGTATGTATACATGTAGCGATATGTCCACTCAGAGAGCACTATAACATAAAATATGGATTTCGAAACTTCTAAAGCATTAATTTCTTTTCAAAGAACTTTGCAAAAGCTGTGTGTGCGTGTGTACGAGTGTCTGCGTGCGACTTTTGAGTTATGAATATCAAAGTTGTAGCTAAATTCACAGCTGGAGGACAGGTCGTTTGTAAGAGTTTCTAAAATAATTCTCAGGTCACTTAATATCCTCCACAAAACAAGAATGCAATGTAGGACGGAAAAAGAAAGGCTTGCATTAGGGAACTGAAGGTGAAGCAAGTTCGTCTATGGTATTGGCAAGTTATTGTTGACAATTTCCTGCACCGAGACAGTTATGGTCTGCGAAGCGCAGGATGTGCCGTTCTTGTGTGATTTAGATAAGAATGTATCACCGCATTTAGCTGGGATTTAAAAAGGAAAGAAAACAAAAAACACTTTAACATAAAATGATTGAAATGAATATAGCTGTCACCTTACACACAGAGATAGATCAACAGACCAAATGGCAGAAAGAATGACCAACAGTCAGCAGATAGATAGATAGTTAAATAGATAAACAGATAAATAGACAGACAGACAGACAAGAGGCAGATAGATAATGTGCAGGCAGACAGATAATTTATCTGTCCATAAATTGTAAAGGTTACGTCGTTTTCAATACATGATATAAACTAGCGGCGATTATGTCCCGTGATATGTGGAGCCACTTAGATCACATGTCTCCAGAACTCGTCATTTTGCACCGCTGGCCATTCAAGAGAGCTCAGTCTCGCCTCTTCCACCAGCGCAAACAACATTCGAACTCAAGACTGGTCTAACTACCTTTTGTAAACTAAGCAACGATCGATCTGTTGATTTTGCAAAGGATAGGAAATTTTTTTCCCGGAAATCGTGTCTCAATATTAAATTTGCGTGATTAACAATGACAGAAAAAAAAAGATGTTAATGTCATGTTGCGCAACGGAACCAGAAACTACGTTTCAAGAGCTCGCCGTCGGCGATTTTGATTCGCTGAGTGCTGATATGTCAATAGAACGAATGTGCTGCAGTAATTGCGTGTGCGTGTCTGTATGTCCGCACTTGTTTACACCTTTGTCGGGTATTTGAGCTACTGAATGCAAACATGATATAGTAGCTTCTTCCCCGCCTCCTCCCCTCCCCTGTATTTGCAGTGGTTCCAACAGAGACCCTGCTCGTTAGAGGATCGTGCCAAAACTCGACGTGGATTTTTGTCTTTCTTTATCACTCCTAAGAGGAAACCACCCATCCACCAGGGGAGACTAAGCACCCACCCAGCCACCTCTGGCAATGTTTTGAGTGGGAGCCAACTGTTGAGAATGCCAAGACGGACGTGCCACTTTCCATCACCAAAGTCTGTAAAAAGAAGTGATGTCGGCCCGTCCATCTGCGCGCGTTACGACTTCCTAGGTGGGCGAGCAGTGTGAGGGAACGATAGTAGTTATCTTGATTGGCCGGAGAAAAATATGGATGCTTTGGAGCAAGGCAGCAATTTTCTTTTCCGATCGAGTCTTGAACATTTATTGCCCTTGGGTGAAAATTTTCCGTCAATGGAACCACAAAGTGTATAATTATCTCCTCTTGGCAAAAAAGATACGATGTTTTATTAATGGAACAAAAAATACGCACGAAGCAAATTCGATTAATTATTGTGATCTCTGTTGTATAATGAGCATTACAGGATGAGAGTTGGGGTGAATTTGTATTGACGAAATTCGGACACTTTAAGATAAATGTGTTATTAATATTAGCAATTGAGTGGATCCAGACAAAGGATAGAAAAGGTTTGGACGCTGAAAAATGAAAGAATTTTTTGTTTATTTATTCAGTTGTTTGTTAGTTTGCTCGAACTGGTTGGTTGGTTGGTTGGTTGGTTGGTTGGTTGGTTGGTTGGTTGGTTGGTTGGTTGGTTGGTTGGTTGGCTGGCTGGCTGGCTGGCTGGCTGGCTGGTTGGTTGGTAGGTTGGTTGGTAGGTTGGTTGGTTGGTTGGTAGGTTGGTTGGTTGGTTGGGTGGTTGGTTGGTTGGTTGGTTGGTTAATTGGTTGGATGGTTGGTTGGTTGGTTGGTTGGTAGGTAGGTTGGTTGGTTGGTATGTTGGTTGGTTGGTTGATTGGTTGGTTGGTTGGTTAGCCGGTGGTTAGGTCAGTCGGCCGGTCGTTCTGTATGTTGCTTGGTTGGTTGGTTGGTTGGTTGGTCCACTACAATCACGATTTAAATCCATACTGAAGTTCAGCTTTGGAACATTTTTCCTCAAGATGATACGAAGATAATGGACATAAACAGGAGGATTTGGGACAGGCTAATGATAACTAATACCCTAATTACTCTTCAAGAAATTAATTTCACCACTGACCACAATATTATTTGCAGGAATCAAAATGACCGTAGCACTGAAGTTTTGTACAACCAGTCCATGACCATTGCTGCAAGCAAGACGGTGGTAAAAAACAAAAAAAAAACAAGTGCAAACATGAAGAATGTAGATTATTATAATGGTGCTAGCATATTTTTCCTGACTTCACAGCTGGGAGCACACTGAATAAAGATGAGATGTGATTATGTAATCAATCATCACGGTGACAAGCTAACCTATCATTATTTCGCATTATCTCTTATTAATCCGCATGAGGAGCTTAGTCGTTGTTAGTGAGCATTTATTTTTATTCATGCTCCCCTGCAAACAACAATATTGACATTGCGATTTAATACAGAACAAAACAGCCCGGTGGCAGACAGATTACATGCAATTTTAATTAGTGACCTGCAGTGCGCCAGCAGACATGCGTCAGTCAAACACCAACCACAGGTGAGTTGGGCAGATCAAGTTTTGCTGGAGCAAAAAAAATTCGGGGACAGATGAGAACTGGGAGTGAGCACATGGTGGTACTTCTTGCTAGGTGATGAGGTAGCACGACCCACTTTAATCCGTTTTTCTATCATGCATGAAATGTGCATGTATTTATTTTAATTTAAACTGGTATTATTATAACGCTTTCGAAAAATAAGGATTGGGTTGGCGAAATCAGCGACACTAAGCAAACTCAGAAAAGGCTTCAAGCCTCCAAAAATAAAAATAGAATCTCCTGCAGGTTGAAGGGAAGACACCTTCAAAATTTCACATAAATCCAAGCCGTTTGAGTGTACTTTGTTAAAAATCTAGCATTTGTTGTTGTTGTTTTTTTCTTTCTATAGCCTCTATGTAGATTGCAGAAAGGGATTTTTTTTTCTCTCTCTGATTGAACAAGTCAGTCTGGAAAAATAATGTTGGTCTACCATTCTGGAGCATAAAACATAAAACATCACTTCGGAATTTTGTCAAAATAATCCTTTCAGAATCTTCGACGTGATGCGAAAGAAACAACATTTGATAGTTTATTCTTAGCTATCGAGTGTTAGAAAGGTCTTTGATTTATTGTTTGAATGCAGTTAATTGTCCGGGTTCTTTTTTCTTTCTTTCTATCTTTGTTGTGAAAATAAGACTAACTGTAACCAAGCATAACATTTGAGTTTTTCAGATGGAGCAGGAACTGTGAACCGTCACCTGGCAATCAAATCTGGCATGAATGCTTTACTACCTGGACAGCTGCTGAAGGCAAAGTATTAACTTCCCATGTAAGGGCGTAATTCCAACTTTATTCCCATACCGGCGTTAGGACGCGTTGGTTCATGAACAATGTTATGATTTAAAATAGAAACAGCGTTGTCATCATCAAGGAAACTGTCAACGTACGTTTGATTAATCCTCTCGCGTCCAAGCCACGCGTGCACGTTCACGTACCACAGACGCCCCCCTAAGCCATCCTTACGTGCAACAACGGGCCCAATTTACATAAAGAGCACAGAACATTTTAAACTGGATCCCAGTCACCGATCCTCACGGTATCAGTAATTAATGGCAACCAGGTCACAGCAACCTTTATTTAGATCGTTTGACAGACGGAGTACAGCTGGAAGAAAAAAAAGACGACTGGAAAACGAGAAGATTGAAAGAAAGAAAAAAACTGTAATGAGTCAGTATTGACGAGGAGTGAATGAATAAGTTAGCCTCTCTAAAAACACTAAAACCTGCACCTTTGTGCTCCAGGCAGGAGAAATGAAAGAAATACGGCTAGGCCTTAGTTACAACATGTATGCACGCATGCATGAACGTCAGGGGAGGCGCTATGTCAGCTGGCGTGAAGAGGTGGGGGGGGGGGTGGGGGGGGGGAGGAATACAGCTTGCAGTGTGGTTAGTTCCACAGGGAAATGGCATTCACAATTAAAACATTTGAAAAAAGCAACAAAGAGATGGATACGGTAATAGAAATGAATTTTATTACATTGCTAAAGGTGATTTCGGCGCGTTAGTATTTGGTTTATTTTCCGAAGTTTTATGGCTTGTGGTAATTGAGGAGGTTAGAATTAGAACGGATCTAATTGCCATTTGACTGCTTTCGAGAAAGAAGGAAAAAAGAAAAAAAAACATCATATAAACCAGTCGAGCACGATATTCTAAATATTTACTCCAAGAGTAGATGTCAGCTCTACAAACGTTTATTAGATTCGATTGATTTAAACTGAAATCATTTCTTTTGCTTTTTTCTCCAAAAGCAGTCAAATTGCACTTAGATCCTTTCTGATTCTTCAGTTATGAAAAAGCCTTTTCGTCAACGAATTTTAATCGTCTACGTCACACCCTCAAATCGTGTGATAATTTGATTGTCGCTCCATTCTAGTGGGATATTGATCACGACCATCGTGATCTCCAGTGGTGCCTAGATATTGTAATCCAATGCAGAAAGCGTGTATGTGTAGTTATTGCGGTTAATTGTGTTAAGCATGTGTGCGCTTTTTGAGCGTTTCCTCCACTCTCCCAAAATGTGTGTGTAACCTGTATTTTGAATTTTATTTATTTATTTATTTATTTATTTATGTATGCATGTATTTATTAATTCATTACTTATGTTGGCGGTAAAAAAAAGTATGTCTGCAGATAACTAGATATGTTACACTCGCGTAAAATGTCTTACCAGCTCCTTGTAGTTCAGTTGGTCAAAACTTTGGTCCAATCAGTAAGAGGTCTCTAATTCGATCCACGGATACTTGTCATTTACTTTTTGCTTTTTGCATAATACACCTGTTTAAGTTTCTTTCTCTCCCACTCCCCCCCCCCCTCTCTCTCTCTCTCGCTCTTTCGTTCTCTCCCCCCCCCCCCCCAAACTCTCTTGCTTTCCTTTCTTTCACCTCAGCTCTTGGAACTGGTAAGATTATTGTTTGTTGCTATTGTTGACAGCAAAATAAAAAGAAGGCTGTGAGGGGTTGATTTGGGAAGGCAGGGAACTAAAGAAAAATGAAATGAAATCATGTCCGTTTTGCATAACCAGGTTTGTGACAGTTACTCCTAAAGACATTGTTGCATCTTGCTTCTCGCGTTTTTAGATTCAAGAAAGAGGCTGAATTTCACTGCTCTCTGGTCTCCCCACCTCCTGTCATCCTCTCGAGTACATTATACGCCTATGCCGCAAGCGTTGAGCAAATCCTTCGTGAGTCATGCAGCTTTTGTCCGTCTCTCTGTGGTTTTTTTTATTTATAAGGTCACAGTTCCGTGAGCAAGAGGAGACTGATACCGTAACCAATACAAACTTCTTCATGCTAAATCCCAACAGCTCTTATTGATGGATTAGAGTGAAATAAGACGATCTTCATGCTGCAATGCTGTAAAAATAACGGAGATTAACTTACGAAATGGGAATCGAAGTGGTGGAGTTTCAGCTGGTCGGCGCACGATGTCAAGCTGGGGGTATTCGCCTGATTCAAGTATCGATACCCTTGACCTTTATCGACAAAGGAAATTAACTCATGCATGCAATTAATCAGCTCGTGTTTCAGAGATGCGATAATTACTGATATTTTGAAATCGACGCTGCCCTGAACCCAACCACATTTATGATCACTGTAGCAATGATAGCATTAGATGCTGAATAGTATTATCTCCACTATGTGACCAGCTATTTACCAATTATAACTAAGGTCTCGACTTGCTTAGTTTGAATCTCAGTCGATAAAGTAAATTTAATTATTGTGCATATAATATGCTATAAATGTCTGTGACCTTCCCATCCCTTCTCCTCCCTCTCACCTGCCCGGCAATTTTTATACCAAAAAAAAAAAAAATCAAATTTTGATTCACTAGAAGCAGCAGATTACAAAATGTCTCATTTATCATTTGATTAGGCAATGTTAACAAAGTCATCCCGGTCAAGACTGTTTTAAGAAAATATTCAGATCACTGTCCAAGGAGAGGAAAATAATTATTATTTGTTACCTTTCCTTCTTGCACTAAACGAACATTAACATTTAACATTTTTAAGTATAAAACATAACTATCCCATTAGCAGCGCTCTTTAGTAACACCAAGGACCCATGTATAGCATACTCTGCGATAATATCAAGCGTGCACACGTGGAAAAGATGATTTAACAGAAATGTGTAATTAATTTCGTGTGTTCCTGATAATGTAATGTGCAGTTTCCCGGTTAAACAGATATGTCCCCTTGGGGAGAGGGGTGGGGATTTTTCATTTATAATCCATGAGTTTGCTATTGTCGAATAATATAGAGACAGATTACATTTAGAAAATAAATACACGCATACGTTTCTCTAGAAAGCCAGAAAGAAGACAACAATACCCTGTAAAGGCCCAAAATAGCACTGCATTAGATAGCAACTGAAGATTTCAATTCTGTCTTTACATTCAGTTTCCAATCGTATGTTGCAGCTTCTCTTGATTTGCGTGACTTCTGACTTTTAAAGTCAAAGTCGGGTGCAATCTGATTCGAATGACATGGGACGCTGTCCTCACGAAGAGTTCTTGCATCCAAATCTCGAACTCATCTGTCAGTAAACCGGAGATGAGCGGGCTGGTTGACAGATATACCCGGAGTTCACGGTCTGTGTTATTGTATGTTTACACACAAACAGAAAGCCCCAGCAATTGTGAGACCTGGTTTAGCTTTGGTTCACTTGTTACAGCGAGCAGCATGGAGCATAGTTAGCAAATGGAACGGTGATTGCATGGAAATGGCTCAAAGGCAAGGTGTGATGATCAGCAAATCTATGCATTTTGAATAACTCTTCCAGTGTATCATGTAGCACTGCCGAGGATGACTGAATGAGCTATTGCAGGCATAAAACTCAAAGGCTGAAACTGCTAGATAAATCACTTCCTCCATGGGACTCCGTGTAAATATAAACGTGCTGATATCTGTCACAACAATATGAGATTCCAGTTTAGAAAATGCAGATTGGAAACTCATCAGAATTTTTTTTTTAAAACAAACAAAACTATCTAAAATACATCAGCAGTCAGACTGTTAACCCTCTAACGATACTTTTCGGAAAGAAAGTCGTAATAATTTTCAGTTATTACCACTTACCATGGCACAATGCCACATTGAAATGTCTTGCAGTCCTGTAATTGGAAAATGCGTTCAAGTGCAAGTGCTGACGTGTCAAAGAATTGTATTATTTTACCCCTTAAAAATCTCCATTCTCTACTCGTGATGTTGTGTGTTGATGGCCATTTGTATTAATATTATCTTTAATCACAACACTGAAAGCATGAGAGGAAATTCTCAGAATGTGTCGTAAGCAATAAAGGAGTGCAGAGATGTTTGTTTGAGACATACAATTCTTAGCTCACACACCGTCTTTTATCCTGTGAAAAGGAGCGGGGCCGGTGGTAACAGATTTATGTTCTGTTTTGTTTTTGTTTTTAGTATTATTTTCTGCTCGACTCTGTTTTATGGCATACTCCCTGGAATCCGCCCTGCATGTAAGGAGTGGAATGGGTGGTGTAAGGGTTGTATGAATCTGCACTGGTCAATTCTGGACTAATTCAGGAAAAATGTCTTTGTCTGCGTCTTTGTTTGTCTCCATAAATGTTTGTTACCATCATACAAAACAGTTCAGATCCCATGCTGTACCCAAGCAAGGAAGTGACGTCATTCAACAATGTATCCATTTAGAGTTCATGTTCTCGGTAGTGACAATGATGATATAGTCTGATCTGTCAGTTGTTGCTGGTAGTGTGTTGCTGTCAGATTGATATCTGGTAGTTGTACCATTACATTGTTGTCCTTGCTGGGTTTTTTGTTTTGTTTTGTTTTTTTTATTTTGTAATCAAAGAGGTTATTGTCGCCTGGCCAAAAGTTGCAAGATTTTGCTCTTTCTAAGGGAATAATTCAGTAAGAAACTTAGCTCTGTAGCAAATTCTCGAAATGAGACAAGATCAGAAGCCAAATTACCTCGCAAATCTTTTCCATCTTTCAATGTTCATTGAAATTCTTGACCTATTTCACAACATAAAACACGATCCTCGACAAACACTCGACAAGCTTTCGTTCACTCCACACAAATTAGATTCAATAGAGTGGATTTCAGAAATTCAAAACCAAAAACAAAAGCTGCCGTATGAGTCAAGATCACAACCAGCATGACACAACTGGCTCTAATCTCAAATTACTTCAGGTCTGAGGAAGTGAAATTTCTTCAAGGCCTAAAGATGTCTTATCTTCCACATGAGAAACACTTCCGCTGTCCGAATTCTTTTTTTAATTCATAAGAGCTAAAATCAGACAGACTTGAGGGTTTACTCCAACTATTGCTATAATTTCGAATGAAGCATGATATGAATCCTTGTTTTGAGACAAGCATTGAAACAAATAAGGATTAAATTAGTGCAGACAAACTCAGAATCCATAAACATGTAGTACGTGTATTTCAGAAATGCGTAACGCTGGTGAGGTTTGGCAGACAGAGAAAGCAACTATCCAAACACGATATTTTTATAATACCATTTTAATAGGCAGGCTCTGGCATGAAGTGCTTGGAAAACCAAAAAGAAAAAAAGGGAAGGCATAAAAATGGATTTTTATCCTTTGTTTTTCCCTGCAAATGACTCAAATCCAATGTCATACACAAGTTTCCCTTTTTTTTTCCATCCCCATCCCGCCTGTTTTGATGTAGTCCTCACCCGTAATATTTCAGAGGGCCTTTGTCACGATTGAAATCAGACGCATAAATCTAATTGGAGCCTTTGTCTCTTATTTACGCCAGATTGGCAGCGGCATGAACGTTAATGCTCCAAGTTGGCCCAGGGAATGGGGATGGGTGTAATCACACGGAGGCCGCTCGTTATCCTTCATTTTATTCCTTGTTGTTATTTCCACGCATAGACCTTGCTTTTTGGCTTTAGCGCTAGTTTTGTTCTGCCAGTCTTATGCAAGATATCGTGTACAATCTAAATTGGGTGTCTCCCTTATCTGTCTCTGATGCTTGCTTTTTTCATGTTGTTTCACGCTGGGTCTTTGAAGATTGTCTCGTTGTTGTTGTTTTGGGGGGAATTCATTTGCTGTTATGGATGTTTTTTGTCTGCGGTGTCTGTAAATGGTGCAATATATATCTATTAAATGTAAGTCTATACTCCATAGTAAGAACGCACCAGGCGGGCTTTTCTCTTCCACTTTCTGGGTCATAAAAACAGAATGTTTCAGTTAGTTTTTATTTTTGAGATTGTTTTTGGTTTTTTTAATGTTTGCCTTTCACTTCTGTTTTTCACAATGATTGTAGTTATGCATGGATTTGCTATCATTTGTCAGCTCCGTATGGCATGATGACTCCAAAATGTTAGAGCATTTTCCAGGGGCGCAATTCTTCAGACGTAACAACCCTCCGTCATTACCATTCGAACCTCCACTTCCTTTTCTTTTCCATTTTGTAATTATTATTCATTAATTAAAACTTTACGTTCAGGAAGGAAAGGGAGGGTCAATCTCTTATTTGAAATAGATTTTGTGCTGGTATCAAATCCACTGAGGATAAACTTAATGAATAGATTTTGTGCTGGTATCAAATCCACTGTGGAGAAACTTAATGAATAGATTTTGTGCTGGTATCAAATCCACTGTGGAGAAACTTAATGAATAGATTTTGTGCTGGTATCAAATCCACTGTGGAGAAACTTAATGAATAGATTTTGTGCTGGTATCAAATCCACTGTGGAGAAACTTAATGAATAGATTTTGTGCTGGTATCAAATCCACTGTGGAGAAACTTAATGAATAGATTTTGTGCTGGTATCAAATCCACTGTGGAGAAACTTAATGAATAGATTTTGTGCTGGTATCAAATCCACTGTGGAGAAACTTAATGAATAGATTTTGTGCTGGTATCAAATCCACTGTGGAGAAACTTAATGAATAGATTTTGTGCTGGTATCAAATCCACTGTGGAGAAACTTAATGAATAGATTTTGTGCTGGTATCAAATCCACTGTGGAGAAACTTAATGAATAGATTTTGTGCTGGTATCAAATCCACTGTGGAGAAACTTAATGAATAGATTTTGTGCTGGTATCAAATCCACTGTGGAGAAACTTAATGAATAGATTTTGTGCTGGTATCAAATCCACTGTGGAGAAACTTAATGAATGGAAAAGATGGGTCATTGTTACAGTCCACTTAGTTTCAAACCTTAAAATGACATTGCTGAATAATGGTCAGTATCGGTGTTTTTGTGCATGCTTTGAAAAGCTGGCAGACCGTCTCGAACCCTGTCCCTGGTTTGAAATTAAACAGAATAATTAAAAAACAACAGTTGACGTGTATGTTGGGAAAAGGGGGGCTGGGGCGGGAGAAAAGAGCATTAAATAACACTTGAAACTGCTTGCTTAATGGGCAGGTTAAAAACTAACGGAGATAACAACTTTTCTGTGTCAGTAAGGTGAGAAATTAAGTTGTTGGGACTGAAAACATCGACATGTCGTTTGTTGCTGTCGCTCTTTTCATGTCCAAGCGTTGGGGCGGATGCATGTTGCACAAAAAAAGAGGGAATGCTTGACAGGTCAAACACCTGGAACTGAGGGCAGAGGTAATAAATGAGCAATTAATTTATCGATTGGGGTCGAGGGCGGGGAGAAGTTCCTCTGTTTATTTCAGGGAACCTGGGTGATAGAATCATTGACGAGACGCTAGAAATAGTATACAACAACCTTCGATGAGGGTAAATCAGATACATTATTCACGCCGTCTGCGAGACAAGAACTTGACTTGCCTGAGAATCTCTCCCCCTCCCCCACCTCCGCCACCAACTATTTTTTGTTTTGTTTATAACCGTCCTATTTCAGCGCAAGACATGTGTCCCTGTCAGGTGCAGGACAAGTGAGTGCCGTAAAATTAAATACGAGACCAGAAATGACTTAAGTTGGATCCTGCCCCTGACGGGATTCGAACATAGGATTGTTTGCATTTGGGTCAAACGCTCTGACCACTGCGCCAGAAGTACATATTTAAACCCATTCAGGCAAAAGAGGAGATGCATTCAACTTTTGGTCTTAGTTCTTTATTGTCACCTGACTGGTGAGACAGAAAAAAACATTCATCTCTAGAGGTCAACTGAAAAGAAAAGAACTAGTAGAAATCGCCTTAGATATCATTTGTTTGGAGACCAGGAAAAACTGCATTATCTGCCCCCCCCCCTTCCCCCTTCGATCCACCCAACACAGTCCAATTCGACCTTGCATGATGTAGAACATTTAGATGAAGCACTGTGGAAGGATCCCACGTCTGGTGTAATCTATTTGACACATTTATATTACATTTTCTTTGATCTGTGGCCGTGAAATTTCTACTTGTATTGCCTCAACTGAAAAGAATCTCATTGTGATGTATCAAAACTTACTTTGTTCCGGGCAATCGCATTTTTATTCCAAATAATCTTCTTCAGAGAGATCAATCACCATGGCAACGCGTTCATTTGGAATCCACTTCAAACTCGGACTTTTCTTCGTGAGTGAAACATGAAAACCTTTGACTTGTTGGGATAAATCATCTTTTATTTTGATTCAATTTCAGTTTTTATGGCAATAGAGAAAATGCTTTTTAAAAAGGAATGAATAAAAAATCAGAGCTTTGGTGCTGTTGTTGTTTTTCCGTCATAATTCGCTGTTGGCTGAGTGGCAAATTCGATGTCTCGTGTGTTAGCTAACAATGGCAATAAAAGCAGGATTTATTGGTGATACAAGTCAAGACTTTGAGGATCTAACTTGTGCATCAATTTGGCTGTTCAGGCCCTCACTGCCATGAATTTCAGTTGTTCGTTCATTCTTTGTCTATTTTTTTTTTTACGACTTTTTCCTGGCCCGGTTGCCTCTGATTATAATTATTAAAGAATGGCAATGCCCAACACACTCCTTAGTATAGTTGTTACGACAATCCAGCGTAATCAGTTTCCATTTCCCGTTTTCCAAATGTATCAAATATCAGAATATCCGCCATCAGTGGAATTAAAGGGAGAAAATTGTTTCAAGTGGGAATGGAACAAGTTCGAAAGCATGTGCGGAATGGAGTTCTTTGGGGGCCTAAAGAAAGAAAAGAAGTGTGGTATTTCACACATACAACAACAACAAAAATGAGGAGAACTATTAGAACGGAGGGAGAGGATTTTTGTCCGCATTTCTCATTATATAACATCAAATGAAGGCTTTGGCAACAAGGCGGATGTTTCTTTAACCGGACCATGTGAGTTTACCGATGTTTCTGTTCATTTCATTTCGTTAACCTGAGAAACGAAGCCAGTGAAGAGAACGACGATGATAATGGCAAGTGAATTCCGGGCCTTTTAAGCGATTAAGCTTGTGTAATGAACAAGTACACTTCTCCGTGCTGGCTTGGGTGAGGGAGAAAAAATGCAGGGCCAGCGCGACAAATACAGTATTTGCTGCGGAATTTTCCGTCAGACTTACGAAAATGAAATTTTTATGCAAATAAAGCCTTTAATTTCCGCCCAGATTTGCCAAGTGGCGGATGCAAATTGTATCATGAAGTTGCATTTACAGAGGCGCCAAAAGCCGGATGACAAACGCACGGGTAGAAAAAAAAACTGCCGCTTGTTGGAGTATGAAGCTTGATTATCTTTCCTTGTGTGCTCCGAGCGGGGGCCAAACCAGTAACCCGTATCTCTTTGTCACTATTTATAAACTTTGTATGAATCACCATCCTGTCACAGGACTCCCTTCGGTGAAATAGCAAGAAAAAAAATATGACAAATTATACTAGGCAGTTGGAAGTTTCATGTGTTGTTCTTTCACAGAGATACGAACGAACTGTTTTTGAGGATAATATATTATTATGAGAGGTTTAAAATAAATTGCTGAATGTCTATTTTCTCTAGATAATGCCAAGGGTTAGTGATAATAATAATAATAATACTAATAATAATAGTAATAATAATAATAATGTACAACATGGAACATCTATTTTCACAATTTTATTATAGTGATGATAGCCGCGCCCAATTTAATTATATAAGGAAACAAAAACATCAACATGTCCTGCTTGTATGTAGCTTTAATAATTTGTATTACTAATTACCTTTTTTTTTTAAATTGCTATAGGTGATGATAAGTTTAAACTTTTACTTTGCCCACGGAAGTGTCTAGGAAATTAAGCAAGCAAAGAGATACTTAAGATTCAGAAAAACGCGATCAATACGCTTTTCACTCAAGACGTAAAATAACAAGCAAAAATCTGTAAATGCACTCATTTCATCTAACCACCACTTGTTTTTAATACGACTGTTTTCTATATCTGATATACGAATGAGGCGATAATGGCGAAGTGTCAAACTGATTGATCGATGCATTTTTCAAAAGATAATACGTAAAAATTATCCTAGCGGAGACGGCACAGCGAGTACGACAATCGACTGGAATAACAACAGGCATACTTGGCAATGCCTAGGATAGAATTAATGGAAACATTAAATAAATGACAATGGAATAGAAATTCTGTGAAATGTCGAGGGTGATTCGGCTGACCGACATTCAGTTTGACATAAGTATTTTAACTGATTCAGCCGAGTTCACGATGCGGTCTTGTCACGGGAAAATACTGTATGTGCCACTCTAGGTCAATGTAACTTTTTTTGTTGTACATGTATTTTCTTACTTTTTTTTTCGGAATTAATGCTGTGTCATTCTATCTAGATTTTCTCATCTGGCATAAGTTTCTTTTGGTCATCACTAAATGGAGCTAGAACAAAGTATACAGCAAGACGCAACGCTAAAATGTTTCTTTCGCCATCTTTAAAATATTGTTTTCGGTGCTTGCGGTATTTTTTCATAGTGCGGCAGAACTCTCCGTGCACCTGTCTCAAAAACAGCGTACTACCGGACATAACTTCTCTGCTTGAGTTGGATAAGTTCTTCCCAAGACACAGGATACCGAGACCGTTCAGTTCGCCAAATTCCGTCCGTCGTCTTGCGCGCGCATCATGTCAATAATGCAACAATTCGCACCACATCCCTTCATTATCGAACGAAAAAGACAAGTACTACAGAGCTCTGTGAGTAGTGCTGACCACAGACTAATAAATTAACCAGACTGGAAACACGAGCTTCGGGCTGTGTCGTTTTTTACGGAATTTCCCGAGCGACGACTGTATAACCAACATGGCCGCCGCTCGGGGAATTCCGATTCTAGTTCTATCTGCAGTAGAAATTTCTTTTCATTTGTCAAGATTGGTTGTACATGTATTAATTTCTTGGTGCGGAACCAAACTTCCGCGTTCAGTAGGCGCGTCAAAATGGTATCATTCAAAATTGTAGCTATGATGAAGCGTCGGTCGCTACCTTAAGCCTAATATGGCGGATGGTTCATGACCTTTCGCTGTTTTGTGACGTCACACAATGGGATCATCCAGTCTGGTTAATTTATTAGTCTGTGGTGCTGACCGTGTTTATACGCTCGCAAGTTATGGGCATGTAGGGAAGATCAGAAGGAATGGTCCGTCTCGGTATTCTGTGTTTCGGGTTGTTCTGTTCGAAGAATGTGATTCAACGATCAGCCCACATCATGAAGTAATTGTAGCAGCACGCATGATTTGGAGACACAGGCAAAACAGATGAAAAGGAGACAAAATGTTGTTCTAATGAAGTGCATTGCTCATTCAAAACAGAACGGACGGCTTTTTTGACTGCGGCGTCATATTCCTATCCGTGTTATCAGTTTAACTTTGCATTCTATCTAATTCTGATACTCAGTCGAAGACGTGTTTCATTTAACGCCAGATGACCGGCTAATATAACAATACACGTATCTCTTTCTAAAAGTGTCGTGCCAAGCTCTTGTTTTGAGGGGGTAATGTAATCCAATCATCGATCTCAAAGACATGAGAGAAAGCTACATCTTTGTTTCAGCGAGGAACACAGTGCTCTGCCAAGGATTCTATGGTAGAACTTAACCGTCTCAAAAGCACCACTCACACCCACTCTCTGCTTAAAGTACACCTGTCTGAGGGGTCATTATTCGTCCGAAATACTAATTAACTGCAACTCTTGAGGGGATAAAAAGTCAAATAGATCTACCTACTAAACTAACAAGAAAAACAAATCAAAAAGCGCTGATCTATCTTTGTCTTGTTCTAGCTCTGGATGGAAGAATTATGAGGGTACAACTGGACTTCTGGTGGCCATGAATTTTACCTTTAGATCCGTGAACTTACACCGACCAGGACAAGTTTTATTACTACACACGCTACAAATGCAGTGGAACACAAGAGTACACTGGGTTTTTACACTGAAATTTTGTTTTTAAAATGAAGCCCTTTCTCTATGTGTATCAGGTAAGAGTGGACATTCTGATATCGTTCGTCAGTCAAATGCGTTTTAGTAAATGCGTATACGCGAGACGTTTAATTATCCCCTGATTTTGATTCTCACTATTGTGATCTGTGTGATTTCAATACGCTGAGGAAATTAATACGTCGTGTGTGTGTGTATATGAGTGTGTGTGTGAATGTGTGGTGGGGGAGAATAAGTGGAAACTTCCGCGCCAGACAGTTGCAATGTCATGTACGTATGACTGTGTTCACTACTGATGGTATTGATAAGGCTGCAAGAACAACAGTGCTAAACACAAGGATCTCTGTCAGGCTAAGCCACACGTTGTTTCTGGGCCTTACAAAAAATGCTGAAATTTTGACCTGCCGCGAATTTAATTGTCTAAAGTGGAGAAGAAAAAAGTATGTCAGCTGAACAGTTTGGTTTCCGTTCCATCAATTGAAATTGTCAGAGAATGATGAAAAATGGCTTACATTCATGCGATGGTTTATATAATGATCTTTTGAGCTAATGTTGAAAGAATGAATAAAAATAAAACAAAAAGATGGAAGCGAAAAATAATTTTAGAAAATGTTGAGAGAATGGCAACAGAAAGAAGAAGGGAGAAAAAACTGTTGAGTGAGGAAAACTACGAAACACAAAGAAAACAGCAAACGAGGACGGTAAATTCGGCAAGAGAAGGAATGAGTATCAGAGATTTCAAACAACACAGAGACAGGGACAAGAGCCTGAGGAGGACGCAAGAAAGAGAAGGAAGCAAGAAATGAATGGTGTGGAAATTTGATAAAATAAACTGGATATATTGGATCTCCGTCTCATTAATGTATCAGTGTTCAGTTTCCATTCCAATAGGCTAGTTGGATGTAGAAACTTGACTTCTTATTCACTTAACTTTCATTCACAGCTTTGGCCGATAATGACGTCAAAGGAACTAAGGACCAGGAATAATAATAATCAATAGAAAAAAAAAAAAATTTAAGATCGGATCCCTGCTGTTTGGGTATGGAAATTAGGAGCATGAAAAAAAGGAAGCTGGGTGTGGATCCTATTCTGATGCCAGGTTTCACCCTTGTTGCTCCTCCCAGTGCGGGTCATATTGCATGGAGGAGTTGACAGGTTGCACTGGTGCTGACATGTCATTGTGTAATTTGTGTAAGCCTCGTCGTACTCAGTGGATTACCAGGTATGCCTGTGAGTGTTCATTTCACGCAGTTACCCGTGGCGGCCGGTACTTTATTGTCAGTTCATTTTGCTTACTTCAGCCAAACTAATTAAAACTGTGAAATTTATGTGTCCATTTCCAAATTACAGAATTTGCCAAATGTCCCTTCGCTATGACAATCAGCTGTTTTTATGTAGGTCAACACAAACACTGTTCCATACACGCAAGCTCCTGATTCTCTCAGCTCGATAGGGATACATTTGGAATCGAGTTCGTTAACGTTAATTGTGGAATCGTCGTCCTCCTGCCAGTCAGACAGAAGTGTGTGCATAATTAAAGATAAAACATTTAACTCCTCTTGTCTGATGTGGCTGATATCGACACGGTCGCGGCCCGGCAGACAACTCCGGTTATCATTAAAACCAGACCAAGGACGATAATCGTGTCGAATGAGTAATCAGCGCCAAAGATGATGACACATCAAGTCTAAGTTGTCGTGTTATCCTGGCTGTGTCGTTCGTGTCACTGAAAGGCGATTTTTTATGTGTCTCGTCGGCTATAACAACTTTTTAAATATTTTATAAAGAGTCTATTACGTGCCTGTATGTTGCCCTTTGCATGTTAAAGTTATCATCATGAATACTGCCTTATTTAACTTGCCTTACGAAAAAAAAGCTGTGGTGATGATGGTAGTGGTGGTGGTAGTGGTGGTTGGGTGGTCGTTGGTTATTCTGGTGGCCGTGGGTGTGGTAGTATTGGTGGTAGTAGTGATGGTGATGGAGGCGCGATTGGACGTCAGAGAAAGTAACAGTTAAACTGTTGATGACTGCTATTGTCGGACGTCTGACGAGAACCGTGCCAAAGAGGAACTTTTAGGGGGACAATAAATTGTAGTGCCAATTTACTGACGGACCACAGAATGAGAAACATTGCCCTCTTCTACTGTTGTGCAACGGAAAAACACCGTACATATAACCTAGATCAAATTCACTTGTTTGCTTCATTTTACGGAACAATGTTTGCTCAATCTTCTTTCAGGGCTTTAATTTTGTATAACCAATGGTTTCTTTTAGTCATCACAAATTGGCAACTGAACAAAGAACACAAAGGGATGCAACACGATTATTTTTTCGTGTCCTATAAAATCACATTTTTGGGCGTATACAGTCTTTTTCTATACCATGACACTGTAGTCCAGGTCATGAATTCAATCAGTCAGCGCTCCTGCGTCAGTCCAACGTAGATTTGTATAGGATTTCGGAAGATTTGGTAGGGTTAACATAGGTGAGGTTTTCCTACCTCAAGCCGACATAGGCATGATGTCGTAACCAACAGATCTAGGTAGGAACGATGCCATTGCTATGGGCCAACTTTACGTCAATCCTGCGGGTCGATTTCCCTGAGGTTGCTGGTTGGGCAGATGGCTGATGACGATAATATGATAAACTGGTTTAACACCGTGGAACTTTTAGACTAGACAAATTCAGACTATGATAAATGGTGACAGAATGTCCCATGTAGGTCACAGAATGATTTTACCTGTTTTAGTGGAAAAAGGTTATTACTGTGATCAGGGCAGCAATCACCAGAGTCGAGAGTAACACTGTAACAGTACATGTTTTCTTATGTTGGGGCTCTTAAGTGGCTATACCTGAGGCGTGGCTTGATCCTATGTGGGAGCCCCCCCCCCTCCCCCGGCGCGAGAAATAAACTAGTTACCCCGGACTCGCCCCAAGCCAGTATAAGAAATAGTGCAGTGTAATCAGTCGTACTACTGAGTGGGCGGGTGTCTGTATGTGTGTGTGTGTGTGTGTGTGCAGTAGTAGTAGCAGCGATGCAGTTGATTGATATAATGTAGATACCAATGCATAACTGTCTCGATGTTCCAGACATCTTCAGCTGATAGCACAGACATCAGGTGATCTGATAGTGCGGCCCTCTGCCTGCCATGATTAAGAAATGCCATTATTTACTTCTCCACTGAGACTTTGTAAACACATCTAATTAATGAAGGTAGCGGTGATTTCATTCCTTTGCAATGAGTTGGTATGAGGGGGAAATTAATATTACGGCAAGTAAGTAAATAAAATGTGGCGACATATCAAACTGTCATCTTTGTTGAAAGTGGGTTAAATGATGGCAAACTATTATTGATGATGATGTTCATATCTTTTCCTGTGGGGTTTCATCTGTTACATCCACTACTTCCGATTGCCACCGTATCTGCCCGTGTTGTAAACGGTGTAGGCGACTGTAACATGAAGAGTTATTTTTGTTTTAATTAATTATATGATTGCATTCTTACCTGGAGACGGTTTCTCCGTCTGTATTTCTTTTTCTTTCTTTCTTTTCCCCCATTCTCCGTATTTCTGTCTGTCTGTAAAGCCTTTCTTCCATTATTCCACTTTTTCTTCCTCTTTTTTGTTTGTTTGTTTTTCATACTCACACAGACCTTTTTTTTTTCCTTCTTGTTGGCGCCTTTCCGGTGTTCATCCACTTTTTCCCCGAATATGACTTCGGTGTCTACAAGAAACTTTTAACCGGCATTAAGTTCCTTCGGTTTTTTTGGAACATATCTCTGAATTCGCGATTAGTGGGTTGTTTTTTTTTAATGTGTTTATTCTATCATGTACGTAGTTCTGGACTCAATTTTACACCGACTACATTTCAAAATGAAGCTGGGGTTGTGAGCCAGCTGTGTGGATGTTTGTCTCATGTCTAGATTAGTGACACAAGATCACTGCGGTTCCTTGTGTTTAGCTAAGCAGAAAGCTTACCGCGTCTGGATCTCATCCACAGATATCTTACACTAAGTTAGTGTTATCTCTGATCTCACCTCATAAATTGAATGAATTTCCCTCTGTGGTGAAAATTAGCGCTTGTTATACAGACATAATATGGAGCTATTTAATCAATAATCTGGAATCAAAATTAGCCAATTTGCCTACGGTATGTCATTTTTCTAAGATAGCTCATTTTAAAGAAATGTAAAAATTATTTCCAACACGCACATTTCATTCTTTCTTATACTCTCGCGGAAGAGATAAATGCAAGGCAAGCAGAAGTCCCATGGAGAATCGTCTGAGATATGTTGCTGCTACAGCCTTTTCCGTTATTATTGTCGCTGGCGTTTTTTGTTTTTTTTTGTTTTTGTCAGAGTGCCCGTTCAGTGCGACCTTAATATAGCGCACTCCTGGTACTCCACATCATTAAAGAAGTCAAGGATTCGACCGCCTGCCACTTGTAAAACATGTCATGATGGCCGTTTGATATCCCCAGATCAAAGGTTAATCGTCACAAGAGGAATGGGGTCAGTGTGGGGCTGTGAGCATCTTTATACTTGGCAACTTCGAATTTATCTTGCTAGTTATCTCCCGTGTTTGACAGGGCCCCCTCAGGCTTCCCATCACGCCTCAGTGACGAACGCCAACATCCGGGAAATGAGTTGCATCAGCTCTGGAATCTTAACTAGCTGGAATGAGACTCGGGGGCCTCCTCCGCATTTGAAACTCGTGGCGTGATACCACGGAAAGAAATCGCATAGCTTTCATCATTTGCTTTATCAGGACCTTATCTTTACTCGGTCTCCCTGTCTCTACAGCCTAGATTTCCAGACTTGCTTTCCAAACAATCTGTCTATCCATCTATCCATGGTTGGTAGGCAGTGTTCGCTCTAAGCTGTGCACGTGTGCGCGCGCGCACGTTTAGCAAATACCACACAGAGAAAATTAATGTGCGCTCGAAAGGTAAGTTATCTAAAATAACGTAGTAATTAATAAAAATGGGACATAGGTTGTGCTGAAATTATCTGGAAACAAGTTCAAATCTACATTTGCCAAAGTGTTCAGTGCACACATACTTTTGCCGTAGGGAAAAATTGCACAACATAATATTTTTGGGCAAACTGACGACTAAAGATTAGAAGGATGTTGGTAGGTATGCAAGAGGCATATTTCAACAAACAGATGAAACAATATTTTTCCGGAAATTTTCAACAATGAAATAGAAAATCTGGAGAAAGAAAACACAGCGTCTTCACTAAAATGTTTCGGCATGTTACTCGAATGTTGTTTGTTTATGAGGGATTTCTAATCTCTTGTATCTACATCACGTTAGAAGGCAGAATTACTAAAACAGGTATCAATCAAAACAATGATCATACAACCCGAAAGCTTTAACTTTTAGTGGGTCACAAAGGAAATGAATCTAACTATTAGTTAAGAAAGCGTTTCCCCTGACCATTGTAAAACTTTATAGTGGCACATCTCAGGAGATGTTATTTCAAAATGTGTGTGTGTGTTATGTACTCTGTCCCCACAGAACCAGAAAGAAACGAAATAACAAAGAGATGGGAAGAGAACGAGTGATAATTACAACAGAAACATCTAACTGAAGAAGAAGGAAAGCAACGCAAAAACATGAAAAGGAGGGAGAGAGAAAGAGAGAGAACTTGCGAAGTAGAAGTGCGACCAGATAGTGGCTCCATGTATGTGGTAGGCATTCACACCTCTTAAATATCTCCTCTGACAGCCCTGACGCTTGTGAGTAACTACTCTGAATTTCTGAAACATCTACTGATTATCTTTTCGAGCATCCATCTTCAAGCCTCCGCCCACGTAATGTTTGTTTAGTAAAGACAGTAATTATCCTCTTTGTCTTATTGATTTACTGTTTAGTTGCTAATACAACACTGGGAAGTTCATTGTCTTTAGTGTAGTTGTAATTACTGTTCGACGGTTGCTACGTCATTGGATGTTTAGGTTTTCTCGCCAATTATTGTGATGATAGTGAGCGGTGGAAATAGCAGATAGTGAATTCCATATAATTATGGCTCATGGTGCCATGTTAAATTACTGTTGCCCTCTCAGGAAAAAATATCTTTTTTTTCAAATTTGTCATTATCAATTTATTTTATCTGAGATACCATCAAATAACACACGGACAAATAAATTCACTCAAGGGAATGAAGAGATAAGTTTATCAGGGAGTGTCAGGATGGACATAAAGCTTGCAGAGTGCTGTGAGTGGCCAGAGCCTAGGGACTAGAAACTGCTAAACTGCGGGAGATTTGCCATGACACCGTTCATTACTCAAGACAGGTCGACCTCTTTCCATCATCGCCTATTGGCAGCCCAGACCCGACGGTAGATAAGGACTGCAGATGCTGTGTTTGTCTGGCATGCGATAGTAGAGAGACTGGAGCACGCAGACAGGAAGGCAAACAGCCTGGCAGAAAAGAGATGCTGTGGTGAAAACAAACAAAATTAAAAAAAAGAAAAGCAGATAGACAGAAAGGAATGAGGAGAGGAGAAAAGGGAATGAATTAAAAGCGAACCTGAAGCTAAGAATTTCAAGCATCCTGAAAGAATTCATGTTGAAGAAAAGAGAGAGAGAGAACGAGAACATAAACGAGAAAAACGGGGAGGAAAGGAAGATAGAAAGAAGATTATAAAGTGGCACTATAAAAATTATGTCTGTATTTCAAGTTGGAGGGTAAAACAAGAATCGCCTGACATCGCGCCATCCAGTCTGTGAGAATGTTTCATCATATCCGTTTCATGTGACATGAAATCCACAGGGAACAACGATCAAACGCTTAATTGTGTTATGCGTTACACTGCATCTGTTTGAGCACTGAACGAGAAGAGGTTCTTTCCAGTATGTCTGAAAGTCCCAACGCTTAAAATATTGATCGAGATTTGGATAATTACGCTATGTCGCGCCTCCACTGTTAGTTATGATTGTGTGGAACATCGGGAGCCTTGTAAAACGAAATGTTCAAACCCCCATAGTGGCAACCACTGAAGCGGTTAAAGTGTTCGCTTGTGGTTCATAGCTTGCATGATACTGTCGTGTTTATAATATTGAAAGTCCATCATGCAGTTGCAATTGCATTCTTCAAATAGAACAATATATAATAAATTTAATAATAATAAATAAATAGTAAATAAGTTTAAATAAATAAATAAGCTAACCCAGATAAGTAATATTTATGTGTATACATGCATAATACTCTATTCGTGAAAGATAAGGTGTCTTTGGTATCATAGACCTTCAGGAATAAATCTCTAGAAATATGGAAGATAATAAAGAATTATAAATTTACTGTTTAAAATACGAAATCCAATAACTATTCTGACAAGAAATTCATTGAGCACGCCATACATTGCGGTTGAGCACAACGTTAGACTGGGGAGAGTAGAAGCTGGTAAAGACTGAGCATGGTATGTTGTAATAAAAGAATGTGATTAGAGAAAAAATGTGTAGTGAAGAGAGGGTCTTGGAAAATGTTATGCCAAAGATCCGTAGAGATCGTATTAGTCCACATTGCTGGGTATGTTTAAATAAAATCTCATTTAATGCATTACCGCAATACATTGATTAAGTTTCCAGAGTCAAAGAAATAAATACCCCAGCTGTTGTTTATTGTGAAACAAGGAAACGCGAGTGGCCCTCAGTGGCGCAGGTCCAGTGAGCATACAGATGCTTCCATTGTTCTGTTCCAGTAGAGGGTGTGGGAACAGTGAGTACTCGTCCTGGCCACCATCTCCTGAGATGTCCCATGAGACCACTGAACAGAGGAGAAGCTATGCTATCGGGAAGCATCAGCGAAGACGACCCCACCGGTCAGACCAATGTTTCAATTACGATGTTCGTACCACGCCCCTGAAACTGTCAATTGATAAACAGTGGCCTTGCTGTGTTTGTTTGTGGGGAACAAAAACTGCCACGGGTTTCCTTTGGGAGTTAAAGGGAAATTGATGGAATGTGAAACCCATCATCAGGACAAATCTTCTTCTCTTCGGAAACTCCGGATCTGAACTTTTTGGTGAAAATTTCGCCACCTAACTGGTAATGTGAGTGAATGTGATATAAAGAGATTTAATTAACTATGGTTTTTAGAGATCAAGCATGTAGTAATACCCATACAAACTACAAAGATCGGCACAACATGACTCAAGTTTCTTCCCTTTTGGAACTCGTACAGCACCGTTCGTTTCAGCAGGGGCTAGACTGTAATTAAAGAAACTCGTAGTGTCGAATTTGTCATGAAAAGGTACAGTTACAAGGCCGCAGGCGCATATTGTGGCGAAAAAGAGGTAATTTGGTGTTAGATAACGCCTTTAGATTTCTTGCCAGAAGAACGTACAACCAATTAAACAAAATGCGGGGGGGACGAAAAGTGGCACAAAAAAATTTGATAAGCAGACGAGTAGACTTTCCTACCCGTTTATGTTCTACCTTAAGAAATCTAACGAATTCTCACCTCCCCATTCTGAATTGATTGAATTCTGACTTAAATTTCAGAGATGTCGATGATATGTACCTTATGGTCTGTTCTGCCAGCCGTAAGTATCGTATCTAGTCATGTGTAATCGAAATGCTGGAGCAGGCTTCAGCCGTGGCTTCAGCAGACGGCTCTTTGGCCAGGAAAACGATAGTTATTGCATTTATGTGGAGAACTGGTTACTCTGTTGTTTAACGATGCCACTGTGATTTTAAATGTTGGTGCAAATCGATCGATTTGTCTATGTTTAACAACGGCAGAAAACGTTTGCTTCAATGTCGATAGCTAGCAACAAAAGATATTAGAATTCCTTAAATGGCCCATTTAATTAACGGCCCGTGTCTGCGATTGAACTAATAGTGGGAAGATCGATGAATTTTATAGTCTTCTGGTTTGAAATGCACAGAATACGAAACAGCGGGGGTCGACAGTAAATTAGGCTTGCTTTCAAGGACTCGTCTAAATGAACTTTCTGTTGAGTACCCGCAGCGCGCAAACTGAAGTTTATATGGCCAAATACTTCCGTTCTCACACCTTCTAGAAAGAGACTGAACTGGATTCCGCAGGTTGAATAGATAATTAACCTAAAGTGACATCATATTGCAAACTCCAGATAATGTTTCTAAACTAAATCATTTATATTATGATGCATTTGCAAACCCCTCCCGTCTCTCCTTTCCTCTAATGACTACGATTGTTAGTAAATGAACTGGTCTTGATATCAGCTGATAAGTTTTGGAAATGACAACCTGATACTAACGTTTCAAACAAACTGATTTTTCGGTTAATAATTAGTTGTTGCAAAATACTGAGAAAGGTGGTGATTGACAGTATTATTCTCAATGTTGTCTAATGTAGAAAAGTGGTCTAAATTATTTCTTCATATATTATTGAGACCATCTATTCTGGCATTAATAAGAATCCGGTAGAAATTAAAGGGTTGTTGTTTTTTCACCGAAATTGCAACTGCGCAAGTATTTAGAATGAAGTAACGCTCGATAAAATGCAGTCACAGAAAGTTCAGTCCGGGCCAGTTATCTGCCGATTTTTCAGTGTGACCTTTAAGATTAAATGACAAGATTCAAAATCTGAAACACTCGAGATTCCAATCGCCCTTCCTCGCAAAAATAAAATAACCCAAAGCCCCATTTTGGGGTAGTTTGTTCTTTAAAATATAATCATGCTCCCTTCCCATTCCATCTGTTACAAACCACTGAAGTAATTTTTATCCTCAATATGATGGCACCAACACCGGCGGTAAGTAGAAATCGATGATGGGTTGATAATCGTTTTGGACCAACACAGAAGGGAAACTTACTTTACTGTGTAGGGCATAGGAGTTCCTCGAAATGAATTGCAAATCCAGAAGCTCTAATCTATGTCTTTAAGTTCAAAAAGCTCACACAGATCATTTCCCATCTCGTTTGTCCAATTGAATTGTTGCCTTGAGGGTGGGAAGGGCAGTGTCGGGCCTTCCATTTCATTAATTTACATCCCATCGCAATTTGAAAGGGGAAAAAAAAGCTATTTTTGGAGGGCTCGGCACAGCGGTCGCCCCTTTGTGTAGACACACATGGGAAATTACTCAAATGTCCTGTTAAAAGGACGTTCGTGCGGACAGGGAATTGGAATAAGGC
This sequence comes from Onchidella celtica, assembly GCA_963931925.1. Taxonomy (NCBI): domain Eukaryota; kingdom Metazoa; phylum Mollusca; class Gastropoda; order Systellommatophora; family Onchidiidae; genus Onchidella; species Onchidella celtica. The sequence goes on from OZ007567.1 coordinate 31,473,742, forward strand.
AAACTGCTTTTCCTAATATCACTTACACATACACAGATACTACAAACACAGTCACTTGTACACATTTATACACATTCACCCTTCCATGTTCCAAACCCACGGAATGTAGACGAACAAACAGATAGATTCACCAAGTTTACGCGAAATACAATACAGACAAGTAATATTGTACATATAAAATCCACTGGGTGTGCTCGCCTTTCTTTCACAATCTTATACAGATATTGCTTATTTCTAGCTGGGATCTTTATTGTTATTTTTTTACTAATATAAAACTGACTATTTCCTCAACAACATCCCGCAAAACCTTGATGATCCATTCTTCTTTGGGAATGTATAGCACGAGTGGATTCAGTTAAAACTACCATTTCCAAGAGTCTACTTCAGCGGCAATTAAGTTATCCACGTCAGCGAGTCTCAACTTTCTTCTGGTTGAGCAACTGATTCAAAGTGTGGAGATCAAGACAAGAGCATGTTCTTATTACATTTTAATCAGACATGCTCTCCGTCCCACTGCTTTATGTATGTGTATTATGTCTCATTCTGGTCTTTTTTTACTCTCGTCTCTCCTCACCGATCTCACTGTCCTTCATTCCTTCATCCTGTTAGACTTCTTTCTTCACATTATCTTGTTCTCTCTCTTTCTCTTTCTCTCTCTCTCTCTCTCTCTCTCTCTATCTATCTCTCTCTATCTCTCTCTCTCTCTCTCTCTCTCTCTCTCTCTCTCTCTCTCTCTCTCTCTCTCTCTCTCTCTCTCTCTCTCTCCTTCTCCTTCTTTCTGTCTCCCTCTCTTCTATCTTTATTTCTTCATGTCGAGACTCTTCCGTAAACGCCCCAAATTCTATTTTAACAAAGTCAGAAAACTGTTTCGAAACTTCATTAGGCCGCCGGCTGGTGACTTCAAGAAATCAGTTAGGTTGGACCCTGCCCTGAGTGGGATTTGAACCAGGAAGTCCTCAAACTCTGAACCAACTCTCTAACTACTGGGTTACCATACAGGCTTGTAACCAAGCCCGGCACGTCACAGCAAATTTCTGCCAGAAAAATATACACCTAAGAAATAGTGGCCGAAGCTGACTGTGTGTGACCCGGCTTAGTACGATAGGGTCATCCTGAATTTACTGAGAAAACATAGAAAATTATGGTGTGCACTTCTTGTCTGCCATGAGCCGACTGTGCTGCACCGGAGTCGGTAAGATGCCCATTATACTGTCACCTAGAGATCCAACAGAGCCCTGAAATCACGAAGCTCACACAGGTTAGATGACAGTTGAAGTAACACCAAGAAGTCTTGACTCGAACGCCAGATAATGCTCTTTCTTGTAGCCACACTTCCATCCCATAAACCATTCTTTGTTTTGTTCATATGAAGAATTAGAATGTCGTTCACATGAAAAGGTGAAGCCATGGCACTGGATTATTAATCCTTGTTTTTTTCTCTACAGCCTCAGTTTTATCCTGGCACTTTTTGTTTCCGCTTTTAATTTAGTTCTTTCTCTAAATCGATTTGAAATCATGCCGTAAATAAATAAGAAAAGAATTGAGGTCTGTGATATTTTTTTGTTCTTTTTTATTTTTTAATTCAATTTAGGAGATGAGAGAAAGACAGAGTAAATTTGTTTCTCTAGCCGTACATATCTTGGTGATAGGAAAGGTGGGAGGTAAAGGGTGCCAGTGAGGGGTGCAGAATATCATGTTTGAGAACGGCCACACCGTCGTGTTATTTGGTGTTTGATTTTCACCTTTCGTTGATTTACATTGGACCAGACGTACAGATAACCCTTAAAGTGCTAGCATTAATCACACTCTCATGAGTCCTCCACAACAGGCCCATTTCTCTCAAACATTCCGCCTTTATGAAGTATTCCTCTGCCCCTGCAATTCTAATTACGTATTGAAATAACACTGCTACTTTATAATTCCAGCGCGCCACTTACCCAGTCGTTCCTTTTATTGTGTCATTTTTCTACCACCAATATTTAAATTTTCCTTTTTTAGCAGTTGGAATTTTAATGTTGAACACAATGTCCATTATCGTCCCGTCGTAATATTTATTTCACTCAAAATAGCTTTGAGGCATTGTACTTCACGCTCATGTTGGTGACTATTTTCTATTAAGGTCTGCCTCTCTATCTGTTTGTCTGTTTATAAATCCGCTTGTGTTCGTGTCTGTAGTTAAATCGATTTCTTCACAGCCAAGCCCCCCCCCCCCCCAACCTCCTTCTCCCCATTTTAATCTATAACAAAATCTCGATGCATCCGAATTTTTCAGCCTGGCGAGGATTTGGCAGAAACAGCGCAGTTAAAAAGGAGGAGATCCCATTAGCTATTTATGGCTGAACTGAAAAAAAAAAAAAAATCTAATACATTCGAGCATAGTATGATATGGTAGAGGCTGTTTCAACATCGTAGCCAAAATACTCGCAATAGGATTTTTGTCACTATCTCGTGGCCAATTTCTGAAAAGGCTACTATGGCTGTAAATGTCGCCAACATAAACATTTTTGTGGCCAATTAGATAAACCTAAGTTTAACTTCAGCCAAGTTAGAAAGCTGTCTTTCTCTTATGGGTGGGGTGAGGTGTGTCCCCCATCTCTGCCTGTCCCTAAAAAAGCCTAAAGATTTTCCAAAAAATTAACTCTGTATACAAAACCTTATTTGGCCACAGGGCGTGAATTGGCACCCTGTTATTAAAATAAGATTTCGCTAAACAAATGCAACAATTCTTGGTCTTCAAAAGTCAGCATATAAACACTGGAACAACTCCACGAGTTGGCACACTCTGTTTATCAGCGAATCCATACTTTAGCCTAACACTTTGCATAAAACGAAATTAGCAGTGATTTGCGTCCATTGATTGCACACATCATGAGTGGTTTGCCAACAAGGCTTACACTCTTACAGAGTTTAGGCCGTTACCTCTTGATGCCATTACTCACCAATTCACCTGTGGTGTCGAATAATTCGCATGCTGTTCATCAGCCAAGCGCGCCGCTGTTGTGATTCTCTTCTGATTTTGTCCCATTAAAAAATGGTCCTTGTCGGAATATCAGTATAATTTATCCCATAGCTACAGGGCATGGATCAGTTTTTGGAAAAGTTTATAAAGGTGGGCTAAGCCAGAACTTTTTCTGTAGCACTCACGAGTAGGCTATGAAGATTCAACAGCTATCTTGTTCAAGCATTCGCGAAGACCACTTATATGTATTATTTTACCCTATCATTATTGAAGTTGTTTCCGTGTTGGTTTTCTACGAGTTCTGGCATTTTAAAGAACTCTTCTGGATTTCACGTTCCACTTTAATTAAAAGGGCCTCCAGATATTTGGCTCTTCCGTGATGAACATAGACTTGATCGAGGACGTGTAAATACTTGAGTTGTGGTAGGTGAGCCTGAAATAGCAGCAGGTCTCTCTGGGACCGGTTACTGCCAGCTCTACCCTTACCCCGAGAACCCCTGCCAGTGCATAGTACAATGTGAGTGCAAAGAGCCCCAAGGTCAAGGGTCGTCAGCACAGTTGGAACTGTGACCAGAGCAGGTGTAAACTTCTGTAGCAGTGAGGATGTGGTCATGACGGTTGACTCGACCTGCATAAAATCACACGTATACTCAACATACTGATCTGTGGCGGGGTCCTAAATACATTGTCTATTTTTATACATGTATTTGTTTCTCAAAGGCCCCAGTCCAAAGCTGTTGGTCCCCTTTCCTTGATTGTTGTTTCTCGTTCTTGTCTCCTTGTGCTTGTTTTTCTGTTGAAATGTCCCCGTGGGTCTTGTCCAGTTGTGGAAAAGGCCAGGAAGGAGAAGAAGAAGAAGCAAAGAAAGAAAGGTCAAGCGTGGGAAAGCCTCAGGGGCTTCCTCCCTCCTTTCTTTCCTTTTAAATGCTTTGTTTTATATGCATTTGTTCGTTTATTTATTTATGTTGGAAGAGTGGGGTAATTGTAAAGCTTCGCCATAACCTGTTCAAATGATCCAATTTGACGCAGTCATAATTAAATTATTTTACAACTATAACATAAATGTTGTATAATATGCTATTAGCATTTTCGCACTTTTTCACACTCAAGATTGTTCCAACTTTTAGCACAGTGTTTTGTCTTGACATTGATCAGCCTTAGTCAGTCTGTTGACAGTTATGACCTTTGATAAAGCGTTCGTTTTCGATTTTAAGCAGAGAAACAGAGCGCAAAACCATGAAAATTACAGCCTTACTGTCAATTTTTTTTTTTTAATGTGTGTGAGTGTGTATAAGGAGGGAAGAGGGGATGAAAACTGTTTCTTAAAAAAGTTCTATGACAACGGTTTGGAAAAGACTACGTCTTTTAGAGGAAAAAATATGTTTTTTCTTCACAACAACCGCAGCAATTTCCAGCTCCAATGTGAACCAATTGCCTATAATTCAGTGTGTCGCTGCGAGATCTTTCCCACGGCGCCATGATCTTATAATAGCAGATAATAAAAGATTTGAAGTTCTTCACCCTAGACTACTTACCATGAGGATCTTTCCGAGCACAAATCAAGATAGATCATGGTGAGGTGGCTGAATAGGCAAAGCTGAGGAGAGAACAAAATAAATGAACATGATTAAGAATGTAGGCCTATGTTTTCGTTTGCAGATGAAATTGCAGAAGATTGGACACGGGAGGAGTAACTTCTCAGCCTCTAACTTTGGATATCTAATATTCTGCCCCCACAGTGCAGTGGGGAGGGGGGGGGGGAATATGTAATGACAAATTGGAAATCAGTTACAATAAACGAGGCTGAAGCGAGACGTATGTTGACATAGACAATGCCATTGTAATGTATGTGAACATAACAGGGTTTTGTGCGTGTGCGTGTGTATGTGTGTGTGTGTGTGTTATAAAGTAATTTGTGCTGATCACTGCAGAAATAAACTTCATAATACACCCCCTCTCCTGCCCCCCCCCCCAAAAAAAACACACACACACACGTACATAAGGAAAAATCTTGCCATTAGAGAAGAGGATTTAAACTTCTCTTTCCAGAACTTCTTTTTTTTGCTGTTGTTGTTTTTCACATTTTCTGCCTTCAAATGAGAAAGAGCAAAATGGGAAACTACCAACAGAAGGACAGACAGAAGCAGACAGAAAGGAATACGGATGTTCAGACAGACAGCAAGGAAATCGATCCCGCAATGGTCCCGTGGCTTTCCTTCTGTGACTCTCCTTTCTATGTTCCATCCTTTCTTCCACATTGGTCCAGCGCCTCCTCCCTCCTCCCTCTTTGCCTTCAAACGACCATTACAAGATAAGTTGCTCGGCTGCTGTCATCAAACTATCACTTATCATGTCCGCAGCGTGTCGTATTGCCAGCCTGTACTACTCCGATACTGTTTACAGACACAGACAGCTCTGCGTTCTCAAACAGCCCCCCCCCCTCCTCCGACGGTATTGATCAACCAAATCGATACCAATCAGAACAAATCAAGATGGAGTTAGGCGTGGTGTAGTGTAACGGTGGCAGTTAATTGTAACCGGATGGCGGTAGCCAATGGAATTGGCCGATGGAAGCAGTGAAGTACGATATCGCCATACGGACAATTATGAATACTGATTGGGGCTCTATTATGTCTGTACTAACCACCCTCTGTTGTTTACGTTTGCGATGATGGTTTTTGATGTCTTTGTCATCGTTGATACGGTACTTGAATTGGTTAATGAGGTGTAGCTGTCGCTTTCTGATGCGGAGCTGGAAACTAATGACCAGGTAAAACAATGATTGGTCCTAGTAGGCCTATGTTGGTGATTAACGAATTTACAGGTATTGTGAGTCACGATAATGGAAGTAGCCAGTATGGCCCGTAGATAGGATACCGCCCTCTTCAGCTGACACCTTGGTTGTATACAGATGAGCTTTGGCATGAGGTATAAAGCAACCTCTTCTTATCCATTCCAGATGTTGTGGTAGCGGGGAATGGTGGTGCGTTCGCCATCAATTAGCTCCGTCCTTTGGTTATTTTTATCAGTGGTACCAAATTAACACGTCATCTTGTGGCTCAGGCAAACAATGTGAAATACGTTGCCATGGCCTGTGGATGGTGGAAAGCAAGTATGAGGATTCACAGACAGGGATGTACATGTATCTTTGAGCAATACAGTGATCATGTCAAGGCTACAATTAATGATGAAGAGAATAGTAGTATGTATTTTGTGGATAGGCTTTGTTTTTAAACTTGTTTCAGAAATCAGCAATGCCATCGAATAATTCGTTAAGAAAGCTGTACTTGCCCTTGCCAATGAAATGGGGAGGGTGGGGCGGGGAAGAAGAATAGAGAACGGAAAAAAATAACCCCGCAAAATAAAAGGAAGAAAGGTAAACATATCTTCGGCAGTTTTGAAACCACGCAAATTTTATTAACATAAAAACGAAAAAACATTATGCGTTATGCATCATTCTGGCCCGCTTTGGAGCTTTGGTAGGTTTTTTTTTTTGGGTGTGCAAAGCTATAGCAGACTATCATAATCTGTGGGCATTATGATGTTCCAATAATCCTTAATTGAAAGAAATTGTGACGCCTCCGAAATTGGAGCTTTCGCTTTTACCAGCAAATTTCAAACATCTATTGTCGTAATTAAGAAGTGCAATAATTTCAGCTATTCTTTGCAAGAAACAAAAAAATACAGACCAATTTCAAATAATACCAATACGGTCACCCAGTTAGCACGAACATCGTAGTACTATAAACCCTCTACAGCCTGAAGTATCATAAAAATACTTTGTAAATTTAGCACATAAAAATCTGACAATAAACAGAAAATACTGTAAAGTAAGGTTAAATACTTTCTTTCCTATCTTGGTTCATTAATAGAGGGCGTATAAAATAAAAGACCGGGGATGGTTTAGTCTTCGAAACCATCGTTAAAACATCAATTTTTTTTCAATTCCAGACTGCCGTAGAGTGTTTTCGATTGTTGTGTTTTGTTCTTTTTTTTTATATCGGAGGGTACTTACCACAATGTCCCCTTCAATTGTAAGCAAGGATTTTGTAAATAATAGTCTTTGTTCTTTTTCCTTACGGTCAAGTCTGGACAAACATTCTGTGTTTTTATCACTTAGTTCTGGGTTAAAACTAACATCAGAAAACAGACTTCAGGTCACCGTAACGAAATAATATAAACATTTATCGTCCTTTCCAGCAATGGATTAGAAACAAGCACTGGCAGTGGCAGCAGGGAAAAGATCTGGCATAATTTATTCCGAACAGTTCGTTCCTGGTACCGGGGTACCATCTTGTCAAACAGTACATCTGGCCATCTTCTAATGATAACTACCCATGGACTTAGACACGAACCTCAGCATGTTTGCACCTGTACAGATCCATAGACGTAGAGGCCTGTTAAAGTTTTAGCTTTCCTCTTAGTAGTTTTTGTGTGCATAGGCCTATCTGTACTCTCTCTCTCTCTCCCTCTCTCTCTCTCTCTCTCTCTCTAACTTCGTTGAAGTTCTTCTCTTAGTCTGATCTGTTTCAGTATCATTCTGTCATCCGTTTGCTGATGCAACTACTTTCTCAGTTTCTCTACCCCCCCCCCCCCGCCCAGACTAGTCATCTCACAGACTTCTCTGTGACTCACATATTGACCAGTTCATTCCGTTCTGATTAATCGTAGTGCACATCCCTTGCAACCACTTCCTTCAGTCCTGCCTTCAGAGATTACATACATTCAAAGGGAGGTAACATGAATATTTTGTGTCTTCGCTTTGACATTAACTGGTTGCTTTCCCTTGTTATCCCGAACTTGGTTTTGAAATTGTGCAGTTTATACCGTAAAACTATAGTCTGACATGAGCGTTATTTTCACTGTTAGGATAATCAGATAAAATTTGGATTTGCATATTCTTATGAATCAGTACCAGGCAGAATGGCCACCCAAATGTAGTAATCATCTCAAAGTAATTATAATAAAAATTATCGTATGAAAAATTCAATTAATAATTAATTGATGAAAAAGCAACATCACATTGGGCCGATAATGGGAGGTGTGGACATGATCCATCTATGCCAAAGCGACAACAAAATTACATCGTGTGAAATGGCCTTTTCACTTTAAGAACCTGTCATTCTAGAAATTTTGTTATTTTATGAATTCATCTTTTCCTCATTGTTTTATGTTATAATATATGGATACGAACGATCTCCATTGGCCCTCTCTGTAATTCACAGGTTTTACACTGTCTGAAAGTTCCTTTATTATTAATTTAGAAAGGAAAAAAGTTGGAGTACGACGTCTGCGTAATCTGGGGGTGTCAACCAAGGGAACCTACTCTTGAAAAAAAGAATGAACTGAACATTTCCATGAAATGATTGATTACAGGCTGCAAACGAAGCTAGAATGATGAACACTATATAAAGGATACTTTAAGCTAGTCCTTCGTGTGAAAATGTTGCTGTTTTTAATTTCGTCATTGCAGGGAACAACACCATCAACTCTGTTTTACAAGTTTTTCAATTACAATACTTTCCTAGACGAGTGTAATTCAACGGGAGAGTCTAATGTCAATGAAGTGCTAAAATTTAAGAAACATCAAGTGTCACGTGTGGCGGAACGACTTCATTCAGTCTACCAGTTTCATTCAGCAACAAATTTGAGAAGTCAGGATTTAGATTTGCAGCTTCTAAACAGTGATGACGTCGTGCCAGATTTTGAAATAAATCATTTCAGACTGATAAAAAATGACCCATTTCCAGAGGACATGCGAGTCATATGGACAACCGTCAACGGCCTGGGATTTGCATTTATTTGCTATCACTATGAAAACAGAGTCCAAGCAGAAATAACTCTTCGAGTCATTATAAGGCAACTGCATGAATTATGCCGTTTTGTTTTACAGCCAAATGAAATTCTCAACAAGCCAGAAAAAGTTGAAATTGTGACGAATAAATTTTTACCTGATGGCAACCCATTGTTGATGAATCATCGTGTTATACGACAGCTTCAAAGAGAAACAGAGTCTCTTCTGAAAGGGGGGAGCAGTTAAAGCATGCCTTTTACTGTCACCCTTAAATGTGCCTTTAAAAGTGTTAATAAATTGAATTAATAAAAGAATTAATACATATATTTCAGAAGCCAGTAACAATTAACATGCAACACTAGTGTACAGTACCAGGCAGAAAAGGTGTGTTTCACATTCTGTTCTTGTCACATTTCTGTGGAGCATTTACTTACTTTTATTTTGACCATTATTTAATAGCTTTTAGCGTATGAGGTGATTTAGTAAGACACCAGATTGGGCCTAGTATTAGTAATGTAACCTAAAACTAAAACTATTTTCGTGGATGCAGAATATTGAATATTTCTAGGCAAAGCTAAGGAAGGTATGTAACATGCATTTTCTGTAATTATTACAGGACAAAGCTTTGAAACTACAAAGACTGTACTAATTTTAACAGCAGATTTTATACTTAGTTTTTGCATGATATTATGATTTAGGGCATGAGAAGTCGTAGAAAAACATGTAAATTTATAATTTATCTTATTGTGTGAGGTATTTTGTGCATTGTTTTGTAACTTACTTCAAGTACTGGTATGTTGTAATCTTACTGGTCAGTTTACTTTATGGTAGAAAAAAATTTATGCAGTGAATTTTTATAATTTGCACATCATATTATCGGTGCATGGTCAAAAGAGATAAGCTTAATGTATTCCTTTCCTTTGATAGAATGGAAGTTAAGTTTGAGTTTGGAGAAAGCACATGGACACAATAATGGTCACATTGGGCTAGCAAAAATGCAATTGCAGGACAAAAGACAGAATATAATGTAATATAATTATAATGGGACAGGAAGTGGATTTGCAGTCCTTTTTCACCATGCAGACCGAGGAAGAAATGGGCAGATAATATTGCGGAATGGACCAAGATGAGCTTTCCTGCAACCCAGACACTCGCCCACAACCGCCACAAATGGAGCCAGCTTGTGCAGCGTTCATCACTGCAGCGCCCCTATGACCCCGGCGGGTTATGGGATCAGTGACCAGTGCACTAAATGTCAGTGAAGTGTTACTTCTTTTTACCATATTATTTAACATAGAAGCCCAGTGTAACTGTGTATGGAGCTCCTGTGATGGAAGTCATTTAAACATTACTGTGAGTATGACAGAGTATAAAATTATGTCTGCTAGTATGTGCACACGAAAAATGATTGAAAAATTGAAATGAAAAAGAATAAGGTTAGATTCTATGTGCTATTAATTTAACTGCAGCTACTAACCTCTGATTAACAATACAATCTGAACCCGACTTTATGTCCATGAAATTAAGTGTCGGTGGTTTCATTTTCATGATGAAGGGGCGAATAGAAATACAGTCCAATCCACTTATCTCGACCTGGCTTTTCTCGACATTCTGGGTAACTCGACACAATTGTTAAGTCCCAACCTATTCCTTCTTTAATGCTACTAAATATTTCCCCGTAACTCGACGTGTTGATCAGTTCTTTCCTCTTATATCGACACATTTCTCCCCGACCGCGGCAAAACAAGTACACTAGATCTACTACGGTGTATCATAATACCGAAATCCCCCGGAATCCCCCATCAGCATCACCAGACCTGTTACCTGTGTTATTATTTGTCCACAAGCAGGATGAAACTAAAAGTCCTGGTTTTGACATCGCATTCATATTTTCAATGAGCAGCGGCATCATTTGTTTTCTGATGTAATTTGCCAGCGTTTGTGATGTCTGCGGCAACATTTGCAAAGGCTTCTAATGACAGTTCAAACTGATGCTCGTCTATAGCGGTATTGATTAACCCATCAACACCAAAGAGCTGCCGCACCACTGCATTTTGTTCAGAAACATTGTGCCCCACCTTATCCTGTAAAAACTGTGTCAAATTGGTTTGTAGATGTCTTGTGCAAGACAACATCTTTGATTCTGGGAAGGCCCTTTTCATTGCCTGCTTCAGAGCGGCTTCCTCGTCACTCCCTATGACAGGACTTGTTGTGGGTATGGCTGAGCCGGAGATTTTGCCTGCAAGGTGAATGTAAGAAATCAAAAAATGTATCTCCATCTGACTGGCCATGCAGAAAAAATGGACCAAAAAAAATAGGATGACTGTTTGTTCTGTTTCGGATAAGAGCAAGATTTTTGAAAGCTGTCACAGTGACATGGAGGGCGCCCAGGTTGAAAGTTTTATCTATACCTGAAACTGTTCAGTTGGCAGAATAAGGAGGGCAACAAAATCTGACGAGATCCTGCATTTGTTCATCAGTGTAAAGTATACAGCTGGGTACAGTTTTATATCGCTTTATTATACACTGAATGAAAGGAAAACCATGTTGCAGCTCTTCCAGACTAGCTATCTGATCAGCAAAATTGGAACCCTTTGTGTGAGGCTGTTCCTTTTTGTTCATTTGGTATTTTGTGGAAATAACTTGCTTTAAGCTGCGTGGAGCGTCTAGTATAGTGTATCAGCTGCATTATACACTTCTGTTGGTCGCTTGCCACTCCTTAATTCCTCTTTCATTTTTTCTAACACCTGTGGCTTTGTTCGAATGTAATCCCTTTGTCCCTTAGACGATAAACCATGGGCTATGTTGCCAGGGAATATCCCTCGGTATTCCACACAGGCCACTGCTCTACTTTTGTCACTTTCCCCAATCCAAGACACTCTTTTGGAGTATTCTGGTTTTGTCACCAGTATGCAATAATACCGATGCAAAACCAAAACATCACCCTTTTCCGGCTGTGGTTCAAGTGGGATGAATACAATTTTTTTGTCTTTACGTCTCTGCAGGCAATAAATGTCATTTTTAGATACAACCTTGGTCAGCCGTCCACCCTGTTTTACAAAAATACTTTTGTTTGTCGTCCCTTCCGTCCATGAACCACAATCATCCCAAAACTTTGACGGCCGACCACATTTGCGATTATCCAAATTTTCCTGGTTATTTACCAAAAAATACACATTGTCCTTGTTCCCTCGAGGCACAGAATTGGTTACATTTTCATGTGATGATAAATGTGTAATCAACATGTCCAAAGAAAGGAAATCATCATTTGGCAAATGCTTCCAATTTTTACAATCATCCTAAACATCATCATTCACAGCAGCATCAACATTTCTATCATCAATGCAACTCACTGAAAAGTTTGGTTTGCAAGTTGTTCCAACCACTTTTGGGGTGGACTGTTCTGGAAGTGTCAAATTAACATAAGCTGACTTTCGCATATCTCTCAACAATACAAAATGATTGGGCCGAAATTCATCAGGGGTTTTTGGCACATAAGATGTGGTCCACAGTGGAAGATGTGTTCTTGCCACAGTTGGCTGTGCACCAGGTACAAGGATAACGTGGACGTGGCATGATGAAAACAATCTCCGATCTCTGATCAAGGTAAACAAAAAACTCGCAGGAACAATCTTCGATCTCTGATCAAGGTAAACAAAAACTCGCAGGAAATTTTAGACCTCTATTAGGCGGAAATCCGGGGGATTTCGGGGGATTTCGGTATTATGATACACCCGATCTACTACCCAAGACCCACTATACGCGTACAATCGTAAACACAGGCACGCGGTTCGTCGTACGTGTTAATCGAGGAGACCAGTGCTCCTTTGTGAAGAATCAAAATTAACCCTTTGCAAGGCTGTTTGCCGACTTGAAGTTTGTCTATTATAGTAAATTGGACTTCAGACATACACCTTTGCACTCCTCATACAGTCCCAATATTTTTGTGTTTGGACTAGTGCATGTGTGCTATGGAGATCATTAGCTGTATGTTTGTGTTTGCGAAGAGGGAGGGGCGTAAAACTCTTAATTGCTAATTCAACTTTCGGTATAACGGCATCATCTTTTTATTTGTTTGAGGAAGCCGTAAAATGCCATCGATCAAATACTGATAAACTTTCTCAAAGCTAAGGAATCCCATACGCACAATCAATAATCATGTGAATGAACATTTCCACTTGATCATCCCGAATTTCTTTTAAAGGAAGTGTTTTGTTGTTGTTGTTTCTTTCTTTCTTTCTTTCCTTTTTCCTTATTAATCTTCAAGCAATAGAAATTCAATCAGAAATAGCGCCCCAAAACAGAAAATTTCAGGGAAGAAGGTTGGAAAACTGAAGAAACTGCAACATGAGTAACACTTTTTCAACGTTCATTATCATCAGAATACTGCGGCTGGATTTTGTTGAGTTTTTGTTGATTTTTTAAATCGCCCATCTGGTCATTATTCCTACTTCATTACCCTTTTTCTGCTACCCTGGTTATCTCTACACTTTTTCATAAAATTAGAAGATGTGAATTTCCTCTCTGGTCTGATGTATGTGAGAACTTCATTCAAAGTTTATTGTGTTTTATACCCATTTATTTGCTTTAATCATTTAAATAATGGCCCATCTGGTCTCTTTTCCTACTTCATTCCTCTTGTTCTGCTACCCTGGTTATCCCTGCACTTTTTCATAAGATTAGAAGATGTACCGGTACAGTTCCCCTTTGGTTTTATGTATGTAGGAACTCCATTCAAAGTTTGCAGTTTATACTCATTTATTTGCTTTAATCATTAAATTAATTCTTTGAATAGATGCTCTATTGTACAGTTCTTGGTAGTCTTGGTAGTCTATTAATCTCATCTCATCCAATGGGACATAAAGAAAATATCACTGTTTACTTCATGCCACCATTAAATCTTTGCTAAGCGAGCCATGACTGGGCACATCATACGCGCTGGGTCAGTCTAGCAGACAACGCACGCGGCGGAACTCTTCGCCTTTGTATTTAACGATCGATTGCACCGTCTTGGTATAGTGGGTCTTGGCTACTACTGTGCTACCAAAAATGCCCACGCAACTCCCCACATATAAGATCTCTTTATTTCTGTTTGCGGTGCTGGCGGGGAGGGGTAGGAGAGGGAGTGTGTGGATACAGAGGATGACCCTTGGCTTCAGTAAGGCGAGTGTGGAGTGCCTTTCATAAGCGTACGGCAGTAAAGGTATAGAGTACTACCAGAGACCTTATATACTACAGACTGAGTTTTTTTTTTTTCCACAAAACATTCGTGCGCCGTTGATACTAGGCCTTGACCTAGATCTCTCGGTTAACTGCCGTACTGTGTGTGTATCGGTATCATCACTTCTAAAGAAACAGTCAGGTTGAGGTTTAAAAAAACAACAACACTAAAGGACTGCGCATTTGATAGCTACAGCATTTCTCCGATATCAGTAAATCTTTCCCACGCAACTGCTCCGCACAACAGTGATAATGGAGGAACGGGTGACAATATGCCGATAATTAAAAGAAAAAGGGACATAATTGCGTTATTTATTGGACACTTCCCATTTTGGGCATGTGTGATCTCTCCCCCCCCCCCCCCCCCCTTTTTTTTTCTCTCTTCCACCACTAATCTGCTACTTCGACTTTCTCTTTACTCGACACAAGTCAGACGGTCCCACTGATGTCGAGATATCAGGATTGCACTGTATATATATAACAACAGCCACACAATGAAAATGGCGAATGCTTAACTTCTGTATGATCAAGGGGCAAATAGGTCATACTCTTTTGTGATATACTGCGGGGGGCTTTACCCAAATGAGCAATTTTGTTAACTCTCATTTAGTTTTTGTGTTATATAGTATGACGAAAAGACGAGAAATCGATGATGAGAGTAGCACAAAATTTTCAAACTGAATATCTCGCAACAGGCAGTTAGCCCTTTTGACATACAGAGAAATTAAGCATTTGCCATTTTAGTTGTACGGCTGTTGATGATATTTTGAGTGTTCGCCCCTTCGTCATGAAACCGACAATGTGGAGTTTTAAGCCTTTAAAAAATGTGTTGCTTTCATGAAAGTGATGGTGTTGCCTGCTCTGATGGAATTAAAAATTAGTTAGTATTGCACAAGGTGAAATATGGAAGAATCAGTGTTTTCTTGTGAAGGTCAGTAACTTTATACAGGGTGTGGACTGATCTCTTTCATTATATTTTATACATTACTATTATACTTTAACTCATTCCATTATACAGTATTACACATACTGCATTGCATGTAGAATGACAGTGTGTGTTTGTGACACAAGAGAATTTCCTTGACTTGATATTTATTATCAATAACGGAAATTCATTTAATTTGGTAATTTTGTAGTTTTGAAACTAATTCCCTGCTAAAAGTACATTTTTCACTGTGCATGTATAGTGGACTTTCACTTTGGGTGGTGCAGAACGTTTTATTTATTTTATAAAGTGCTTAAATCCAAACCTGGGAAAAGGATCCATAGGGGTGAGTGCCTGGGCCAAATGTTTCATTGCAGTCATTGCTTGATAAATATTTCATCACTACATAATGTACCTAGCACATGAGCCAAATTCTTTTGTGGTACATGTGCAGTGACATAATTGTTCTCGACTTTGACATACATACTATAATCTATAGGAGTCTTTTTCTCCAGACCCTAGGAAATTTCATTTCCACTTTTTATTTTTCCTGTACATGTGTATAATAAAATTTCCTGTGCTGGTAACATATCAAGCTGAAAGGCTGTGGCATTGGCAAGATTTGCTGCACATAGATGTTTTGATTCATGGTATAATGTTGATATTGACCCATGCACATGTATATTGAAATTATGAACTGACAGGTAACGCGGATATGATAGGGCCTGGTGCCATACAGTTTTGTAACAATACATTGCACTGGTTTTAATATCGCTGAGTATAATATAATCTGACCAGTGAGGAAATCATTTGAGTGAGCTACCATATCATAACAATGATTCATTGTTTCATGTTTGTGTGTACTGATCTCAGAGAGCAAAATTACCATCGCATCATGAAGACTGGAAAATGGAATATAGCTCACGAGCCATAGGCCTTCCAAATCTTGGTTTGACATTCTTCACAGCCAATGAAACAGCACATTCATAGTAGCTGTGTAGTCTAATTCAGTATCAATGTTTTGTTGCCTTTTGGCATTACTTTAGTCAAGTTAGTGTTGCGCTTTCTCACATTGAGGTCATGTCACCATTTGCTGCATTTACCTCTCAGCCTTATAGGTCTTATTTGAAGGTGTTTTTTTTTTTTTAAAGTCTTATAGGATATTAATTATTATATTATAAGATACGGTAAAGTGCAATATTCAGAGACTTGGATGTTCACATTATGCATGGTTTGAAGAGAATTTCAGGCACCTTGATGGTACATTATTAAAATATTACTGGTTATGACCCTTGCTGATTCACTGAGTGTACTTTTTTCATAGTACATAATGATGTAATCAGTATCATAATGTAAAAACTGTATGGCTTATGATGAAGTTCCAGTTATAGGTCCCGTATTAGAATGCTTATTTTGGATTCAACTGCAGCACATGACTACATGTATTCCCTTTTGTTCTTTTTTCAGAGGTTTAACATTGCAAAGCAAATGAATACGATGTATCATTATCAATATCATGGCCTTGTGCTCAGCACTACGCTGTGCAGAACAGTGTCCTTTGATTAGACATTGGAGTACCATGAAAATGTCAGTCCTAAATGCAGTTAATTAATGCAAGTGTTTATATCAAGTCCATCAATGTCAGTGGAGTTTAGGAGTTTATAGGCAATGATGCAGAGATTTATTTGTGAAGTACAGTTTAAGTTTCCATGGTTTTTCTTTTCTACTCAGGGTAGCCATGTGTGTTTTTTTCATGAACATTCATTGTTGAATATTGACTTATTGTTTGAGGTGCTTCCAGATAGTCCTCATTAACTATTAACAAACAAAACAACATTTTCTTTCAATAACTGTGCAATAAATCTTTTATTCTCAAAAGTCATGTGGTGTTGAATTTATTTTACCTTTGACTATTGTTTGTGAGATACATATTAATCATGTTGGTGCTTGCTTTATTCAATTAAAGAGACCGATTTCTGAATAAAATTTATCAAACTCACCACATTCACCTTTGATTAGTAATAGTAATAATTTATGCTGACAAATGAAATTTACGAATTGTCAAGTTTTCTTATTATTCATCCATTCTTTCACCAGTCCAACTGTCTTTCTACATGTACATGTATTTACTTCAGTTGTACAAATGTATTTTCTGCAGTCTAAATCATTCCCTCCACCAGCAGATCATAATATTTTTGTGATTTCAACCTCTTATCTGTTTCGGCGGTTCAAAATTATGTTTAATCCAATCAGCAGGAACACAGATTACAACTGCATTTTATAAAATACCAGTAGTATAAACTGCAAACTACATTACACAACAGTGTTTTCAACAGCTGAATACACAGAAAGATTTAATAAGCAAATGAATGGATGGATGGATTAGTGCTCAAAAGGCCTTGGTGTTGGAATTGCAAATATAAAATACACGTGGGCCTACATTCTACTGGTACACTGTAAATACTGTAATGATCTGCATCTTTGGCCAAAATTTAGGAAAGTTTAAACAAAGTCAGTTAACAAAATGCACACAAACCAGCTATACATCACATTCACAGTCAAAAGAATTAAGCAACACTGATTGGCAAAAATCTGATTTTTAAATTTGGATAGTACATTGTTTTATGCAATTCACAAAGAGGGTCTATCCACTTATCATCATCATCAAACAAAGCTAGAAAACTGAATTGGATGTTTACAGTAACAAAAAATGTATTCTAAATTTCAGCAAAATGAAGTCACAACAGTCTGCATTTGGTCCTATACTGTTTCTACTTTGTGCTTCTTTACCAAAGAGCAAAAGAGAGTACAGTACACAAAAGATAAAAGTTTTACTGTAATCAAACATGGTGCACATTAGGTCATGTAATTATATCCATTCTACCAGAAACAGTTTACAACATACTGTGTGAAATACACAGGTAAATGAAAAATCAAAACGAATTTTCACTGTTCTCACAACATTTTGTATTTGAGGTTATTTGTCAACAATCACTAAATTCAATGAAAGTTTGTAAAATAAATTTTTTAAAAATAAATGACATAATTCAGGTCAAATGTATTTTTTGTTTTCAAGATTCCACATCATCAGAAGAGCCACAAAACCTGTAGGCCTACATGTTATTTTTTTTTTAAAGAATATATGCAAGTAAAGTACATGTATTCATTTTCACAGACCATACCCCAAGCTGGGGGGGGGGGGGGGGGGGGGGGGGGGGATACATGACGTAATAATGTTCTTGAAGAATGGAATGTTTTATGATAGCCCTCATCTCCCACTGACACAAAATTTAGAGCAATGAGCCTTAACCCTTTGAACCCATAAGCCCGATATTTCGGGCTGATGCTTATTTACGCATATACCGTTAGCCCGAAAAATCGGGCTGAGCCTTATTTCACTATACACCGCAAGCCCGATATTTCGGGATGCAAAGGGGTGATGTCAAAAACTATTAATATCTTCCACTAAAAATACTCGGTTCAGCACAGAATCATGGAATAGCATCAGTCAAAGATGGCAGCGCCCATTTCAAGCACAAAATCCAAGGACAACCCTAACAAAAAAACAAAGACAACCTTCTGGTGTGGCCGCTGTAGGAGGTACCTGTGCATCAGGAAAGGTGCTACCTGCTGGAGAGACTGGCACGAGAAAGTGGAGTACTGGAGATAAGGCAGGACTTTTGTCTGTCTTAGTAGCTTGTATGAAAACAGTGTGAGTGGATATGACATTCAGTATGCTCTTTTTTGCTCAGGAGCTCAGGAATACCTGATTTTTTAGCTCAGGGGCTCAGACATTTTGGATTTTTTCCCACAGGGGGTCAGGGTTCAAAGGGTTAATGTTCATGTACAAAATTATTTTCCCTGTGCAAATATAAGGAACAAATAAAATCAGTGATTTTACAGTGCTACACATCGATCTGCAGCATTGAGCCCACATGCCACAACAACATTCAATTTTGAAAGGGCATACATCACGTTTTAGCAGTATTATTTACCAGTCTGATATTGGTATGCATATATTGATGGTGCCAGGGCTATCTGTGTAAACTAAGTAGAACTGCCTAACTTCACTAGAACCACTATAACTTTACATAGCAAAGCTTATAGACATCATGAAACTAAGGCTTGGTATCACATGATCCGCGCTTTAGTTAACCCAGACCACTGATGTGGACAGTGTTTCCAACAATATGAACTCTTTTTTTTTTGTTGCTTTTTTTTTTTTCAAGTTTTACAGTTACCACCAGAAACAAAATTGCTACATGTATGTGAAGGAATGAAAAGTAAATATGTAACAACATTTTAGTCCTTCTTAACACACATCATGTATTAAAAACAAATTTGGTTTTATTACATTTTGAAAGAAATTCCCAACAGTTATTTTCAATAAAGGCAGATAATTTGAGACTGTGACACAACCACATTTGCTGAAGTCCATGACGTTTACGTACTTTCCATAGTCTGTCTATCCCCAAATCAAAATTCAACTCCAAATGAAATTTTTGTCTGTATGATACATTACATATACTTCAATACATTACCAAGCATGACATCTGATAAAACAGTTTTCTACACATTGGAAGGTAACCCAGTTGCAGACTATTCCAAAAGCCCTTTTGAACAATAATGTAACGTTTCGTAAATTTCAGCAACTTCAGTTAAGTTTCCATAATCTTCTGCAGAGTGTATTTCCCACAATTATACACAGCTCAGGGAACCACCTATATTATTTTCAAGAGAAACTGTGATCTATAAATCAATACCATTCAAACTGGTGACCCTGCATGAACTACATGTATATCAACCAAATGGTCTTTTGTTCACAACTTTGCAAATGATTAGGAATTTGTGGATTAAACAAGTCAAAGTGCCTCAAAATCAGTTATAAGGTATATTGTGCACTGAAAACCATGCCATCTACTCCTTTCTGCTTGGGAAATGCATTTTTACAAGATTTATTACTATTAGAAAAATGGGGCTCCAGCCAGCTACAAATAAATGACATTTAATTCCCAAATCTTGCAATTAACGGGCACTCACTAAAGTTACATGTTATGTCTTAAAATGCATGATGAGGTAATACAAAATAACTGAAATGGATTGGCTGAAACTGATTGAACTTAACATTTAAAAATTGAATATTTGCTCTAAATGGGTAAGCCTCAACAAAAACAAAAATTGCCCTGGCTCCTGACTTTCAAAATCAATACATTGTAATTACAGGTACCTTACTATTTTATTATTGTTTTCACAGGCGTAGCAAAAAAAAATAAATACGAATTTCCACAAGTGTAAGCATGCCGAATGACTACCTTGAAATTGAGCAAACAGCACGTCATGCACACTATATATATATATATATATCTAAACACATAGAATAAGGTGGGAAAATATCTTCTGCATAAAATGTAGTTATATAACTGTCATTGCCTACAATTATCTCTAATCCATTTCATCTGGAAGGAATGTCTCGGTTTGGCAAAGTACAGCATATTCTTTTCCAGAAGCTAACCTGAGCATTACAATGCAAACCTTTCTCTGCTCAGAACTATAATCATACAATGCAGGTTTTTATTGTTGTTTTTTTAATGGTATGATGATCACTGCCACAAGCTTCTGGAGGTTGGTTGGACAATTCACAACACAAATAATACACAAGTCTTCCTTCACTGACAGAAGGACAGAAAACCCAATAAATGACAAGAACCATGTAATCAAAGCAGTTGATATTTTACTAACTGATATTAAATCTCTGTGAAATGTTTACTCACACAAAACGAGCTTATCATTTTATTTCCAAGACTAAAGCACTACCCTTAAAATCATATGCCTTGATAAAATGGTTAACAGTGGAAGACTGGATCATTCTACCTGCGAGACAAAGAGCATGGGGATTTTTTTTTTTTTTTTTAAAGATTTTCAAAGCCACAAATGTGTCACTTGAGAAATATGAAATGATACAATTATATACCAGCAGAAAATACATGTGCATGATGCCATACCAACTTCACTGTCAGAAGACAAAAGATGAAATTATTTTAGATGAGTAGAAAGTGTAAAGGATACAAAACAGCAATCAATTAAACTAAACATATCATAAATGGCTATCAATCTAAAAATCATACACAACAGCAATGAATATTGAAAGCGAAACACATGGAAAACTGGCCAAGACAAAAAAAAAAAGAAAAAATTTTCTTCACTTCAAATAAAGTTTGGTGTCACATTCATGGACATTAAAAATCTGGTGTACAAGTACAATAACTCTCATGCCAACACAAATACATACACAGGCCCTTCCTTCCATCATAATATAAATTTAAGAAAGACACACATATCACCTGCAGTTTCTTAATCTGTTTGCTGTCAGTACATCTTCTAGATCAATACGATGATCAGACAAAAAGAAAGCAACAAAAGTTTAAAGATAAATTTACATGATCTTTAAATCTGATTCAGAGATCAGACAAAAGATATTAATGCACCTTTCATACACAGTGCTGGAATAACATGATAGTGATAGTGAAATGACCTAAAAAATAAACTTATAAAAAAATAAAATAAACATCAAGAACAGTTGAAATTGCATCTGAGAGACAAGGATAAGTCCTAAATATTGAGTCAGGTTCATTGTTTAAGAAATTAGTGAAGTTTCCCAAGCATTTGTAGCTTGGAAATAATGACATTAATAACAGTGATGTCACTTAATTAAAATGATTTTAATTTAAGACTTCTGCAGAAAAATGCGTGAGAAAAGTACATAAATCTGATATTAGCGTTGAACAGGCCGCTGATCCGGGAAAATCAAATAAAAATTCATCCCTACCACTCCTTCCTCACCTCCCACCAAAAAAAAACAAAAAAACACCAACTGGCACTGCACTGTGGCGACAACGTGCTTGCTCCAGTTGTAACTGGGTGCAATGGCACAATGGCAAATTTCCCAAATGGGATTAAAGTAGAATACAAAAAAATACAAATTAATCCATGCAGAATAGTTCTTGGGCATTGTCAGTTTGCTCTAATTTGAATTTACTTTTAGCCCAATAAAAAACAAGGACAATAACTTTTACTAAAACACTGAAAGAATAGCAGACAAAGGACTGTTCATCAAAATGCATACCATGAATGCAGACCATAATATATGGCATAATGTAAATTTTCCTGCACTGAACCTGAAATATACATATGCATACATATGTACAATTTAAGAGATTTACAATCTTGGGAAGTACTTCAGTCAACAAGGACAATAACTTTTCCTAAAACATTGAAAGAATAGCAGACAAGGGACTGAATCAAAAAGCATATCATGAACGCAGACCATAATAATATGGCATAATGTAAATTTTCCTGCACTGAATCTGAAATGTGCAAGTATCAATATCATTCAAGAGATTTATGATCTTGGGAAATACTTCATGAGGATCTAATGAAGTTACACTCTTGACCAAATAGGATCAGACTGATGTCAAGTAAAGTGAAAGCAGTTGCACATTTTGATCCTTGAGTATGAAACAAATTTTAGAGGCTATATCCATAACAAGTTTACCCTAATAATCAGAATGGCAATCACTGAAAGACATTTTTCCTGGGTAAGCTCCATGGAATGAAGAAGACTGCTAACTTCCATCATAAATTAATAACTATTATGCTGAGTCGTCAAGAAAAAGCCTCGTGGAAATAGCCTGACAACAAGCTAAGGGAGATTGTCGTAAACTGAAGAGGATTATCCCAGGAAGACAAGTAACAAAGAAAAATGATGACAGGGGTGATAATCATAATAGAGATGATACCATGCTGCCTACAAAAATGTCACTTAGATTGAGATGTGAAGTTCAGTGTGAGAAACGGCAAAAAAAGTTATTTGATCACACAACACTTACTGCAAATGTATACCCCACATTTAGCCTAGAAAGCTTATGAAACACAGTGACCACAGACATACTCATGTGGATTGCTTGGTTTGATGTTAAATTTTTTTGCACAAAAGTTTGTGAAAGATGTCCTGCAAGCTGGTTTTGCCCCATTCACTTTCCTGTTTTCAGCATAGTCTTTGTAAAACTGACTTGATGTGATTTTCTGATCAAAACACCATCTGGGAAAGTCGCTGTTGCATCTCATGCATCTAACTGCTTTATAGGTTGCCACAGATTGCACATAGTTTTCAATTTCTGACTCCTCTTTGATAAAAACAGTGGAACGCTTCCCATGTTTGCCTCTCATGTCTTCCATGGATCCATCATTGCGTTCCATCTTATCATGAACAGTTTTAACAAAATTCTCCGAAATGTCGTAAGTATCTAAAAAGAATTTCTTACAAACAACATGAAGTTCCCCATTATAAGGCACTGACCATTCTATGGTACATCCCCGCCTGCTATCAGAATTTTTATTGCGCTTCTTTGGTATTTTATTGACTATAGGCAAAATGTATTCTCTTCGACAAACATCACTTTCAAGCATCCAAAACTCATTGAAAAGTTCCTCGCGAACTGAATGGGGTATCTTTTGATTACATTTCCTCCGGCATGTCTCTGTGCAACCCTCTTTCATTTGTTTGCTAAATGGTATATTTTCTCGAACTCTCCCTGACAATTTTTTTCTGACATCCTGCCCTGGAGGAATACTTCTCTTGTCACCTTGTACTTCCGGTCCATTACTCACAGGGAAGAGGTCACCAGTGGTAGTTTTCAGTGTTTGCAACAAGAGAGCATCATGACTATTTTGCTGTTGACAGCTTATGGTACTAGTACTGTTTGTAATGAGTTGTGCATTGTGACAAGAATTGTGGTCACAGTTCAAACATCCCTGCTGCTGTTGGGAATAGCTACATGACCCGCCTAGTGAACATTCTAATTGATATTCTTGGCTCAGAGTAGGAACAGGGAAGTTTACATGGAGGGATTCAGATGAAACACTAATTTTGTCTTTACCAAATGCCTGTTTACTTTGTTTTGATCCATGAGCTTGATGGAATGGAAATCCAGCATATGAAACTGATGCATCATTATCAGGAACTGATGCACTGGGTCTGTGATTGTGCTCACTGTCAAGCTTCTGTGATCCCTCAGGCAAACAAGTTTTTTCTGCAAAACTTTCAACTATAATATCTTCATGTATATCACCATCTTTTATTGCTGACACAATCCCCTTACCATTTCTCAGAATCAATTTTAAATTTGATTTTAATTTCCCTTTAGCAATCAACGATTTCAAGTATTTATGTTTCATAGATACCCAAGAAGGATGCTGCTCTCGCTTTGGTGTCTTGGTTTTTGGCACTGACTGCATTTCATTTTGCATGCCCACACTATATGCTATGTGTTCACTGATGCCAACAGTATGCAGGAAAAATGTTTTACAAACTGGTATTTTCTTTCCTTTGAGAGGCAACATCCATGCTATAGAACAGCCCCTTCTTGTGGTTTTGTCTGACCTTACATATTTGCGTTCTAATTTTTTCACATGCTCCATAATGAATTCCTTTTGTCTCCTCAGATTATTGAAACTTCTGTAACCAGTGAAAAGTGCTAATCTTTCGTTATGTGTAAACTTTGACTGACAGTTTCGCCTGCAAGCATCAGTACACCCTGGCCTCAGTTCTGTAATTTTCTCTCTTTTTGACCCACATCTTGGTCTTGGCTGAGCATGATGAGTTGCTTTCAACTCAGAGTATGCATCAATGTCAGTTTCCAACCAAACTGACTTCCTCTTCTTAGCTTTCTTTTTCATAGTAACACAACTACCAGGGTTGAAATACTCTGTCTCTTTCATGGCGGAATAGGCCATCTCTTCAGAGACATCCAAAGTGTCCAAAAAGAACAATTTGCACACCGAAAAGGATTCTCCTCCCACACAAAATGCCCAATCCACTGAAAAGCTCCTCCTCGACCCTTCCTTACATGTCATCATTGGCATTTTATTTGCATGTCTAGAGATAAAATCTTTCCCTTTGGCATCATTTTCCAAATTCCAAAATTCATTGAATAAATCTTCACGTGTATTCTGTGAAATTTTTTGCTTGCATCTTCTTTGGCAATCTACGTCACAACCTGGCTTAACATAACGGATTCTCTTGTACTTCTTGTCTTTTTTGGTGTCCTTGCAGTTTTGAGATTCTCCCAGATTAACTGAAATCTGTGATGTACTTTCAAGATTGTTAAATTCATTTCCACTACCACACAAAACACTGCTGATATCAGGAGTTTTACTTATTGCTAGGTCCAAACGACAATTTTCTGATAAAGCTTGAGGCTGATCAATGTATTTAGGTTGAGCTGGTGATTGAGTTGGTCTATACTGACCAACAGTCCCATGCATGGATAGTGAATGAGGATCTGTTGATGCAGAGGACATGCAGTATTCAGAAACTGGTCTGTGTATTGAGGACAAGTCTGAAATGACATTCTTCATACTGTCATTATCTGCATTTGCACCACTGCATACTTCAGCAAGAGGGGGTCTCACCTGCTGGTTCCCTGGATTGCAATGGGGAAAGCTGCTGTTGTTAACAAAGTTGCACAAATCTGAACTAGAGGGCAAATGCATTGCAGAAAGGTGGTCCATCTGCTGTATTAAATGCATTGGCATGCGGTAAGCATACCGCCCTGGGCAACTTGTATTCATGTAATTGAATGCCATCTCAATCAGGCCAAGCCTCTCAATGTGTCTCCCATTCAGATCATTATTTTAACAGATTCAACTCCATCCTGAAAATACATAGAGAAAAGAAGTCATCACAGAAAATAATAGTGATACAAATGAGCTCCAAACTTAGCTAATTTGCCAGATTATAAATGCAGCTGACACCAACTGGAGTAGAGGTGATCTGGACATGATGGTCAGCTTTTTTTGGGAGACCAACTGAAAGCTCCTGTAGAGAGCAAGTGTTTTTCCAGATAGCATTCTCTTTGAAAGAATACTACACCTCAAACTGATGCAAAGACACTGGCTTTTGCACATCCAAAAACAGACCAGCTCCTGACAATCCTGCCGACACTATTTTCCTCGTCTAATCCCATCTTTGCATGTCATGCCTTTCAAGCTTTATGGCGTACTTTTCAAGCGTTTTTTACCTCTAAATTCAAAATCCTGTCCATATATTCTGAGCCACGAAATGTGGACCTTGGACATAATATGGATATGATTCACACTGAGTCACACAATGCATATACCAAAATTGGTTCTTAAGATGGGGGGCAATGGATGATTCACAACTGTCAGACAACTCCTCTACACTTCATCACAGTTCACAAAAATGGATGCAAAAAAATTACAAATCAGTGCTGGTTCAAAGGTTTGGAAATGCACGGCAACACAATCTTCTATTAACAAATAAAAGTTAATACTAAATAATTCACATGGAAAAACAGTATTTAAATCACAATGTCACCACAATATAATCTTAACTCCATCAACAAATAAAATAACTAAGCTACAAGAATCAAAAGGTTTTTACATCAGTCAAGTTTTGAAATAACATTTTCTTGTCCTCCACATTAGTGCATTTGTATTGATAGGGGCCTACTGTAGTAAACTTAAACCACAGAAATATCCCCCCATGCTTGTGTAACATGTCCATTTCAATGAATCAATGTCTGCATGGAATAAAAAAAACCAAGTCTGCAAAAAGCAATTTTAATTTATTCAGAAGTAACAACAATGGTGTCAGTTTACCATCCAAGGGAACATAATGGGCTTTTCTTGCCCATACTTTTCGAAGTAGTCACCCACACATGATTTCTGCACTTTTCTATTTGCCTTCCACAGATTAATTTGTCATTGTCTTGCTCGTCCTGCCAGCGGTCCATTGCCAAAACCTTAAAATGACCTTACAATGTATTGTATGTTGTAATAATATCTTTCCTTTCACCACAAATTCCAATACTTCTTCAAACTGTCAGCCTTTTCAGCTCTTATTTTCACATCAATGACAAAAA
Organism: Onchidella celtica; assembly: GCA_963931925.1. NCBI lineage: Eukaryota > Metazoa > Mollusca > Gastropoda > Systellommatophora > Onchidiidae > Onchidella > Onchidella celtica. The sequence goes on from OZ007567.1 coordinate 31,500,582, forward strand.
ACTCAAACCCCCCCATCATGTATTGACTGCAGAAACAAACAAGGACTCTCTACTTTCCCATATTTACATTCAGTTTACAGGCAATATGGAATGATTTTGGTTTATCTCATTTACAGCAAACCTTTCATTTTCTATTATTTCATCAATTGATGTACAATGGAAAGTTGGCATCAAGTTCTCCGTGGACAAAACAAATAAAGTTTTATAAAGTGCATAATTAGCAAATTCTGTTTCATGTGATTGTTCATGTAAGACACACAACAGACCAGAAAGACAATGGTAGGTCCTGCATATATTTGAGTTCAAGAAAGGGCATCAAACTCAAGGCTCAAGGGTACCTTAGAATCTTAGAATGTAAAATACAAATCCAGGGCTTCATAGTATTCCTTTTTACATAAATTAATTTTTCAGTTCTACTTCAGTTCCAGATGACAGAAATTGAATTACAAGTATATCCAGTTTCTCTCTTTTGTATTTACCTCACATAATTTGGAAATGTTACTATAAATTTACTCATGATCATATGGTACATTTCTCCTTTACAAGGGCCAGTCAACTTCAAAGTAATTTTGCTGACCTCTGGCCACCTAAAATCCCTTACAAGATCACATCAGATAATGGTCATTTCTGTTCCACTTTGAAAAAATCCATTCCTTTAAAAAAAAATAAAGAAAGAGAAAGAAAGATCAGCTGAACAATCAAAAGGTAGAAAATCTTGATACAATTACTACCTTGAATACTTTTGCTATGATTCTGACATAGCAACCAGTGACCCTAAGAGAATACGCCACATTTTACTGAGGCAAATGAAAAAAGAAAAGAAAACTGCAGTAAGCTGCAGAAATTATTATCTTCACTGAACACAATGCATAAATTACTTGTATGACATGTCATTTAAATTTGATGCTGGTACCTGAGATGCCTCTGTGACCGGCGCACACATATCACATACACTGTCTTCGGGAATGGTATTCTTCAAATTGAATTTCTTGGTGCACATGTCTGTGTAGGATGTCCGACAAGCAGGCTTTTTCCCTTCCAGTTTCCTTTGATCAGCATACATTTTGTAGAGCTGAGAAACAACAACACCTGGTTCCAGACACCAGCGAGTAAAATCTTTTTTACATGAAATGCACTGGAAAGCTTTTAGAGTTGACACAGATCTAATATGTTTTTCAATTTCTTCTTGCTCACGCACAAAAACATTAGAGCGCTTACAGTGGCGACCCCTCAAATCTTCCATTGAGCCTCCCTTACGCTCAAGTTTATCAAAAACAGTTTTCACAAACTTTTCACCGATATCAAATGTGTCTAGGAAAAAGCGTTTGCAAACCACATGATTCTCTCCTGCATATGGTATAGTCCACTCTATTGTACAGCAGCGGCGACTGTTTACACCACTGCAGGTTTTCTTTGGAACTTTATGAACAATGGGTAACACATATTCTCGTCGTTGTGTGTCATTTTCAAGACTCCAGAATTCTTGGAAAATGTTTTCTCTGGCTTCTATTGGAATTTTGAGGGTGCATTTTCTTTTGCATGTCTCCAAGCAACCAGCTTTAACGTGTTTAACGAATGGTTTTTTCTCTCTTTTTCTCTTTGTTCCCGGTTCCTTCAGCCTTGCTGGCTTTGGTTTGGGAACTGAGGTTGTCTTCTTCCGCTTCTTTCTGACTCTGGGTTTATTCTGGGTTGGTGAATAAAGGTCACTGCTAGTATTTCTGAGAGAATGCACTAACAGTGAATCTTGATAAGCTTGATGGTCACTGCTCATAGAAAATTCAGAATTATTTGGAACACAGTCTCTTGACATACCTGCTGATCCATTGAAATTGTGAAATCTTGAGCTATGATAAAAATTTCCTACAATATTACTGTTGAAGTTCATGTGCCCGGAATGGTTCATATGAGGAGCCTGAAGATTAGGGTGAAGCTGGGACAATGATGATGAATGATGGCTGGTGGAAGATTGAGCAGGGAAATGTGCATGGCTACTATTTTGAGGGAATGCAAAATGAGATGACAGATCCCGAGGATGAGTCATATTGTGAACTGGTTCCATCCGGTTATCTGACAAAGAAGGGAAAACAGGATGGCTCCCGCTAAACATAGGATGAAAGGAGTCTATTTGCTTGTGCCAAACTTCATTTTGATTGCAACTGGATAATGGTGGAGGCACACTATTCATGGTACTCCTCAGTTTCTCACCTGGACAATATGGTGCCATCTGAGTACTTGAAAAATGAACAGGAAGGGACTGATCGGAGTCCTGTGAATGATCATTGTGCAAACTTGGAATCAGAGTCTCATAATTTGCCTCAATGTTACATAAACTATTTTGTGAGGTCTGCGGAACTGATGAATGTGTTTTTTGCATACTCTGGCTATTGTTATTTGAACTTGTGCTACTTAACACACCAGTTTCTATTCTTGATAGGATCTGGGGCTGAAATTCATCCTTCTCATTTTCATCCTCATTCATTTCATCAACTTCTATTGATGCTTTCAAACTCAAGATATGAGATTCTAACTGTCTACCCCTTTCGCTGTGAAGCAAATCTGAGTTTCCACTTTCTTCTATTTCAACCTTTGAGAGACTTTGTTCAGAAACAGTTTTTTGCTGTACGTCATCTTCCTGCACTACTGTGCAAGCAGTACTATTGAGCAGTGGTCTTGACACTGCATTGTGCCCTGTGAAATGTTTACAAGGATGCACCGTTTCATCTGCAACAAAAGTATCATCTTCTCTCACAGCTTTATAAACAACACTATCACTGATCTGCAATACATGCATGAAAAACATCTTGCATACAGGAATGTCCAAACCCCTGAACATGAGATTCCAAGATATTTTATATCCTCGCCTCTTACCACGTAAATGACTTGCTACGAGACAAGCACAGGTTGGCCTGGCAATCCTTTTCACGCATTTAGCAATGTATTGTCTCTGTTCTTCCATATTCTTCAATGCCCAGAATTCCTGAAAGATTTCCTTTCTTGCCTCTGCAGAAAGATTTTGCCGACACTTTTTCTTACAATTTTCAGGACATAAATTATAGACACACTTAACAGGCACATCCTTTCTTTTATATGGATTCCTTCGTTTTTTCGATAAGGGTACAACTCTACCCTTTTTTATTTTCAATATGGGAATAGTGTGCTTCATGTTTCCCCTCTTCTTAATTGGAAGTCTGAACAACGTTGAGGATATTCTTATGCCTGCACCATCTTTCACTGTTGATTCTTCAGTTTCTTCACTGGCTTGCTCCTCTTCCATGTTGTCCTCTATTTCCAATTTAATTTTTTTCAATTTTACTGTCTTATCAAATACCTTTCTCCGCTTCCGACCTCTTTTTCTACCACTTCGACGTTTTTTGGTATTTTCTTTCCATGAGTCAAAATAGTAGTCATCCTCCATATCCTCCTCAGTGTCACTATAATCACTCTCAATTTTCTTCTTTTTCTTCTTTCTTGATAGTTTCAAAGCTGATCTCAACTTGCCTTTGGCAATTATGGAGCTAAAGCTTTGACCTTTACCAGATGACAAATGCTTTGGTGGATTCTTCCTTGGTCTTTTGATATTCCTCTCCACAGGTTCTATTTCATTCTGTACTCCTATGTTATAAGCTGAACGCTCACTGATGCCAACAGTATGGAGAAAAAATGTTTTACAAACAGGTATTTCTTTCCCTTTTAATGGTAGATTCCACTGAATGGAACAATTTCGCCTTGTACTCTCTCCAGCACGAATGCGTTTTCTTTCCATTCTGTGTATGTACTTAGAAATATAGTCTCTCTGTTTCCGAATATTACTCAAACCTCGATACTCATTGAAGATGGTGAAACGATCTTCGTAAGTAAATTTAGATTGACAGTTTCTTCTGCAATTCTTGCATCCAGGTCTCATTTGTGAGAATTTGTCCATCTTTGTAAAATTGTCATAACGACTTCCACGGGAATATTTTCCTTTCTTACCAAAACAACAATAATCGTCCAGATCTGTCTCACACCAAGAAGGCTTTGATTTGCTCTTTTCCTGTGCTTTGCCCTTGATGATAGGCGTATCACTGGTGAAAAAACTGCTCCCTTTGATAGCAGCATATGCGGTATTTTCTGGGATGTCTAAGGTGTGTAAAAAGAAAAGCTTACAGACTGAAAATGATTCTCCATTAATGGTAAAAGCCCAATCAACAGAAAAACTTCTCCTTGACCCTTCCTTGCATTTCATCATTGGCATTTTAATAGCATTTTGTGCAATGAACTCTTTCTTGTTTGCATCATCTTCTAGGTTCCAGTATCTGTTGAACAAGTCTTCTCGCACACTTTGAGAAATTTTCTGCTTGCATCGTCTACGGCAGAGATCAGAGCAACCAGGTTTAATATATCGCACCCTTTTTGCTTTCACCTTCTTCTCTTTTTTCTCTTTTGATGGTTTTCTACCTTTGTGGGGCTTTACAGTCATTTCAGTGTTTTCTGGTAAAGATGTCACTACTGCAGAACCAGCCCCATCATTCTGCTCGGCACTGTTAAACCAAGGTTTTGTCAAATTAGGCATCTTTGAATTCCCACTGTGGTATGAGTTTTCATGAAATAACATTTGATTTGGAAAGTGCTGAAAATGTGAAAAATTTCCAGCAAGCCCTTGAGTCCCACCTGGGTCATTAAATGTTGAAGGCATGAAAAAGTCAGGTGCTGGTCTGCTTGACGTGATTTCACCAGTCATAGATCTGTTTGTGCTGACACCACTAGTGTCAACTGGTGGAGCTAAATGATGATTCACTGAGTTCAACTGTGGGCCTCCAGTGGTGTCAACCAAATTTGCCAGGTCTGCATAGGATGACACTGGCACTGCTGAAAAGTCTAATTGTTGAAAAAGTTGAAAAGGGCGAGTATAACGCCCCTGCATGCTTGAATTCATGTTGCTTTCATTAATAAATTTTATTTAGATGAATAGATGTCAAGATCAGCCAAACTGTCACTGTGTAACTACACAGTTGATAACCAGGTGATTCTGAAATTTTAAAAATGAAAATCTCCGTAAGCAACATAAAACTGCAAGGAGTGGTGCTTACTGAAGCACTTCACAGATGAACAACTTACAAAACATTCCAGCCTAAAGTAAGAATACCAAGGTCCCAGGACTCATTCAAAATAATGTTATTAATGGGATTAATCCTGATGATTAGAAATTATGGCCTTGTAAATCATTTTGACATTCAAGTGAACAATGGGTCTAGGAATGGTGAAATCAAAAATAAATTACACGCATATTGAAAATGTCATGAGGTGGGGTCTCCAATTTCAATATATGCAGAAACAGTGGCGACTATTTGCAGTTGTTATTATGCATACAATAGCTAGCATTTACATACATTCTCACTAGCATCTTGATAAATGCCAGCCATATATATCAAGAACAAACTTAAGTCCAAACCAAGAAGGACCATGCCATTCACACCTAACAATGCCTTGCCTACTCATTTACTTAAAAACTATTCAGCTTACTCACCTCATCCAATCCTGATCTTGCATAGTTCTGAAATAAGCCATCTTCTTTAATAGTGGTTGTCCACTACTTTGCTTAATATCAATCTTTAGCCTACCTAGACTTGCCCATTAAGTCATTCATTTTAATTCAAGATTCTTTATCAGTGAGAAACCAAATGGAATGGCTGTTCAGACACTGTGAGAGTAACATTCAGAATGATTATCCCTTGGTATGCTTCTAGTACAAAGCTCATTTGTCCAAATTCACACTTATTCTCAAGAAACTATATCTTTCCTGCTGGAGAAAAGAAGATAAACTGAGAAGACATACATGGATACAGCAAACCAATGTTCCTTGTATTCCTCATGTCAGTGAGTGGGGTATAGTAGCAGACTTTCTAAAACAAGCGTATACTCGCTGTGTGACTTTTAAGTCACATCATATCAGAAAATACCCAGGTCAGCTTTATGCCATTTAGTTACCAGAATGGTCAAATGTCACTTACCAGAATGTTTTCCTTCAGCAGCCAAGCATGTCTGAGACAGCATTATTATAATTATATGCCCCACAGTTAATGCCTGAGAATCTTGGTATCTTCATTAAGTTATTGATTAAGCATTTCAATTTTGCTCATGACAAGGACAAAGGAATGATTCAAATTATTACTGCCTTTTATGCCATTTATTTCAAATGCAGACATAATATTTTTTTCAATAAGTCAGTCCTCTAAACCGCCATCACATCAGTGAAGTTCATGTCCTTTCAGTTTCAGACATGGGCAACCTACTGCATGTGGCCGGATACTGCCAAGCAATTTAGGTCTGAGGTTGACTGAAAATTTAATTTACGTAACACACTGGTCACTAAGCTATAAAAAAAAACATGTCACACCCCCCCCCCCCCCCCCAGCCCTCTTCAAGGCTCTAGAAGTGAAATGCGGTCCCTGCGTCTGGGCGGATTCGAATACTGTATTCCGAATCGATAAGCAGCGGTGAATACACTGATACGCGGAATCGATTCCGGCCACACGCAGGTAAAATGGCGAACGAGGCGCCGGGACCGCATTTATCTGCTGGTACCCTCTTCAAATTGAACAGGAAATATTTTTTTTTTAATATTTACAAATAAACACATGCTCCACTAACACTAACTAGCTCTAAATATAGAAATCGAAGTGCTTATTCGCAGACGTCTGCGAATAAGATCCCAATCTTATTCGCAGATAGAAAAGTTCCTCCAGCCTACCGCAGACTGCCGTGGCGCAATGCCTAGCGACTGCAGTTATCAGCCGGAGACCATGGATTCAATCTGTCTTGGGTTCAATCCCATGACAGAGCATTTTTTTTTTAACCTAGTAGTAGTAGTAGTACTGCTCATTATTAGGAATTATTTTGTTTCCTAAGGATTGGGCAAAATTGATGTCATGGAGAAACTGATCATTACTAGTGTGCTCCAGATTATTTCTTTTAATTTTATTTATTCCTGTTCATTTTATTTACAGAAAAACCTCGTTATACCGCCAAGTAAGGGGCAAACAGAAAATTGGCGGTATAATGAGAATGACGGTACAACGAAAATACCATGTAGAACAAGGGAAATAAGTAATTAAGTAATTTATCAACATTGGACTGGCTAACATGTCTAAAATATTGCAGTTATCTCCCTTATCTCTCCACTAGACATAAACCTCTGTTGTCAATGTCATTTTGAAGTTTACATTGCTTCATTTGTATTTTTTTGTTGTTGTTTTTTGGGTTTATATGTGTTGGAGTTTATTTATTCAGGAAATCGCACCTTAAGAGTAAAAGTATTATGTATTGCAACACGACAAATAATGCTACATTACAATTCAGCAACAAACGTGCGTTGTTTGCATCGTACCCCGCGACCGGTATGAACCAGTTGAAGCATCACCTCGCGCGCGCTTAAGTTCGTTCGCAAACTCTCTATTGAACTGTGACCCGTCTTTCCCACTGCATGCCCCATCAGTAGGCCTTTATAGGATTGGTGTTTGAGTAACAAGCACAGACTGTGGCGCCAAGTGATGTTCCGACTGTTAGCTGGATTTAGGTAGATGTGGGAAGTGGGGGTTAAATTTACGTTGGCGCTATAACGAGCAATATTTACTATACTCAAGTTATGAATGTAGCACTAGCAGTCAAACTGTTGGCGGATGGCTGTATAACGAGATTTTTAGTGACTTTGTATAGGTGTCAGATCCGTACCACGGCGAAAAGCTGGCGGTATAGCGAGGTTTTACTGTATTCCTTTTCATTAGTCTAAACGTCCAAGTTGCTAATTAGAAATAAAAACGTAAATCAAATTTTAAACATAAAGTAAATTTGATTTCTTTTAGTCAGTGTGAACTGAACATTTCGTCTCCCTGTATCGTGACTTAGATCTATCCTGTATTTACTGAAAATATATTTTGGGGGTCTTCTGCTTCAGCTAATTTGTCATGTTTTGTTGTACATGTATTACTTTTTTTTTGCATAGAAGTTAGGTTTATTTCTATCTGCTCTGTCTCACTTTCTCTGTGACTTCACGCCAGACAAAAAAATCCTAGTCACAAATTTATACTCCAGAGCAAAGCAATGATTGGGGGGGGGGGCCAGATCAGGAAAAAAAGTAACAAAAAAAAAAGTCAGCGCTTGCGGAAATTCTAATCTAACCCTCCTTACCAAATCGGCAGGCGAGTTTACTTGGCATGCCACCAGGGAACCTAAGTAAAAGTGTTACTAACCAGGGTCTCGGCTACCGAAGACATGATAACCGATAAATATCGCTAAAAAAAAGACAACCTGGTGCATCATTACCACAAGGAACACCTTGCATTAGCTACTCTGAATTGAGCCATCTTACTGAGTGAAGAGCCTTTCATTTTCAACAAAACAAGCCAGACTTGTGATCTAGAGGAGCTCTTTCTAAATAAAATCACAAACCAAAAATCCATTTGGGAATAAAACCCTGATCTAGTTCGCAGGCATCTAGATAGATCTAGAGTCTACTGTCTAGCCAAGATGTCTCGAGCTAGATATAATCTAGATCTGTGTTTTCTGGAGATAACCTGATTGGTATAATCCTTCCCTCTCTGATCTTGTATTCTAAGGCCAAAGAACTTAACCATTTGAACACTATTGCCCGGTACACCGGTCAAATTCTACGGCAATATATATACACTATTGACCGGTACAGCGGCCAGAAGGGTGACACTGCTGCCTGCATAGTTGTGCTCCTAAGTCATCAAAAGTTGCGTTTGGCCGCCATTTTTTATTCCCAGTTGTAAACAAAGAGAAATTAGAAGCCAGCGCATAGTTTGGAGAGGTTTCTGGTGAAATTTTCGTGATGAAATAAGCATTTGATGAACCCTCAACCTCAAGGGGTAAAAGAGGTAAATCAGTATTACTATTATCAGCCCAAGCTGTTACTAGTTGTTAGGGAGATGATTCTCAATTCAGACGATGAAGAATTCGGTTTTGAAGAATATTATCCAATGAGCGATGTTGAAAGCGTGTCTGACAATGAATTCTAAAGGTAGAGATCTAGACCATCATTATATTACTATCTATGAAAATGGCAATTTTGGGCTGGGGGACCAGGGACAGGGGTTCGTCATAAGGACAGGGGGACCAGTGTTCAAAAGGTTAAGAAGGTATTGCCTTGGGTTTCACTGAGATGAAAGGGGGTGCGGTGGGGGGGAGAGAGATCTTGAGACCGGAGAAAGTGAAGAGGTGGAAGTTATGATTACTAGATCTTGATCTAGACTCTAGATCTAGAATTTAGATCTATGGTCAATGCACTAGGTGCGGTCACGAGGCAGGAAATGGTAAATGCCCAGAAGTAAACAAAGACCAGCAAGCTACTGACTGGCTCAATTTAACCACTGAACTTTGGGCTGGTCAGTGAACACTTAAAATTTTCTCTCAGTTAATCTGTGCTGGTCAGAACACTTTTCATGTGTAAGCATCAACTGCATGTCTGTGCGGTCACCTGCTGGTGGTGCAGTCACAAGTTGCTGGTCGTGCAGTCACCTGCATTTAAGTGCCATCAATGCATGCTCTCTGTGCGATCAATATCAAAATAGATCTGATAATCAACCTTCCCATCCTCTTCTTTTCCAATTCCCTGACTTCCCACTCTTTCTTGTCCTCATGCTGAATTTACTAGACTTATTCTTTGATCAAGTTACAAAATGCCTTGAAATATAGATCTAGCCTTTGTATTTGGATTTTACCACAATATTATTCTTTGTTTCTCATTAAATTCAGTTGTTTACTATTAGCTGGTGTGCAGTGGCTCTTTTTTTAAACTCTTTTTTATCATATAATCATATTAATAATAAGAAATAAAATGCTACTAGTGATCCCAGTTGATGCAAACACAACACTGATGTCACACTGCAGTTACCAGTGACTGCACCTCATGCAGGGTGTCAGATGAATGCATGTCAATGCAGTCAGCACCATAGGTACATAATCACGCTCGTAATAGCCAGAAAACATATTTTTAATGAAAATCCACTCAAAGTAGAGTGTCCAGAGCACTTCTGTGAGCTTACACCAGACCACTAAATGGAGAAAACTGTTGGGTCACAAATTTACCTTTGAACTCAAGATGGAAGTTTTGGGGACACAAAACTTTGAAAAGTTATTCAAGGCAAAATACAAGCTTAGATAACAGTCATATATATGCGATGTGATGTTGTGATGCCTTGATAAGAACGTCACAAAACGTCGATTAGTCACAAGAACACCCGTAAATGAAACTGTGTGGAAAAATAAATATTGACCGCACCTAGTGCACTGACTATAGATTAAGGCCGCCCTTATCCGTCAACATTATCGACGGATACTGCCCAGGTTTATCCGTCAACATTATCGACGGATACTGCCCAGGTTTATCCATCTACATTATCGACGGATACTGCCCAGGTCTATACGGCAACACTATCGGCACTATTGACGAATGACAAACAACAACAACAACAAACAAACTGGATTTATTCCCAATGTTATTGGATTTTAAAAAATTACCAAAGACACCGATTGTGATTATTGTCAACATTATCGGCGGATACTTGGGTTTATCCGGCAACACTATCGGCACTATTGACGGATGACAAACAACAACAAATAAACATGCAAACTGGATTTATTCCTAATGTTATTGGATTTAAAAAAATTACCAAATACATTGATTACTGATAAAAAAGACTTCTACAAGAAAAGAAAAAAAAAACACCCTACCCCGCTGAGAATCGAACCACTGTAGCCTACCCCTGATTGGCAGGTAGATCTAGATCTAGATCTAGATACAAAAAAAAAAAAATTGAATTTCTTCCGTCATTGTTCTTGGATAAAAAAAAAATTGATGTCTAGATCTAGATCTAGATCTAGTCTAATAAAAAGACGTGACAAAAAAAAATAATAATAATAAAAGCTGCCATGCTGAGAATTGAACCACTGCCATTTGACTGATGGGCAGAGATGCTAACGCTAGACGGGCAGAGACGCTATTGAGAACCCTGACTACTTGTGAGAAATGTCTTACTAAATAAATATTAAGTATGACCAAACCAAGAAACCCATATCAACGGATTAGGCCTGAACCTCCGTGTATCCATTATTGGGCATTAAATCAATAAAATTCCAAGTCTCTCCAATTTCAATATAGACTAGTCTAGACAACACTCGCCCAATATGAACGTTGATCGCGTCGGGATGTACGCCCGTACGGAACAAGGGAGGAAGACGAAGAAAGGGTTCAAATCAGGGGAGATGACTCGCAAATATAGAAATTATGTTGACGGATAAAAAAAAATTCTAGGGAAAATTTTATCCGTCAGTATCGACGGATAAACACTTCGACAGATTAATTGCACTAGGCTACAGAGTACAGACTGCTACTCGATTCCCCTTTCTGTGATCAGTTTTCTTTTTGGTGTTTTTCGTCGTTCTCTTTTTCCGTTCAGACAGCTCGTCACCTACTAAGGCAAGGGGCACAATGTAGTTAATTAACTGGCTTAGTAAAATGACAAGGCAGCAATGTCTATTTGTCAATGCTTACCCATTAAGAAGGATGAAAAGTGAATGTTCTCTCCATTTCTTCTGTCTGCAGCCATTCTTTGCGAGGTTACCAGATTTTTTTTTTGTGACAAGTAGGCCTACCTTGAAAATTGAGGTTAGATCTAGATCTAATTAACATTAACAAAGTAAGTAAACCATCGATTTTATCGAATTATACGTTCATGTGAGACAGATGAAATGTAATATAATAATTTTAGCACAATGCAATGAGTTTAGCTCATTTCAACTTGTTATAATTTCAAAATTCTAATTTTATAATAGGTCTAGTCTGGCACATTGTGATAGGTCACGGGGTCAAACAATTGTGAGAGTCGGGGTTCGTTCAATTTCCAAAATTCAGCGAATTGCTGTGGCAGTGGTCTTCAGTTCTGCACTTGAAGAGTACTGATATAACATAATATAAATATATTACAGTTATGATTTTTTAAAAATTGATTTCGCGTAATTTTGCATACTAATTGTTGTAATCATCGTGAATGTTTTTTTTTAAATTATTATTAGTTTTATTAAAAAAAACATTGTGCGTTATCTAGATTGAACCGGTGTTACAAAAGGAGACTTCTTAATTTAAAGAGTTTATTCAAGAGATACCTGATTGGCATTGTTGTTAAGGTAGTACTCATTTCCATGATGCACTATAATTATGTAGCAAGCAAGTGAAACGAAAACGTGACTAGTATTATTTTTTAAGAAGAAAATCATTTACACTATGTATCTGTTTGCAATGTCAAGAGACTGTTCAGATCGTTGTCGCGGTGCCCCCCACCTCCTTTTTTTAAGAGACTTGGAGACATTACCATTATCTGGTAATACGGGAATTTCATTTGCCTTCTTTATTTCTCTCGCGGGAAAGTTCATGAGGGAGCTGAAGGAATGTTTGTGAAAAGTTCCTTCTAACTGTGTACACCTTACCAACACAACAGAAAAGAAACCCCACAAGCTATTTAGGGGAAGTATTATTTGAGTTGCTCAAACCAGTGAAAGGAATCTCCAGCATTCAAGATGAATGGAACTGTGGGCGAACTTGTTGTACACGTGAAAAAAGTTCAGGGGGGTTCTCCATCGCCTTCTTTCCCTTACTCGGGGCGGGAGGGACAAGTTGCATGTAGTGTGTCAAACAAGGTGTACATTTTTGGAGGAGTTGAACAAGGGCAAGGAAATGAACCAGAAGAGAAGAATGATTTAATTGTATTTGATTTAGGTAAGTTTGTTTGCAGATCTAGATCTAGATCTATCTCTAATCTTGAGTCTAGATCAGATCTAGACTCTAGATCTAGATCTAGATTATTAATCTAATCAAGAGATAGATCTATAGCCAGTATAGGCCTAGATCTAGATCTAGACATCTATATCTAGTAGGCCCTACTAGTAGATCAGATGATAAATCTAGTCGATTCTAAATGTAGATCAAGATTTAGTGGCCAGAGCACAGTGATTTAGGAAAGATTACTAAATCAGGTTATTTAATTTTCGAGAGGTTTAACCGTTTATTAAGTTATTTCATGTCATGTTTAGTGTGTTGATCACCGAGCCTCGTATGGAATTATTTATAGGCTAGCCTAGCATGCCGTGTCGGGCGTAATGCCGTAGTTACGGTTTCCAGTTCCCAAATGTTCACGGCGATGGGCGTGTGAACACTGGCAGGTCAAGCTGACCACGTCGCATAGAAGACGTGTTTTCACTTACCAGGTGACAGGTCACTGACCTCAATGAGACCTAATTAGGCCTACTGTCTTATTCCTTACTATAGGCTATCTCTTCTAAATCAAAGAGCCAGCATTATGATGACAAGAACATGATAATGTTAACCTGTGAACCACTGGTCAGAATCACAAAGGCTCTCCCCATACTATCAATTCAATGGGTATAACATCGAGTGATCGACATGCAAACTGTTGCTCAACAAATTTGCAATAGGCCCTATTATTTCATTTTCTCCCAAACTGACCATCATCTAAGTTGTCTGTATCTAAGAACCAATCAGAAACAAGCTCTGAAATGACCTTTGCCCCAAATGCCCACACCAGTTCATTAGTATTTCGATGGCTCAGTGCTGAAACCGGCTATCTGCTTGACATCAAATTTTACAGGAGAGGCAAAAAACTCTTTCCGCGTTAAGCGAAACAGAATCTGCTGCTCAGATATCATTAATGTTCCTTTGAATTCAATCCTTTATCAGCCTTACTAATGATTATTGCTTTTAATTTAGTCTTTCAAATGAGATAGCGGGGCATGTCCGGTTTGGTCACTGGAAATGGTCAGCTGCGAAACCAGACACCCAACCTGAAACGTGAATGGCCGGTTTCACAGCTGAGGTTTTCAGTGCTGAAGTCGGCTAAGTGTATTCCGATGTTCTGATGGTTAGTGCTGGATGGCTGATACAACTAAACACTTCTAGTTTTGTTCAATATCATCATACTAGTGTTCTATTGTTAGTTCAATCGTCCACTCACCTGCCCATCCCATCCCCTTTCTTTCTCTCTCCCCCCCCCCCCACACACACACACACAGGTGTAGATAATTAACATACACTGGGGAAAACATTTCTTTTAATTACAATTTCATTTGATAACTTCATTGTCACGAATAACTCGATGAAAATCATTAGTTATAAGTATTATGATGATGTTTAAGTAAGAATTGAATGAGCTTATATGGAAAGAAATTAATGAGGAGTTGAGGCTGACATTGTTCATTAACTTACAAAATAATAATAATGGTAAATGGCATTGCAAGTAATGTCACAGGTACGATGATGATAGATCGCGATGGTGATGACGATGACTGTGATGATGACCGCTACGGACAACGATGATGATGCTTTTACTTTTAGACCCAGTTACACAATTTCCATGTCACATAATGTGTTCTAGAAATCTGCATAAGCACTGGAGACTAGACAACGTCATAAATAAATAAAATGATTATAATGGCGTGATGTTGATGATACAGATAATTGGTGAAAGCTGAAGAGTGGATGGTGACAGGGTAAAGTGAAGTAGTGTTCATGAAACTGATACTGCATTGAACAATTTAGATTGCAAATCCCATAATATAGTAATGAAAGTAATAATGATGATGTAGATGAGAACAATACTGATCAGAAAGCTGGATGACTTTGGCAAAGTCATGGAAAAATTGGTGGTCGATATACTTGACTTGATATTGGCGAGGTTTGAAGCGAGCACTCTCAATGACTCTCAGATAGTCCGCAGGCACATCTCGGGGACGTTTGCACGGGCTCATTCTATGACAGCATGAATGGTCCACCTCCCATGCGGGTGTGTCTCTTTTGTAAAAACTTTTGCACAATTGTGCTGCCATATTGTGCAGCAAAGGCACGCAGGGCGCCAGCCAACACTGCATTCCGATTTTGGTAGCTGCAACCATCGCTGTAGAGAATGACGGTTTTGTAGCTCAGCTTACTTTGCAGGAAATCCACAGTGCAGCCGCTGAACTCGTTTCCAGTAAGTCCCACTTCAGATTCATGCCAGAGGTAGCATAGGACATCTTTTGTTGCCAAATCAAAAACTGTAAACTTTTGCGTTGCAAGTTTTGTCTTGTAATAGAGAACTGAAGCGTGCAGACTTGGTGCAAGGAGAACGCATTTAAGTCCATGGTAATGACACAAATGTCACTTGAGTCTGTGGATTTTCTTTTGCCTTCTTTTTCTGCTTGGGCCTTGTCTCTTCGGTCCATATGAATTGTCCATTTGTCCATTGCAACTGTTTCTGTCTCATATCCAACGCAGGTATCACATCACATTGGTCCTTTCTACGCTTGTACAATGACAGGTTTAGTGTATGAAATTCCTCAGTGAGGACAGTCTTTGACAAAGGCTTCTATCCCTGATCAGAGCAGGCTGGACAATAGAGGCGATAGAATTCCTCATAACTGCGAATCCTTGGCTCAAGGTACAGTTTGTTAGTGTCTTTGTGGCAGTAATGCGACGCCATTTTCGCCAGCACGTCCAGGAACTCAGTCTGTAAAAATGATGTCTTCAGAGCTCCTACTGTAGACTGGATTGTCTGGTCTTCTTTGAGCCAAAGTTTGTCCTTGGCTTTGAGGTTCTAATGGAGCGGCGATGAACCATTTCGTCAAGCCTGTGTTGTTGAGGAACATTGTTTTGCAAACCGAAACCTTCTCACCGTTTCTTTTCACTGAGAATGCTATTGTTCTTGATTTTGTAGAGTCTTCCGACCTGCGTCGTTTTGGTTCCTTGGTTTCCAGAAGGCTATTCACGAAGGATCTTTTCTCTCCCCAAGACAGACTCCAAATGTAGTTAAAGATTTCTTGTCTGCCTTCCTCCGTGAAGGTATCGCACCCTGCCGTCTTTCCCTTGCATGCACAGAGTGGCTTCATGGCTTTTGCTGGTCGATCTGAATAGGCCTGCCATGTCTCTTGTAGACGTTTATTTACGTTCCGCTCTCAGCTGGCCTCGTTTCTTCTTCTCTTCCCTGTCGAGGGATCCAGTTCATCATCGGTGCCATATGATTGTGGAGATGATGTCAGGTTCATTTATTATGTCGGGCACCTCTTCAGCTTCGCAATCTGGCGGATTTTCAGCCACAGTTTTCACAAGAGATTTTGGTGTAGTCTCATCTTCCACACTTCGATCTAACTGTGGCGGATTGTTAGGTAGGTCGACATCTTCAACGCCAGATTTGAGGATCCTGTCGGGCAGAATCCTACGGGAAGTAGTAAGATGTCGCCAAAACGGGGGCTGTCGTCCAAGTGGCTTAAGCGCGCGTGTTTAATTTAGTTTAAACATCAAAGAAAAAGGCGGTACATCAAAGGGCATTAATACCTCAACCATCAAATCAATACACAATACCCGACACAAGTGTAGTGAACAGCAATTATCTTTGCCTACGGCTGGATTCGCCACCTTAGGCAATTGATAAAACCGAACACGAGCCTTGTCACCTGGCGAGAGAAGGATTGGCCGGATTCAGCACGGAGATTTTGGGTGTAGTCAATATGGCCGGATTTTTCATTTGCTTTTTTGAACACTTTCTGGGCCGCTTTTAAGTGTGCTGTTTTAACTGAAGATGTAACTCAATAAGGACTACAAAATAATCCCAAAAAACGTATTTCGAAAAAAATGTCAGATAGACGGTTTCAGCACGGAGCCATTGATTTGTCAATCTGGATGAAACTATTAATTAATAATTTTGTTTAAGGCTTGGGGGGCGTGGCAGGTTAGCATACTTCGTTCTCTCTTTTTTTTCTAAAATCAGAAATGAATGATTTATAAATCATTCCAACCATGTTCATAAGCATTGTGCTTCGACTGTAGCTTACGTACTTGTAGTGAACTGGAAAAGAACTGAGATCAGCTTAGTACTATTATATTGTTTCTGAGAGAGGATAAAGATAAAAATATTTTGAAATTGCTTTCTGTAGCGCTAGCAGTTTTCAGTAGCATTTTCATGCCTTCAACTCAATAGAGGCTGTCAGTAACTAGTAAGATTAGTAAGAACAACTAAATGGTTTTGGAACATCAGCTGATCTGGTCAGTAATAGTACTGCACTTACATCTAGTGGCCTAAGAAAGGCTTCTGTATGTCTCAACGACTTTGATTAGTTTGAACTCTTTTAAAATTACTTTCAGTTCAGTTTGGCCGGGGAGGATAACGGTAAAGTTTAGGATAGGGATAGAGGTATGGATTTTTAAAAAATATATCCTTTTACTTTACTTTTTGGATCTTGACTGGGCGGTCTGGAGTCACAGAACTTTTTCCATTGCCAATTTTTTTTTTCTTTGATGTGCTTTCAGAAACAGCGAAGTGGTCTGCACCTCCAGTTAGTGGTACAGTACCTCCAGCCAGATCAGCAGCCTCTCTTGTTGCCGTGGGGGCAAAATTGTATTTATTTGGCGGTTTGAGCCATATGTCAGGCTGGTTTGACGATACATTTGTTTTCGATACAGGTAGGTCAAGATTTTGATTGAAAAAATATTCACCATGAAGACCATTAATCTTAGCTGTGCGTAGCTTAAAAACTATGCATGGCATATATGTCATGGTGTTTAATCGACACCACACTATAAGGAACAATTTTTTAGAAAACCCTCTTTAACAGCATGGTGTCAAACTGTCACTTAGTGTCAGTCAGACCTCAGAACATACAAATAGGGATATATAGCAAACACAGCAGTAAAATCCCCTTTTGGAGTGTGCTGTATCTGGGACCCCAGGGCACACGACCAAATGCATGTGCATTGGTAAGCATGCACGTACGTATTTTAGAATTTTAAAACTAAATGAAGATTGGCAATTACATCATTGAGGAATGAGATAGCTAGTGCTTTTAGTGTGCACAGATTTCGCACTGCCACCTAGTGGCAAATGCCCGTAATTAATGAAAAGTGCCGTACTTTACTGCGCCAAATAGGGAAAATATTGAATTTTGTTCACTGTTCAGGTATCGCTATAGGCCTTGGTTGATGTCACTTACTCAAGTTACTGTGGAATTTATAACCTCAACCGCTGTGGGAAAACTGGCTATTTTTTCTGTTTTTTTAGCCTCAGTGACACTGTCACAATTTTGCATCATAAATTTACCATTATATCAAGCGATATGTATAATTTTATATTGCAAAATGTCTGATCTGTTGCATTTGCTGGCTTTAAGTAAAAAATCAAATGTTAGATTTTACCCTTTGTTGATTATTTTACAGTGGCCATGATTTTGTGTTTTCCTGAACTACAGTATCTAGTTGTTATCTATTCAAGAATTCAGCATAAGCATAACACTGCTTTTTTCACACAACTCAGTGTGTTTGGTTTTTTTAAAGATGATTTAAGTATTCTTTATTTTTGTTTTCAGTTTCTAATTCGTGGTCCATCCTTGAAACTGAGGGTACCAAGCCTAGAGCAAGAGATAAGTTGCAAGCGGTAGCAGTAGACTCTAATATTTATTATTTTGGTGGATTTGGACCCAAGTCAGATGAAGCTGAAGTTGACGATGTAAGTTTTTAATGGAACTACTTGATCCTGTGTGCCTGTGATCATAATAATAATCTTCCTCAGCAGCCGATTTCCCTTCCTTTCCTTTAGTTCAGTGTTTTTGTTTTGTTTTGTTTTTTTTTCAAGCATTATTTTTGTCAAATAATGACCGTTTGCAATATTTAGCTCTGCCAGCATGCCGGGAATTCCGACTTCAAGACCGGAGTTGGGCTTCGAGTTATCCACATTTTGACTAGCTCAGCTAGTAAGATTGGCCGCCGCTTCGGTCATTTGACCATAGGACACTTCGCTGATCGCCACTTTCTCGAACGATTGCTAGGTCTAAATGCAATGCATTACCGCGTACAGAGATCAACGGCCGTAAACTTAACTGCTGTAAGCCTTTTCAGCTGCTGCAACTCACAAATAGTAAGTATTGCACTCGTTATGGCGCTCACATCATTAGGTCACCGTGATGTTTCAGCTGTCCAGTGCGGTTGTTATTGATTCCATTCCACCACATTTCCTCTTTCATTTCTACACCTAGCAGTGGTATCGTCATTTTTAATGCCCCAAACTACAAAATGATGAACGGAAAGTGCAGATCTGAGTTGGACAGGAACAACAGTTTTTCAAAATGGCTCAAGAAATGCACTAACTTCCATGCAATGTGCATTACATCCATCGATAGATGTACTCCAGAAGAGAATTTCACATTTCGAACAAAGAAATTTCTACTTGTGGTGTTTTGGCCCCCAGAGAAAGTGCAGCACATAAGACAAAATTCGATACACACATGCATCAGTTTTAAATCCAGTTTATTTTGTAAAGAAAATGCCGATTGCTGCTTTACTGAACCCATTCCAACCTCAGTTCCAACTCTATTGCACATTCGGCAGTCCCTTCAGTCTTGCCATGCAGGCATGTGATGTGATAAAATCATAAACTCATACGCCTTTAGTCTTACAATGACTTACTGGTTTTTGATTTTGAAGACATTATCATCAAATTGACACTTGGAATCCATGCAGAACAACAGAGTCTGCATAACTTTCACTGAATACACATTTATTATTAATACATTGTACAACCAACCCATTGAAAGAATAGATCTGAAAAATGGTCCTGTGATTAAAGACATAGGCCTATGTTTTTGTCTTGTGTATGTGTCAATGCCATGGAAATCTTTGTAAATTCTGTTTGGCATGGGTCAATATAAGAAGCAACAAACAAAGGAGTAGTATGATTTGCAATCTTCAATCCATTCCATTTGCCTAAAGATACATCTACATCCTACTGGCAGGATTTTCTAGGGTATAAGATAATAATAGCCTATTCTATTGATGTTTATTATAACAACAATGTTGAAATATATTTTACTTGAGTGTATGCATATTCATAATTTTCATGAGCTAGAGCAGGGGTCACCAAAATACGGCCCATGGGCCGGATCCGGCCTGCGACGTCAGTTCATCCGGCCCGCCATGGTACTTGATTTTTTTTATAAAACTAGGGATATCTAGAGCTACGGGATGGACAATTGCTTATGCGGCCCGCGCTTGTAAGTCTGTCAGTTATCTGGCCCTCTGTGAAAAAAGTTTCGTGACCCCTGAGCTAGAGTAATGAAGACAGCAAAGAAAGTGCAGATCTAAATACACTGTTGGTAGTAAAATGGAATTTTCATTCTACAGAATTATTACTCATTTATATGCTTTTTTTTTTTTTTTATATTGACTATGCAGTGTAATTTTTTTCTCGGTTGTGCCGCACGGAAAGGTGTTTCGGCTCTCAATTGGGCATCCCTGAAAAGTGGCCCTCAGTTTGCACTACTGGTAAATGCTGGCAACCCTGAATATTTCGCTGATTGGCGGGATGAAAAGGCCGATCTGTAGAACAACCAGTTTTATGGACTATCTTATTTTTTCATTTCTCCAAATTCACACCATATAAATGCAGGCAAACACAACAAAGTAGTTTTTACGAAATTTGTGGTGTGTGAATGTTGGAAAAGCTGGAAAAAATATAATTCGGAGAACTTCCAGATCTTAGCATGCCAGATACAGTGTGTACTTTGGCTCAGAGTATAATTTTAAACTAGAGGTTATTGTTTTCTTCAGTATCTGTAGAAGAGCTTTCCTGTACAGTGTTTTTCACATTTTCTCAATATGTGGGAATAACACTAAAGTGGTAGATTGTTTACCCTGACATTCGTGTGTGTGTGTGTGAATTTCAGTTGGATCAAGAAGATGATGATGAGGAGGACATTGAAATTCGTGAATCTCAAGAGCAAGATGGTGCAGAATTCGGGTGGTTCAATGACTTATATGTGTTTGATACAGGTATGTCAGAAACCACTATGAATTTATGTGGTCTCAAACTCATAGTCACAGTTTTTTAATTATATTATAGTTACTTATAATACAGTCTTTTGTGATAATTTGTCTGTCACTCAGTATTAGATATTTGTCCGACATTGAAAACATACAGCTGCATAAAGTATAAACATCAAATTCCAATGTACAAGAATTTTGTTTTGGTAAACATGCATATGGTTGTGAAGAAACAGGAAACCTGAGCAGTTATGGTGGGCATATTGTTCGATCAAGAATGCTGTCGTCGATGACCATCTTTCATCTGGCTAAAGATAAACCTCAGAAGCGCAAACAGCGCAGCTCTGTCTATAACCATGTAAATATCATTTCAGGGTTACTATGGTTAGATCAATTTTCCAAGTAAAATTGATTAAATTTAAATATTTTCCAAGCTTAGAATTTTAGAGAGAAGGTTAAATAAATAAAACAAATGTCAACTGGTCACAACTTCACAAATTGTTTTTCCACACAATATTTAAGCAAGAATAACAAAATATGTTTAGATTCTCTGACTAGATGTCATAGTCATGCAGCAGCATCCCTTGAAGACATTAAAGATACAGCGTCCGTACATTTTGTTTCTGTATTAACACCAGTGTTAATAAGTATTTGACGCACCAGTTTTCTGAATTTGCTGCAAGATGTTTATATAATGCTTTGATATAATACAGTGGAGCTTGGTTATAACGAGAGATCATGTGCCACCAAAAATGTCTTGTTATAATGGAGGTCTCGCTATTCCAAGAAAGAGTACAAAAAGCAAGGCAAGGGATTAAAATACCTCCCGTGTTAGCATGTCCTGTACATCAACCTACATAAATATGACAGCAGATCTTTGCCTTCATATTGGTACTGTTTTGTTTCGGGGTTTTTTTTTCTTTTCTTTTTGTGCTGACGGTAGCCATGTTTCGATCAAATTATGAGAGAGTCAGATGCAAAAGTTAGAGACAAGACGAGTACATCTGTTTCCGTTTTCTCATGCTGTATCATTCAAAGAATGGGAACAGACTGGCCATGTGTTTGTGACACAAGGAGTGTAGGCATGTGGTCACCAAGCCCAGTGTAGACAAAGAGCATACGCCGTGCTGCGATTAGTGACGATTAATGATCGTGTAATAATTATCGCATTTCACAGGTAGTGACCAGACAGTGGTCATGTCTTATGAAGCTACATGGTCATAGCCTACATGGCCTGCCCCACAGTTTGCCTCAGTGAGTGATGAGTCATCACTTTGAACTGACTGCGGATAGTGTGCTGTCATAGCACGTGGTCTGTAGGAAGAGAAAGTATACTAGGCTTACGCAAGGGATGGCCAAGTGAGGCCACAACTTGCATGGTGGGCATGTAGTAACAAACAAAGAACAATACGTGTTGTTATTGTCTGACTCCCAACATGTTGTTCTGTTGCCGCCCCCACCACTTGCCGTATACTGTTACGAGGTCCGCCCTAATGTTACGGATTTGGGGGGAATCCGTCTACTTAGGGTTTCGACTGCATTCTTTTAAATCGAGAGTTTTATATAGTTAAAAGTTATTTAAAAGTTAATCTAAGACCTAACTTTCATTCCATTCCAAATTCTAAAAAACAATCTGATTAAGTTTCTTCATCAGACCTGCAGGGTCACATTTATCTATTTCATAAAGCTACAACAAAACCCCTAATAGTCCTATGGACTCGGAAACTACACAACGCACCGACCTGAAATTTGGCACAAAGAATTATGGGATAGCGAACATTGTTCCTATCGCTATACACAAACGAAACCGTTATTTCTGAGTTAATCGGTAAATGCGGTTATAATTAAAGACTAAATTCACGAGAGCGTTTGATCCGAAATTTACGATCAATAAGATAGTGATGTATGTTTCTAATAATAGCCCACTTCCGCCTACACATGACGTTATCACTTCCTGCGATGTGTTCACTAACAAACAAACTAACCCGTGCGCAAATCATTGCCATTTGACGGATGCTGATGGGATGCGCAGGATGTCAACGCGCAAAAGGAGAGCAGTAAAACGTATCTAACAACAAACAAACAAACAAAAATAAAATAAAGCCAAAGGTCCATAATAATCACCCACAACTGAAATTAATAAATCGATTTATCCCGGGCAGGGCCGGGCAACTCAGCTAGTTTATAATAAAGACACTAACAATTTCGACTAGAATCTAGATCTAATTAATTAATAAAGATTAACATCAACAGCATCATCATAATAATAATACGTCACTACCCCTATAACTCTAGGGTTCCTCTAATATCATTCAGCTTCTATGTTCGTTAAATTATCTAACTAATAGTTCCTGTAGATCTATATTTTAAGATCCAGGTCTTGCCCGTCGAAGCGACGTCGGCACAGTTAATTGTAAATCAAGGGTGGGCTGGTAACTCCCAGCCTCACCCAGACAATTCAAACACAATTTCCAATTATGTGTTCGTACAAAAACTACACTAATCTGCAGCTCTAGATGAGGTTATGCGTGCTGCATCCACGTGGGTGGATTCCTCAGTCTTCTATCGGAACATGTCAATCATCAATAGCTTGGTCCATTTCAACTTACAATTGTTCTGGCCTAGGGCCAGAACAGTATAGGATAGCGTGGTTCAATTCAATATGGCCTATGGACAATGACGAGACCCTCGTCTGGTCATGTTGTTAGTAATGCTTGGACCCATCAAGCAGGGCTACACTGACCCCCTCACAGACGGAAGATTCTGTATGAAGTGAAGAAAGTAGCCCGGACCGCAGGGTCTGCGCTGTATCGCGATTCTTCCGCTAACCTTCATTATAATTTATTTGCATACTAATGCTTATCACGGGGTCAAGAACTGCTCTGTCATTCCTAGCTATACATTTATTCTATCTCGCCCCACTTTCTGTCCATCTATAAGAAAAAAGTGTTACAAAACAAACTGCCCACGAGAACAGCTCAAGGACAAATTACGCTGGCCATAATCAACAAGATTGTAAAAAATTAACACACTAACTTCGTGACCTAGCACGGCATTTATGAACTGAATCTGTTCTTGACATATACACTTCAGGATTGCTGTTATTCTAGTATTTTCTTATATGGCTCATAAAGCAGATTTAAAATATTCTCACCATCGGCAAGGTGTCGTTAAACATGATGGTCCACTGTATCGTCAGAAGTTCTCGCATTTCCCGATTTTTGCCCTTTTTTCTTTCAGTGAACCTCAAGTGGTCACAGCCAATGCAAATGAATCTTGGTGTTCCCACTCAAAGAGCTGCTCATGGCATGTGTGCAATCGGGCGACATCTAGTCATTTTTGGTGGACGAGATGTAGAAGAAAGACAAAATGATCTGCATATATTTAATGTTGGTGAGCTCAGACTATAGGTTTTGACTCTTTACATAAAGACCCAATTCTGGCAATTTGATAGCATAAATTATTGTGTCTGCAACTCAATCAGTTCTTATGTTATTGTTTTTTTCTTTCAGCATCAGTATTAGAATGGAACATAATTATCATGTACCCTTATTTATGGAGTCTTTCAGGCAAAAAGATAGGTCTGGGTTTTCTGTAAAGTCATTCACATATCATTTGCTGCAGGTAATCCAAATTAGATTTTCAAATGATGTGCATAATTGAATAGGAGGGGATTGGCCAGCTAGAACTGTCTAACCCAAACCAGAAAAGAATTACCTTATTTGGATGACCACGCCAGGATACATTGACTTACTTTACTTACTTTTCCGATCCAGCAGTCTTCTGAGCTTGTGCCCTTCGACTTGTTGCCATGACATAAAATTTGCAGGTTCGGTTGAGTTGATTTGTTCCACAGTATAGAGTGTTTTCAAAGTCTGGGTTGGTTGGTAGCAGTAGGATACATTGACAAAGAAACAGCAAATGTTGCTAGGATTATTTAGGAATTTTTATTTCATGTCCAGTTCACCATTGTTCATGTTTGTTTCTTTCAAGAAAAATGGGAGTCAATATGAATTATGTTCTTCTTGAGTAAACCAATGGTTCATGGCAATTTGGGGTACTTATTAGTATTTGCCAGCAACATAACATATTTTTTTCTGATACTGGGAAGTTCAGGATGATCATTAGGTCAAGTTTCAGGCTTCACGGAGGTTTTGTAGATTTTTTGGGTTTTTTTGGCTATATAATATAAACTTTAACCAATTCTCTGGTCATCTTGCAGACACCAGGAAGTGGCTGACAGAGCTGAAGACTGAGGGTCAAGCTCCAGCCCCTAGATCATTTCACACTTTGACTGCAGTTGGAAATAAAGCCGTTTTGTTTGGCGGAAGAGGCAGGAATGACCAACATTTTTCTGACTTCCATGTCTTTGATTTTGGTAAGACTCCCATATTTTCTTGCTTAGCTTCTCATATATTGGAAGGAATTTAGCAGGAAAATTTGTGTGTGTGTGCTTGATATCCAGTTCTTCATCCAGTGAAACTACAGTGAAACCTGCTTAAGCTGGAATTCAGGGGAGCAACAGTTGTATTTCGTGTTGACAGTATTTTAGATAAAGGGCAGATGGCTTAAAGTCACAGTTTTCACTAATT
The DNA here is from genome assembly GCA_963931925.1 of Onchidella celtica. Taxonomy (NCBI): domain Eukaryota; kingdom Metazoa; phylum Mollusca; class Gastropoda; order Systellommatophora; family Onchidiidae; genus Onchidella; species Onchidella celtica. The sequence continues at coordinate 31,526,025 of OZ007567.1, forward strand.
TTAGTCTTTTAACTCATAACACCCCTTTGCGATATGATGCGATAGGGAAAAACCCTTACCGGAATATCCCGATGTGATGTGGCAACAGTGGATGTTTACAAATAACTCGAGCCTTGAAATCTCGCCACCTTTTTTTCTGTGCGAGACCTGTAAGAATATAGACACTTTATGGGTTTCTTCTGCTGAAAACCGGGTGTCAATATCTCTTTCCGCTGAAGAGTTACAAGCCAAACAAAACAGAGCGAAAGTGCGGTTGTTTACCAGGCGAACATGGGATATGGCTTTGCTTCAAGATGCAGATTCAGATGATAATGATGAATCTAACATAGAATTAGGTGATGTTCTTCATCAGAAGAAGAAGAGAAAGGTCCCCAGTCTAGACAACATATCGCAAAAAGAAAAGCTGTGTGAGCCTAGATCTAGAGGTAGTTCTAGTCCTGGTGGCGATGAAGACACTGAAGCTATCCCTGCCCTTACTCCTTCCACCAAGACATTCAGTATATGATTGGAAGGTTTATTTAGTTCTTTATTTTTTGGTTTTTGTTTTATGAAAATGTAAAAATATTTAGTAGCCCAAAATATTTTTTGTTAAAAAAAGAAGTTAGTTGTAAATTAGATTTGCTTCCCTTAGTTCAGGGTTTGGGGGGTGTGAAAATGGGAAAGGGAAGTCCGCGAGTTATGAGTTGAAAAGGAGCAATACAATATGTTTTGGTAATTTTACTTTATTACCTCCCTTGCTGTACTGGATCCAACAACCAAACTGCAATGTTTTTGTTAAGTGTGTCTCTGTGTCAGTGAGTTCTGCCCTAGAATCGCCAAAAACAGTGGGTGGTGATCGGCCAGTTCTATGTAGTACATGTATGATGTATTTTTGTCTGCTCAACAAATACTGCTAGATAATGTACTGCAGTAGCGGATGTAACTTATTCATAACTGCCCATGGAAGGGTGAGAGTGTGAAGGCGGGAGTGACTGGTGGGGAAAAAAAAATATGCTGCTCGCTTGCGAGTGGCATATTTCTTTCTAGTATCTTCATGGGCTTGCTTACTGACACTGTATTGCTCCCCCCACTCCCCTGCAACCCCATCAAATAAATGAGTGTGAAATTGACATGGTCAGACATTTTCCTTTCACTTCAAGGGTGATTTTGTTTTGAGAATGGCCCTTCAAGGAATGAAAGTGAAAGAGAATTTTTCAGTTAAAGGGATTTAGATGATTTTCTTATGTGTGAACAGTCATAAAATCTCACAAGGAAAAAAGAAGTTTAATATTATCTATTTTTGGTTTTAGCAGGTTCTACTGTATTTTCACAGTTGAAAATAATAGTTGCTCATAAAAGATCACATATTTTATTCACTTTTTTCCCCCTCCCATACAGCAGTACAATAATGGTAAAATAATAATAAAAAAAATGGTAGGATTACCCATGGGCAAGTGGTCTGAAGGCAGAAATTGGCTTTCATACTATATTTTTTGTAATAAACGTAGTAGTAGCCCTTCAGATTTAACGCTCACCCTGCGTGCTCCCCGCAAAGCCCGCTGCCCGGTCAGTGACCTTACTCACGGAGAATCTTATCTGAAGTCACTGACATGTGCCGCTAGACGATGACCACATATGCTGTCCACGTGGTTCGGTTTTTATTGATCTGTAAGAAAACAATCGCTGCTATGCCTTATCACGCTTGATAATGAATTAACCAGCAAAACATTAGTCTGTCAGTCTCTTACCAATGATCTGACTTATGATTCCAAACTGACAGTTGTAGTTTTCGTGAGCATGATAACTAGCCACGCCCTCCCAAGCCCTACACAGATGGTTTCATCCTGATTGACACATACTAATAAACCAATGTGGGTATTTGGGGCAGAGATTATTTCAGAGCTTGTTTCTGATTGGTTCTTAGATACAGACAACTTCAGATGGTGGTCAGCTTGTGAGAAAATGAGATAATATTGCAAATTTGTTCAGCAACAGTTTGCATGCCGATGTTACATCTTTTGATAGTATGGGGAGGGCCTTTGAAAGCTTTGTCTTTGTGATTCTGACCAGTGGTTCACTGGTTAACATGTCCATGTCACAGTGCCTTTGATTTAAAAGACACAGTGAACAATGAAATGGTGGTTACATCTCAAAAGGGTCAGTGACCCAACGCGTGAAAAAACAGCTTACATGTGGCGCAGTCGGCTTGACCTTGCCGACTAAACCCACCCGTGCGGAGTGAACGTTTGGGAAGTTGATACCGACATTCGACGCCTTGCGCAGCATGAGGGTTAAAACATCATTTCCGGTGTGGTGGGCTTACTACAGAGAGCCAAAACAAAAATCATTGTATTTTACATTTTTAGAACTTTTTATTTAAAAATACTTGAAACTTGAATCAACACACTTAGTCGATACAAAAGTGGTTGGGCTGGATTAGTTGACACTGATGAAAATTAACTTCATAATTGTTGAAACTGTCATTTAGGCTCTACGGTCAAGCAAAAAAGGGTCAAAATTGCACCACAATAAATTACTCATGCCACTAACTTTTTTTTTTGTAGTAAGCTTGATTGTCCATTTTGAGCCACAGAAGAAAATCCTGCACATTTACATTAATAACAGTTTCAAGATATTTCAGCAGCTAGGCTGAATGTTGATGCAATGGTGGAAGCCTCTGCGTAGTGAATTTTGTCTAAATAATTAGATATGATTTTGCTGTCAGGGTTCAAGGAATTACGCTTCAATAACTGATCTTCCAAAATATGAAAACCATAACCACTTTGTTTTTGTGTTGTTTTCAGCAAGTTAGTGTTTGTCAAAGCCCAGCTTGACCTTGCACCAGAATGGTACAAGTAATAATATAATAATAGTTCGTCCATCAGGTATGATGATGACCTTAACAACACCAGAGGAATAAAGAACATAAATTGTTGAGAATTTCAACACATGGACAATAAAGAGAACTAAAGGACACAGAGGACAGAATGGAAAGACTGTTTTTTCATGACTTATGGCTTCTCATGTGACTGATAAGTCCTATTTTTGCCCTGCAGACCCTTCCGCACAAATGATAAGAGTGCTCCGTTGGTTCAGTACCACTGGGCCTTTTCTTGCGCCGTTCTCTTTTTTTGATAGCCTGCTGGACTCTGTCAGCTTCCCATGCTTTACTCCCTCTGGTAAGGGCCGCCCTCCAATTTGCACGATCAAGCGAGAGCTTTTCCCACTCACTCACATCAATGGCAAAGGCCTTCAGTGATTGCTTGAGAGTGTCTTTGTAACGTCTCTTTGGGGCCCCAACATTCCTCGTTCCATTGGAGAGCTCAGAGAAGATTTGCTTAGGGAGTCTGGAGTCGGGCATTCTGACAACATGTCCTGCCCAACGTAGCTGAATTTTTTTCAGGTGGCAGAAGATGCTCAATTCCTTAGCACGATTGAGGACCTCAGTGTCTGGAATTTTATCCTGCCATTTGATCCTTAGGATCTTTCTAAGGCAGGCCAGATGAAAGTGATTTAGCTTTCTGGCATGCGATTGGTACACTGTCCAGCCCCATAGAGTAGGGTGGGAAGGACCACAGCATTGTACACTTTCAGCTTAGTGTCTGTGCGAATGCCGGCAACATCCCACACTCTCTTTCGAAGCCTGCCAAATGCAGAGCTGGCTTTGCTGATTCTTGAGAGAATTTCAGTATCAACACGAGCCGCGGAAGACAGTGTACTGCCAAGATAGGTGAAGTTCTCCGACACCTTCAGAAGACTGTCATGGACTTTGATATTTGGAGTCACAGGATACTTGTCGTCTGGAGTAGGCTGATGGAGCACTTCCGTCTTCTTTGTGCTTATTGTGAGGCCAAAGTTGTCACAGGCACTAGAGAACTTATCAACACAGTTTTTCATGCTATCCTCATCGTGTGCCAGAAGTGCACAATCATCAGCAAATAGTAGGTCACAGACTTGAGTACTTTTGGTTTTGGTTTTTGCCTGAAGTCTCCTGAGGTTGAATAGACTGCCATCAGTTCGGTACTTGATGCTTACCCCTTGAGGAGGAGAGCTAAAGGCTTCTTGTAGCATTGCAGAGAACATGATGCTGAACAGAGTTGGGGCTAAGACACAACCCTGTTTTACCCCATTTGTGACAGCAAAGGGCTCTGAAACACTGCCGTTGCTTTTGACTGCAGCTTGCATGCCATCATGAAACTGGCGCACTATTGTGATGAATTCGGGTGGACACCCAAACTTCGCCAAGATTTTCCAGAGGCCTTCACGACACACTGTGTCAAATGCTTTTGTGAGGTCAACAAATGTGATATACAGCGCTTTATTTTGTTCCATGCATTTTTCCTGGATCTGTCTGGCAGCAAAAATCATATCCGCCGTTCCCCTCTCTTTACGAAAGCCACATTGGCTCTCGGGAAGCAAGTCATTTGACGAGAGGTGATCAAGAAGGCGATTCAGAAGCATTCTTGCCAATATTTTGCCAGCAATTGAAAGTAGAGAGATTCCCCGATGGTTGTCACAGACTTGGCTGTCCCCTTTGTTTTTGTACAGATGGATGATTGAAGCATCTTTGAAGTCCTGTGGCAGCTTCCCTGCTTTCAACATATGATTGAACAACTCGGTCAACCTTTCAATAAGCTTTTCTCCACCGAAGGCATACACCTCAGCAGGAATTGAATCCACGCCTGGTGATTTGTTAAAGGACATCTGATTTGTGGCAGTTCGGGTCTCATTTGCTGTGAATGGCTTGGCAAGAGCTGCATTAATAGGAGTCTGAGGGAGGCGGTCAATGGACTCAGTATTTATATTTGATGGCCGATTTAGCACACCTCCGAAATGTTCTGCCCAACGCTGAATTATGGCATTCAATTCAACAATGCGTGTTGAACCATCTGACGCAAGAAGTGGCGTAGTGCCAGAGCGGGATGGTCCAAACACAGCTCGGAAGCTCTCAAAGAACTTTCTAGTGTTGTTTGTGTCGGCATATTTCTGAGTTTCTCTTACTCGCTCTTCAAGCCAGTCATTTTTCATTTTCCTCAGCTTCTTCTGGAGTACACCCTTACATGCACGCAGTGCATCAGCTTTTGCTGTGGAAGAGGGGTCACTGCAGTGAGCTTGGATGAGACTATTTTTTTCTTTGATGAGCACTTTGATTTCATTATCATTATCATTGAACCAGTCCTGGTGCTTGCGGACAGGAAAACCAACTGTGCTGCTGGCGCAAGAGTGTACAGTCGTATTTAGGTCAGTCCAGCTCTGTTCAATGTTCTCAGGGTCAGAAGTCACGCAATCCAATTTTCAGGAGAGTTCTGATGAGAGCTCGCTCTGTTTCTCAGCTGAGAAGAGTTTTGAAACATTTAGGCGTTTAGGTGGCGCTTCCCCTTGAGGGCGTCTATTGCGCCTCAATGTTAGTCTGAGCTTGCAAACAATGAGTCTGTGGTCAGTTCCACACTCGGCACCACACATCGCCTTTGTTACAAGGACATCCTTTCTGTCAGTCTTCCTCACAATGACATAGTCTATGAGATGCCAGTGCTTTGAGCGGGGATGCATCCATGACGTTCTGTTTCTCACGGGGAGACTAAAATTTGTGTTGGTAATGAACAGGCCAAATTCAGCGCACAAAGTAAGTAAGCGCAACCCATTGTTATTGCATGAACCAACTCCATGAGGGCCCAAAACATTTGGCCACGCTGAGATTTCGGAGCCAACCCTAGCATTGAAGTCCCCCAAGAGAATCAGCTTATCAGCTGCCGGGACAGAGCATATGACAGATTCTAGATCAGAATAGAACTTGTCTTTGGCTTCATCTGGGTTTGTCATGGTGGGCGCATATGCGCTAATGAGGGTGGCTGACTGGCTTTTCCCAACTGGGATCCTGAGTGTCATTAGCCTGTCATTTATTTCAATTGGCATGGACTGCAAGTTTCTGACAAGGTCATTTTTAATTGCAAACCCAACACCATGCTGTCTCGGTTCGACTGCACCCTTGCCTTTCCAGAAGAAGGTGTATCCACCACTGAGCTCTTTGAGTTGTCCACTATCAGGGAGTCTGGTCTCACTGAGTGCCACTATGTCCAGGTTGTACCTGCTGAGCTCAATGGCAATAAGTGCAGTGCGTCTTTCCGGGTTGTTTGAGTTGTCCTGTAGTGTGCGTATATTCCAGGCTCCTAGCCTGAGTAAGCTGAATTTCTTTTTGTTTCGACCGCAAAAAGGGATCCCCACTGGTCGCGGTATACCAGTCAGGGTGATGTGAAGTGGGCTTTCTTTAGGGCACCTTTTCTAGCCCCTTCCTCAGTTGAGGTGAGCAGTGCTATCCTTAAATAAGGCTGCTCAGCTACTGCGGGTGCTGCCTCCCCACGCCTCCACTTCAATCGACGATGAAGCGACCATAGCCCACAGCCACCAACGTGTAGGTCTGTGCTAACAGCTTCCAGTCTATCCAAACCTGCTGCCACCGCACTCGCCCATCGCCGTTGGAATTTTGAGAGGAAAGAAGACGAGACAAAGATGAAAGAAGACGAGGTGAGTGTTAAGACTGGCGCAAAGAATTTGTTTTTAGTGAGAAAGAGCTGCGCAAACATCAGACTCACTCTCTCGCCTGGACACAACTTATCCAAGTGGCAAGACAGGGTCAAGACGACTGGAAATGTATCCAGGTGCAGGAGGATGTCAGAGGGACAGTCATATTGCCTGACCGGCTGCCTGTAGGCTACTCCACAGCCTCGCAGTCCCAACTGACTAGGGTGAAAGACCCAAACCAAAGAACACCAATACTGGTGGCTGCTCTGTGTCACGATATCCAGGCCAGAGTGACCGTATATTGCCATCTGCCCTATCAATCAACCACTGGCCTGCTGCCGCCAGCTTCGAAGCTGCGTCCGGGAAGTTGCTCAATTCTTCGTCTGTGATTTAGGCAAACAAGCCTATGACCACACCGCTATCGGGGGCCAATGTGAAGGACTCCAAGTACTGAGGGTCACATTGTGCCCTAGCATGTGGCCGTTGGGTTAGATGAAACCTCCTCCGCCCTGGCCGTTTGCACCGACAGGTGCACGCCCACTGATACCATGCTAGCGTACCAGTTCACGAAACAGGTTGTACTGGATTACATGTTACCAGTAGCAGATTTTTCTGACCTGACATACCTGACATAATGGTACAAGTAGTTAACTAATATTTGTAGATATTACAGTTTTATCATAAAACTCAAAAGTAAATTAGTTCATTTTATTTTGCTTGCAGACATATCTAATCCAGACTATTTTCTACATGTGTCCAAAGAGTCCGAAAATGAATTGGGAAGTCATGCTCATTAATTAGGGTGTTTCAGATGTCTTATTGAACGGACCATTGTTGTTTGCAGACAGTAGAGAATGGATCCCTGTAACAATCGATGGAGACAAACCCCCTGCTAGAGGCCAACATTGTACAGTTTCAGTGGGAGACTCAGTATTCTTATTTGGAGGATCAGGAGATTTCAGTCCAGAAACAATGCAGTGCCAGGCCTTCTTCACAGATGCCTACCTTATAAAATCAGGTAGGGGAAAGATACCATGGGGTGTGTTGCTGAAGATTGCCTGGTGATTTGTGGATGTTAGTTCTTTTTAGCTGTCAGCAGCCTGCATTTCATTTGTTGCAAGTCACATGAAAGAATTGAGATACCCAGTAATCTTATGTAGCATATCACGCTGTAACAGCTGAGGTTGTTCTAGCACGTTATAGTAGGGGGGAGTTAGTTGATCTAACTACAACCCTTTAGAAAACGAAACTATTACAGCTGTAAAATAAATAAACACGAGATCCGACGATAGATTAAATAATACTAAAGTTTAATAACTGTATAGTGAACAATAAATTACTAGGAAGACACCAGCGAAACTAAATATTTATGCCACACAAAAGGAAACTCACATACTCACCGACCAACCACTCACACAGGTCTATATATATAAACATTCCTACAGAAAGTTCCCGAAATAAACGTTACCTTTGCCCTCGCACAAACTAACCTATCACGCATCAATACGTCATCAGGTTACATCACTCAAGGCCAAATCTGGCGTAAACATTCGTATCCACAACGTTATCGAATATTCGGGAACATACTAATATTTACTGAACGAGTCAAAACACCTGACAACAAGCGAGCGAGGAAAAAAACTACTCACTAGAAAAGAAGGTCAGGTCACGGAGTACAGTACACTCTGGCGGTTGTCAACAATAAAATGAAAAAAGTAGTGGACACATGCTCAGCCACCAGCACAACAACAAAACCGGGGGAGGGCAAGGGGTAGCCCGCAGATGCTACACACGCATCAACAGGCATCAGAATTGGGCTTGCTGTTGTCATCCAGTGTTTTTTAACAATTCTAGAACAAGGATAGCAACAGGTGATTTGCTCTTCCGAAAATGGCAAAACAAAAAAAAAAAAAGAAATGGTTATATGTTATAAAGCCTTGTGTTTGAAACAGAACGTAAGGAAAAGGTACTGCAGGCACCTGTTGTGACCCCACAGCTTTTCTGTTGTTTGTTTGTAATTTGCTCTTGACTCTGTCACTGAAATTCATTTCTTGTTTTGTTTTCCATTTTCAGGTGACTTCAGGAAAGATTCTTCCCAGTCTAATGGAGTGGGAACTGGGGATACATGAGAAAAGGAAAAGACTCTTTACTAACCAATTTATATCAACATTTCATTCAGTGAATGGAAGGGATAGTCTGCAAACATGTATTTTTATATATGTTTTTCTGGGTGCTCATTCATTTTGTTGCAAGGAGAGTGGTTTGAACTGTGTATTATCTGAATGAACTGGAGAAATGTGCAGGGATGGAACCGGCTCCGGAAATTCCGGAGGTCCGGAAATTTTTTTCCGCCGTCATATGTGCCTGCGCTATCGATATTTTGTCCAACCAAAAAGTAAACTGCGAAAAGAGCATTAAAAGAGCCATTGCCGAAAAACACCAATTACCGGAAATAGCAAGTTGGCACTTCCTGTCTTCTGCCCCGGGTTCTTTTCGTTGTGTAGGTCTAGGCTACCCTACACTCTATCTGTTCAGCTCTTTCCTTGCGTGTAAGTGATAGATCCAGCATCCGCAAAGAGAGATAATGTGATGAAACATCGAATTTGATCGTTTCATGACTCATGGGTGATTTTCTGTTGGATTTATAACTGGTGCCGGTGGTGGAGCCTGTGAGAATGAGATGACATTTCAAGGTACCGGTAGATCTAGATCTAGATCTAGCGTCAGTGATTACCGATACAGATAGTCATAGTAGTCTTTAATTTTCACGGCATGGTTCAAATAGAACTAGACGCTAGACCTAGAATCTAGGTCTACAGTAGTCTAAATCTAGAACCAATCACCAAGAGACTTTGCCAACATGGTGCAGTGTCAAAAATCACATTTTTCAAAATTTAGCTTAGGCTTACATTCGAGATCTAGACCTAGAAATAAAAAAATCACATGTTTCTAGCATAAGTAGCTTTCATTTCAGTGGTTCATTCAGGTTGAATTATGACTTGGTAGGTTAAAGATTATCAGCTATGTTAGTTAGAATCTTAGACTCGAAGTAGAGCTTGTTTGTTAAAAAACGGGGGGGGGGGGGGATTTACCAAACAAAGTTAGATCTACCTTGCATTGGGTAGGGATTAGTTCAACAATATTTGGATAAAGACACTGGTAATAAGCTATGTTATTTTGGTTAGCAATATTAGCATGTAAATTAAGATTGCAGTGTAACCCATCTAGATCTAAGAGTAAGGTTGTGTGATCTTAAGAGACAAGTGAGACATGACTCGAGATTATGATGGCACCTCTATTCTAAGTCATTCATACTTATCCTATCTCTAGGACAGGTTCCTGGTGGTTTTATTGACATTAATGACATGCCTTTCTTTATGTATTGTTTAGTCAAGCGCTTGCCGGAAAAAGTTTAGGAAATTTTTTTGTGGCCTGGTTCCATCCTTGAATGTGAAATTTGTTTGTTTCATTGAGTAAAAGGTATGTTTCATTTGAAGTTTAGTAAGGTAATGTGGTGTGTGACATTGAGGTAATTGAGAAAGGTTGCTTGTTAGTGCTAAAGGTTCTATCCTATGATTTGTAAACAATTATAGATAAAATATTCTAATGACTATCGAGAATTACATATACTATTTCTGTGGATCAGTAAATTTCATTTTAGAATGAAGTGGTATTGTGCCTGGAGCTTTGAGTATATTGAGCTTAGCTTTGTATTTTGGTGAAAAAGCTTAAACCATAGGCTGTGTAGTTGTTGTTTTTTTGTTTGTTGTTGTTTTTTTTTTTTGCCTTTATACTTTGAGCATTATGAAGAAACATTTGTGGGAGATGAACTGGCCAGAATGAATTGCTTTGTTGTTCATTTTTAAACTGTTAACACTTAAGTGGCCAGTACTGCACCAACAGCCCTTCCCCCCCAGGACCATGGTCACCACGTATTTTCCCAGGAAATAACACACTGTTTAGTTAAAGCTGAATACTTTGCTTTGAACAAGTCTGTTATGTCACATACCCATGAGACGTATTCATATGTAACAAATTACATTTTACTGCATTTTATTTATAAGCTCAGGTTACTTTATGTTATGTCTCAAAGCCAACCAAATGCACTAGCATGCACAGTATGAAAAAGGAAAAAATAGGTCTGCTTGAATTATGATGCCATGGCCCGGGTGTCATTTTTTTTTTTCCCGTTCTATTTCCTAATCTGCTTTTGGTGTGTGTATTATGTTGTAAAAATTCATTTCCTACAGTCCTAGATTCTCATAATCTCATAAGAGCCCATAATTTCTTACGGCTCTATAGATCTGTAGCCTTTCTACCATGCATTCGGTGGCTGTAGCGATAAGTCTGATCCGATTCTTCGAAAGAGGTCTATACTCATTGAGACACATTTAACATGCATTTATTTTTCAGCCTTTGTGTAATATTGGTCAGTGATTATATTGTTCCTGGTGTTTGACTGTTTGAGACTAGAACAAGTTTATTTTCATTACTGAAGAAAACCAGTACTAAACAAGAGGCTGAACTGGAATAATTTGCACTTATACAGTGGAACTCGGATACAACAGCGTTCGCGGGACCACTGCCAAATTCCCATTCTAAGCGAGGTCCCGTTATAGACAAGGTCAACTTGTGTAAATGTGGGGCTTGTCGCAGAAGAAATTTCATTGTTCGTACGGATTTGAGTCTTGTTTTATACCCCCCTGTACATGTCTTCAATTCATTTTGCATTAATTTCAAGAGAAAAGCAGTTTCTCTTCCTTGTTACCATCATTATGTCACAGTGCAGTTTCTTTTTCTCAGTGGTGCTAGATTTGCTCAAAAGATAGCGCAGCATGTGACCACCATCTTGGGCCAGGCATGGATCTACACACGAGGCGTGGCCAGAATGATCATTCAAGTTTAAACACATGCATGTCAACCTCATGGACCCTGTTTACCTGATTGAATCATTACACGTTCACCAAGGGACTGACCACGTGCAACTTGTCTTGCATCATCGCCCACCTCGGTGGTGTGTGGCCATGCCACCACCAACTTCCCACACTTACACAATGTCCCCCACACATTCTCTCTGCCCGTCTCCCGATAGATCTCTCGGCAGCACATTATTTTGCTTGATGTAATATGTATTCCATGATGTTGAAATGAAAAATGTGGTTATATCATAGGTGTGTTTTATTTGCCGCTGTTGTGAACAAGTTTTTTTCAAACTTATGAAAAGAGTGTATTGAATGGGGATTTTAAATTATGCCTTTGTGCCCGGGGTCACCGTTCAATCCAAGGCTTGGGGTCTACTGTAGTTATATATACAAGCATCTGCTTTGGGGTACACCCCAAGTATTTGTCGCTGCAAGAGTACACAAATGCATATTCGTACGTACGTTGGCCTGTACTGAAGATGAGTAGTTCTCAGGATTTTACACATTGAATCCTGCAACATGTAGTTGGATTCCCAGTGCAATGATTGGTTTGAAAGTTTGACTTGATATTTTAAAAATAATTGATTTGTCATTGGTATTAATAGTCATACAAGTTAATCAGTACTTGAAAATTTGAGTAGAATTTCCATGTCATAAATTTTCTTATTTGCTGTCCTTTACAGTTCACTGAAGTGAATGCAATATTGTCAACATCTCTACATTGGTCAAACATGTCCAGGTTACTCAGTGACATTGTTTATGAACTGCAATTTTTTTTCTTGGTTGTTGCTTTTTTGTATAGATGGAAATAATGCTCTCTTCCAAGGAAACATCAGATAGTTGGGCAGGTATCCAAATCCAGGCAGGGCACTGATGAAAATTGTCAGAAAAGTGAAATTTTAAGTTACTCGGAGAGATCATAACCTGTCATACTTGGGGGGGGGGGGGGGGGGGGATAAATACAGCCTGTATGCTGGAGAATGGAATGTGTCAGTGTGTTTTCATAATCTTTCGTCCAAGAAAGTTAATTAAGCTTCTTCAGGTGAAAACTTTTCGTTAGTTGTTCTAATTCATGCGTATTGTATAAAACTGAGTATTACTCTTATAATGGTCAGTAATACAGGTATATATTCAGATTGCTTACAATTACATGGTATTGCAGGAAAGGTGCTATTCAACCTAAGGTCCAATGTTTTGATTTTCGCTAGCTTTGTTTTGTAAATCTACATGTATGTAAATTTGTTACTGTAAGTGATTGAAATTCACATACGTATATAACGTACATGTATCTGGACAGTGCACATAATTTGGATGTCAAAGAAATTCTTGAGAGTTGTGAGAGCATGGCAACCTAATAGTAATATCAAATGTAACCAGCAAAGTTGCCTTTCTGTATCTGCTTGTGACTTTAATTTGTCACTTCAGTGTTATATGGGAATTTTTAACTTTTGATTTTTGCAGCTCTTAAGGAGCAGAAAGAAACAAAATGTCTGGGGTTTTTTGTTTGTTTGTTGTTTTTTTTTTGTTTTGGTCGGGTTTTTTTTCAAATTGTGTTTAATGTAAGGAGTAAGTTATAACCATGATATTTGGTAAACGAGATACAGATCCTGGATGCAGGCACTCCAATATGATATATTCTGTCATCTTTCACTCATTTTCTGTCCTTGTACATGTTACAAACATGTATTTAATTTATGGGCTCACTGGAAGTTGATAATTCAACTGAAAATATTATTGTATAATAGATTGGTGATTTTTAAAATAAACAGCATTGAAGGAGATGATGTTGTCCCGTGAAGTGCTTTGCTGGTAGTGGGCAAGATAGTCTCAGCAAATCATTAAGTTCTTTTCAGCATTGTTCATAGTTATGTTGACTGTCCTCATCAGCAGACTTTGATTAGTCAGCATACTATGATCAGGAAATATCGTTATGATTGATGATAGCCATCCCTTTCTGATCTTGAGATTGAAATGCTCAAGTGTCTCAACTAGATGATTGTCAGAACATGCTAAAACAAAATGCTCACAAATAATTAAATCTTGAATCTCATTAACACACAAAAAATTTCACTGCAAAAGTCTATGGGATCAGGGAAAACACATACATATACAGTGCACTCTCCCGATAACGACATGGCTCGGGACCAGAGGTGCATGTCGTTATCGGGAACATGTCGTTATTCGGAGATTTTCAAGATGGCGGAAAAAGGGGTGTGGTTAGACCCTTAGAATGTAACGTACCAACCATAGTGGGTGATCAGTGATCGGACTTTCCAAACATGTAAAATACACGAAGTGTGTGTGTGTGTTGTGTGTGTTGTTTTGTTTTTTTTGTTTGGTTTTTTTGTTGTTGTTGTTTTTTGTGTGTCATTTTCCCTCTGTCGACATCTTGGGGTGCGTTATTGTTCTCGGGTGAATACAATCGATTCAGCGGTCAGCGATGTGATGACTGACTCATTTAATGCGCGTCACCCTTTTTGTTCCGACGACAATAGACACAGGTGTGTTTTCATTGGCCGATAACAAAGCGATCTCATTGGCCGATAACAAAGCGATCTCATTGGCTATGAGGTGCATCTGGTAGGACATTTCATTGGTCGGAAAAGAAGTGTTTTTATTGGCTCAGAGAATGAAATGAAACTGACCGGAAACAATATTTTAGCTATTTTTATTTTTGTATCTAGCAAAGTCACAGCCGATTATTGCTAACTCAATGTCGTTATCCGGAGAGTGGTCTAAAAAGTATGTCGCTATTTAGAGAGTTTTATTACTAATAACATATAGTAAAAAAAATCGGGACCGGGGGTCAATGTCGTTATCGGGAGAATGTCGTTATTCGGAGATGTCGTAATCGGGAGAGTGCACTGTATATTTTTATGTAGTTTCCATCAGTTCTGGAGAGTGAAGAGAAAAGAATGTTCACCAATTAACTTTCTAGGGTGAAACCCATTGGAACTAAAAAAAAAATAAAAAAAATAAACATGTCATGTACATGCAGACTAATACATGTGTGGACACACCAGCCATTACCAATAAACACAACTCCGCCTGGCATGGCCAAAAAGATTTAATGTCTAAAAAATTCATATAACTGCAGTTGCACACTATTTCTCTCTGCCAATACCCTTCAGTGATGTTAAAAGCTCGATGGATTGCTGCTGCCTTTGTCACAAATTCATTAAGAATAAATCAGAGATGTCTTCCATGACATCATACAGTAGAAGGTTATGTAGAGGTGCTAAAAGTAAATTTATAATACTGGTGGCACACCATAGAAATTGTTGAACGATGATATTTCGGATGTATTACTGTAATTCAACTGACTTTATGTGACTCTAACTGAATTAATGTGCTTGAGTATACATGTAAGTGCAATTGCGTTGTTGTTTAATTGTGTTTATTTAATTTTCGTGTAAGTTTTTTTTTTTTTTTGCATACAGTGTACTGTGATTACATGTAGTTTGAATATGTGGAGTTGTTGTTTCTTTCTCCCACTATGCAAGAATGTTGCTAAGTCTTGGGAAATTTTAACTGCAATGTTTTCAAAAGTACATGTAAAACTACATGAACTTCTGTATGGTCATTAAATATAGAGACTTGGAACTGTGGCCTTGGTTGTTAATGGACTGGTATAATTATAATGTGATTGTCCCATGTATTCGTAAGCAAACTACAGTGTGTTATATAATATCTGCTTGGCTTGACTTGACTCCTTCACTCTCAGAGAAGTCGAGGGGGCGCCGGTACAGTGAGCGGAACACCTGTCGTCTCACGGCTGCGTGGTGATTGGGTGCCGGGTCCTAATGTCTTTATGTCTCTGCAAGCGATCTCCCCGTCCGTACTTCAATATTGTCTACCCATCTTTTTCGCGATCCTCCCTTTCGGCCATTTGTGTACATAGTTAATAACATTAGGTAGTCCAAACTGATTTTTACTTTTTGTC
The DNA here is from genome assembly GCA_963931925.1 of Onchidella celtica. NCBI lineage: Eukaryota > Metazoa > Mollusca > Gastropoda > Systellommatophora > Onchidiidae > Onchidella > Onchidella celtica. The sequence continues at coordinate 31,541,388 of OZ007567.1, forward strand.
ATATCTCACCAGGTATTGTCTAACCGGATGGAGCTTGCTTTTCCAAAACAATTGGTACCAAATTTATTATTCTGGCTTAAAGGTTATGTGGGTTATGACATTTTCAAAAGTGAAAAAACACCTCGAATTTGCTAGCTTATGCAAATTGCACGAGAGTCCAACTTTGACCGCCCATAAATGACGGTTTATTGAGTCACGGCATTAAAAATTCTCAGTACCGTATCCAAGTCGATGGGGTGTACATTATGCTTAATTTTTTTCAAGGGGGTACAAACATATGAAGGCAAGCATCTCATTTTACCTTTTTTAGCCATCAAACTTCATCTGATGTCATCTTCTTGTGAACTCTTACAGGGAAGACAAAAATAATGTTTTTATGCTGTTTTTTTTTTTTTTTTGAAAAGGAGGTCGATCGTGTGACCATGGACTTAGCACTGAGTGTCGGACAAAGGTGGCAAAATCAAGCGTTGGGTGGGTCCCAAGGTGGGTCTATAAAAACAGTCGGCACTTGGTGCCGAAATCTGCCCCGTGTCTGATCTTGGCATACCCTTATAATACAAAGGCTGAGGTTTATTTGCGTATAATTAATTTTGATCCTGATCTATTAAAGTTTCCGCTCGTTTCTCGGTCTACAAACTTTTCAACAAATGATTTTCAGAGGAATTTCAACTTAAAACACGATGAAAAATACATTGAATTAAACCTCATTTATCTGGCTTTCTCTGTGATTTATTTTCAAACACGCACGTTACATCGGCGCGACGCTGTGCGACCCTTTGTTATGAGGGGGTCAATTCGGTACGGGCAGCTCAGAGCGAAAACGGCAAGACTTATGTCTTGTTCAAGCTATAAAAACACACAGCCTAACACATTAAACAATACAAAAGGGAGAATATTTTGTCAGAAGAAGGATTGAACTTGATTTTGATGTAGGATACATGCCGTTTCACACAAATACACAGCAGTAATAGCCTTGTAATGTTGGCCTAAACTTATGCCAAAAACGGGATTTCGCCCCTTTAGCGGGGCAGTTTGGAACATGCATTGCTCCCTGATTCTGATGCAGTTAAGTCCTGCAGTAATTTTAAGCGTTCCCTCGACGTACCTCTCAATCTCACTTAATAAGTACATGTACATTACAAAGCATGAAAGTATTACATATGTACGCATTTACCACTGACGCGGACCCGCAGAGCAACTTGTCATTTCTAATCTAGAGGAGGCCGCAATCTACAAGTTGATTTAACAGACTTTTATTATAAATACAAAATTCATATTGACATAATTCACAGAACGGGCATCTTCCCGTTAGATTTTTAATTGTATTTTTATTTGATCTTACTTATAAGGATCTGAAAAGTAGCGCAACGTAAGATAACGGAAAACCCGCGAAAGGCGCAAACTTGAAGACTTTTCTTTGTCGCGAGCTTCAGAGCTTCAGCCCTTTCTTAATTGCTTCTCTTCTTCATTCTTGTTCTTGTTTGTTTCTGTTGGTCATCTGCTCTGAAGTACAGCATCGAACGTACACATATTTTTATCGTGTCGTATATTAATACGAAATTCGGAAATGGAAACCCTTAACCACATCCGATTCAAATCCATGTTAATGTTACGGCACGTGGACGGTGTACAGTTTCTACCATGCACAATGCCACTTGGCACACGGATGATGATGCCTTTCTAAATTTAGACTTCGGACTTTGCCATTCATTTGCTCGCTAGCACGTGCCCGAGGTACTTAATTTGTAAGTTACATGTATATAAAAGTGTAAGCCCACACAATTTCTGAGTTATTTAAAGCATTCTTTTTCGTAACAGTCAAACAGAATAGTATTTCTCTTAAGAAGTAGAGATATGGATCACTTTGACTGTAAGCCGTAGGATAGAGATAGCAGGTTTTGACTTGTAGCAATTGGCGTCTTCCTATTGTTGTAGCGTTCTGAAGTGGTTGGTGAGATGCTGTTCTCACATTTTGTTTGCCCCAAATAGTTTGCCGTGAGAGCTTCGAGCACCAGGTCATCACTTGAGTCGCCAATAGCAGAGCATACATCTTAGTGCTATTAAAGTACATAATACATGTAATATTATTGGGCCGTTTTCGAAAATGCGCATTTTATTCACATTGTCAGAATCGGAAGTAGCGGGATTGGCCAGACGGAAGTAAACACAAGATGGTACATAATCGATCCTGTCTTTCATACAGTATACGAGAAGACTGATATCAGTGATTCTCAACATACAATTGCGTCACACTACATCCGTACATGAAATTACGCCAGAACATTTCAGAATCGGTATTTGTGGCGTTTGGTCTACTTGTTTGAAATGGTGTCGATCTCATGATATTCTGACCCTACCATGACGGTCTGTAATCCCAATTCGTTTGAGTGATTTGTCGTTTTTGTTACTAGAGTTCGTGAGTTTAATATAGACCTAATTTAATGTTTATTATTTACATGAGAAGAATGCAGTATCAGAAATACAGACTACGTTCGAAATTCCGAAATCTTATTTCATGCTTCGGCATGAACTAGCTTCAGTTGATACAAGGTGCCAAAGGCATTATGTTTAGTATTAATTTCAAGTTACATTCAGTATCCAGAAACCTTGAAGTACGTTCAATATTTAGAAATCTGGAAGTATAAACTCGCCCATCATATCAAACCACACCTCGGTCTTCCCACGCATGACCTTGCACGCGCCAAACCCAAACTCAGCTGACCCCACAAACCAAGTTGGCCTTCTTTTAGGTCGGATTAATTCATGTATTTCTGCCGTTATTGCCGTTACTTCTCGCCTTCACCGAAGTAGCCTGCGTAATTTCTTAAGCAGGGGCGGAGCACTATTTTTTTTTTTTTGTGTGTGGAAAGGGAGGGGCATATTGCATGTGTTTCTGCTGATGCTTAAATCTGTATGGTATGCACGTGGATTGTTAGCGAAACTGTTAGTCCATGATTAACTCTCCCGCCTTTTTTAATCCGCCCTTTTCCTTGGGGGGGGGGGGGGGGTCTGTAAATTCACATTGAAAAGACAAAACATGACATGTACATTCAAATTACAGGTAGAAATGTCGAAAGATGTGACAATCATTGCGCCTATCATTATGCACCCCGCACAGTTATGCACTGTTTTCCTTGACATAGATTCTCATCCCTGACGTCGGCTGTCACCTTTCAAGGCGGAATCTGTTTACGCTTGACTTTAGAGCAGCCTTACTTTATTTCAATGTGTTGCCCGGTAACAAAGGCTTTCGCCATTCTCATTCATTTAGTGCAACATGTAGTATTATCTATCATGGGTATTGCTGAAACAACAATGAAATTGTCACCCCTCTTCCCAGCGTACAAAAGATAACACGATCATGCACGTGTACATGTGTATATATGGTAGTGCTGCTCTCATTAGCGACACACGGTGGCTGCGTGGGTGGAGTCTTGGCACCTGATAATGACTGCCATCGCCATCTCCTTTGCTGCCCCATTAGTGCATGGAAGGTTTGCCGGGGAATGGGAGGTTAAATTCTGTAATTACGTAGCACATGTACAGCATTGTGTTTTACATAACTAACTTCCATCATTCACCGCCGTGCCGTTACATCTGTGCAAGGTTATCCAAGAACATGTGCGTACACATCGATTTTGCCAACTTCTTAATCCCCCTTCCCTTCCTCCTCCACCCTGCCCCCCCCCACCCTAATTTAACCTTTTCATACGCTCGGGCTCTGCCCCCCCCCCCCATACCCCTCGTACGAGTGCACGGCCATTAGAATAATGAATATCCAGGATATGGCAATGTTTTTGATGAGCTTATTGTGACAGTTTGCATTATATATATATAGATGAATATGTAATTCAACAACTTCATTTGGGGAAGAAAAATACATGTACATGTATGAACAAAATCAAATTATAACATCCATTACATTGATGGAAAAGCGTACGTATTTTTCCCAGACCCAGCCACACCCCAAGACCCCATGTACGCGTTTTACACTCTGGGGGCAAAATCATCCTCTCTGTCCGAGCGTACGTACTTTATGGGAATACCCTTCAGTTTATACCTCTGCCCGTGCCTCCAAAATGGTTACTGTATAATAGTGTACCAAATGCTGCATTTCGGATCTGTCTCAATCATGACAACTTGACCCAACACTGTCCCTTAATAATCAGAGAATACACAATCATGTATACATGTACCTTCCAAATATTCTTCGCCGCCCCTGAACATGAGTGCGCGCTCTGGAATTTACTCTTGCAGTTTATGAAGAAAGAAGCAGTGAAAAGGATCCGGTGTCATAGCTCAAGGCTGGTCTTGTAAATAACGGAAGAAGGGGGTGGCACCGCGGCTTGGAGAGACCTTTCATCACTACTGCGCATTTCGGTAAAAATAAACTTGGCATAGGCCAGTCGATGCATTATCGGCTTATGGTTGACATTTCTACAAGATAGAATTTCCCCTGCGTGTGAGTGAAAGTTCTGAGTAGCAGCAGGGAATTTGTACGAATAATGTGAGCAGGTGATAACAAAAACAAAGAAAGAAAGAAAAATCCCAAGGCTTGGCGACTTACAACACGACCTTGAAAATGAACATTCTAGGAGGGGTCTAGCACCAAGTCCAAGGTGCCCTCAGAAAAGCACAGAACCATTATAATTATATGTATTTAATACAAAGTGATGAAGGCAGTGCACGGGGAAATACGCTTAAGTTCCAGCAGAAATAAATGAACCATAATTAACATAATTGGTAAATCCGTGCTTCCAAACTTGGCAAAGCTTTCTTTACCAGTTTGTCTTAACTAAAGGATATTTTGTCATTTAAATTGCAAAATAATTATGCGAGGAGATTACTTCATAAACTTTTAAAACTGGTAGCACTGGTGGGTTTCATGTATACGGTACTTTTTTTTAATCGGAGTTTTACCAACACATGACCATGAAAGAAAGGCGTCATATACGTAATTTTTTTTTTTTTTGCGCCGTCATTTATAGAGGCTATTTGTTTGACAGCATGCACGTTTTAGCACCAAGAGATCAAGATTTCATCATTTCTCTTTAATTAAATTTAATCCTGCGTTGTTGTTTTTTTACGTATTTGGGTATTCGAGATAATATCGTCTAATCAAACTGTGGTTATTTCTTACTCTTATGTGTTAATAAACCTCTTAGTTTTCGTGCAACTCACCTGTTACCTGTTTTGATACATTTATAAGGTTATGGAGGTAATCTCCATTATTCATGCAGTTTAAATGAGATGATATTTTTTGTTAAACAAAATGGTTTACCCCGCGTTCACACCAAAGATCCGCTTTCGTTAACTTCCTTACGACTCACGAACGAATGACGTCATTCTTTATATCTCCGCTAGAAGTGTTCTCAACAAACTTACGAGAGTTAGCGGGAAGACTTATACAAGATGTAAAGATTAGCCTCGGCCGTTCGTGAGTAGTACGGAAGTGAATCTCTGAAGTGAACGCGGGGGTAGAAAGCCATGCAAAATAATACGGATTTACCAAGGGACACAGTTATCTTGAAAGCACGCACAGTAGTTCATTTATACAGGGTGTCCCAAAATAATGTCTACACTCTTTGGATCATTATAACTTTCCTCGTTTATTGGTTGTAACAATGAAATAAGATACATATGGTATCCACAGGATTTGTGTAAAGATTATCTGCCATCATTGGACACAGGTCAAATCTGAAACAAAATAAACGGTTTATTAGCTATTTCCTGTTAAATCACCAGATTTGACACCCATGGACTTTTTTCTGTGGGGTTTCTGAAAGACCAAGTTTACAGCAGAAGAAGCAGAACAATTTGACGAATTGAGAGTTGCAATTGAAGAACAATGTACCAGGTGAGATGGTATTTGATGCGTGCACTTCCATTTCTTCCCGTTATGAGATGTGCCTGGAGCAGAATGGATTTCAGTTTGAACACCTGAAGTGATGCAAGTAAAATGTGACATTTCACAATTTCAACCAAGAAGAGTTGTCATTGGAAGGAATTTTATGTGTTATTTTTTCTCTTGAGTTCCGTAATAAATCTTTACACAAATCCTTTGGATACCATCTGTATCTTGTTTCCTTGTTACAACCAATAAACGAGGAAAGTTATAATGATCCAAAGAGTGTAAACATTATTTTGGGACACCCTGTATACACGGGGACTATGGTAATAAGCAATTGTAATGTTACTTCAAACACGACGTACTTGAACAAAAACGCATACATAATATTTACGTATGGAAATAATATGCTGTGATAATTATATGTACAAATTATTTTACGCCACAGAGCATGAGAAAATACCCATTCTAACCACGATTACCATTCGCTCGACAATCTCCTTTCATATACCTGTATTACTCCGAGCCTATTTTGCTTGAATGAGTGTGAGAATTAAGTTCGTGTCATGTGCGATCGACAATGTTCCATTTCCACCCCTTTTGCTTTTTACAGTGCTGTAAAATACATTAAGTGACAACTCCAGAATCCGAAATATGTCATGATGTCAAGGTGCCCAGCTCCTCACGGTCAAGAGTAAAGTATTGACTTAATAGTGAAAATATTATTTTTACTTCAAAACTGACAAAATCTCTCTTTTTCTGGGTTACTTTAATCGTCGGAGACCTAGGCCCGAGTCATATTAATTTTTGTACAGATCATACTTTTATGCTTAAATCTGTTTTCCCTCCCACCCCATCTCCCTTCCCTTTTGCTCTCTCTCTCTCTCTCGCTCTCTCTCTCTCTCTCTCTCTCTCTCTCTCTCTCTCTCTCTCTCTCTCGCTCTCTCTCTCTCTCTCTCTCTCTCTCTCTCTCTCTCTCTCTCCCTCCCTCCCTCCCTCCCTCTCTCTCTCCCTCCCTCCCTCTCTCTCTCTCTCTCTCTCTCTCTCTCTCTCTCTCTCTCTGTCTCTCTCTCTCTCTCTCTCTCTCTCTCTCTCTCTCTCTCTCTCTCTCTCTCTCTCTCTCTGGAGGAATTGTTTGTGTATTTCATTTCATCCACCCTTTTCGTGTCTATCTATCATGGCAAGAAATTTCCATTATCGTGCTTCTAAAACCTTTTTCTTTCTCCCGGCTGGCGGTGCCATGCTATGGGTCTCTCCCCTCTTTTACATTTTCATGACTGATTTTCAGGAAAAACTGATTGGGAGCAGGTAGTATAAAAATGATTAGAAGAAAATAAAGAAAACACAAACATGTACATGTAATTACGAAGGGAGTAGGTGGCTTAAGTTTTCACTGGCGTCAAATTTTAATTAGCATAGACTTATGTAAGCATGCATGTAGATTATAACTTATATAATTATAGCGGCTTTCATCTTCCACCCTCTTTTCTTTTCATTATTTGAAGTTGAATACGTGTCGGACTGATAGAATGAAATGAAAGCACACAGTACAGACGAGCTTTTAGACTTGATGTACGTGTGTCTACATTATTATAAGCAGATACTTTCACGCACGCGACTTGATGTACGTGTGTCTACATTATTATAAGCAGATACTTTCACGCACGCGACAAAATCATTGGGCCCATCTCATTCCCTGTCGTAAATACTGTAGTGCACACAGTTACTTGTACTATTTCCAGAAAACAAAAATCTGTGGGTCGAAAGTAAAACAAAAAGGATACAATAGACCATAACTGAGGGAACAGAAAAAATAAGAGAAGGGGGAAGGGGATTAAGAAGATCGCACGGCTGATGGTCAGGCATATACAAGAGAGGGTAGAGTCTGTCATCTAGAATCTGCGATGGTCAGGCATATGAAAGGCGGGGTAGAGTCTGTCATCTAGAATCTGCGATGGTCAGGCATATGAAAGGCGGGGTAGAGTCTGTCATCTAGAATCTGCGATGGTCAGGCATATGAAAGGCGGGGTAGAGTCTGTCATCTAGAATCTGCGACGGACAGGCTTGCCCATGGATTGAACATTCCTCTCTATCTTTTTCCTGCATTGTTATGAACGAAATGTCTTGGATAATATCGAACAGGTGTTGTATATTGACAAAACCAATAAGCAATCGAGTTACATTACACCTGGTCTAGAACTGTCATCCTAGGTATCTAACCACTGGTGATGGAGAATGTGAGGATCCAGGAGGCAAAGGACACACGTTTATGAGTAGCTTTAAATCTGCTAAAACTCCAGTGGGAGGAGAGAGTAGGAAATGCCGATCATTACAATGACAATATAACACATGCATGTGTATAAAAAAAAAGAAAATGATATAATATTTGTAATGATAGTATGGATTACTATAATCTTCCAGTACAAAAAATATTTTTCGTTTTTATTTGGTTGTTGCCTGGTAATGCATGTGGTTTCCTTTTTCTTTCTCATTCTGATTTCACTGTATTGATTCATGCTCGCACACAGTCCCAACCTTAGTCCGGTGTGTGCGTGCTTGCATGCAAGCGATATCCGCCACAGTGAAAATAGTTAGGACCGAATGCAAGGGCCTGAAAATCATTTTCATGACCATTTTATTGTATTTCTTCTTCTTTTTCTCCCCCCCCCCTCTCTCTCTCTCTCTCTCTCTCTCTCTCTCTCTCTCTCTCTCTCTCTCTCTCTCTCTCTCTCTCTCTCTCTCTCCCGCTTCCCTCACTCTCTTTGTACGTGTATTTGCCTGCCCGCCCCCTTTCCATGCAAACAATATGAAATATGTTTCAGCCGTGACAACACGAAATTCCATTTAAAGTGATCATGAACCATACCTCATTGAAAGTACCGATAAAGATACAATACAGTTATGTTCATCGTAGGGCCACAACATTCCAATGGCATGTCGAAGAGGCGTCACATGTCAAGATGAACTCCTTTTTATACTTCCAGTGACCTTTTTTACTGCAGTTTCCATCACTACTTATTGATCGTTTTGAGGGCTGAACATGTCGACAAGTTTATTTACTGACGAATTGGCTGCAAGATTAGAGCACTTGACCTGGTTGTAGGAGAACCCGAATTTGGATCCTGTTTAATTGAAAGCACGGTCCACGTTAACTAATTTGTTTCTTGATTATACGTGCACGTGAGAGGATCCGGCGAAATCGGGTTTACGGTGAAATATTTATACTTTTTTAAACAATGAAAATAATATATTTTTCTAAGACGATTTCATGCAAAACATTTCAACTCAATGCAAAAAAATGACTAAACTTTCATTGTTGATAGAAAATTGTTTGGAGGGGTTTTGTTAGGAATTTGGTCTTCCACCTTAAGCCCGATTTCATCACAAGTAAATGTAAGGCACACACTCTGTCGGTGGCCTGCCGGAGTCCCAAGCCAATCTCTTGTCCACAGTTTTCATTACGCTGAAAAGGAATGTGAAACACCCAGCGAAAGAAGTTTGTGTCATCTTTTTAGTGGCTGCATAGGCGCGACCGTTCGCATTAAGACCGTGTGCATTTTCTGACACAAAAATACATATATGTATATATTTTAATAATGTATGACTATAACACCCAAAGACTGTAGGTCACTAGGAGACCATCCAGATTTATGACATGGATGCAGCTCGCCCTTACAGAGTGTGAGCAAATCAAGGGCTGAAATACATGTACATGTGCAGTCTGTTTGACGAGAGTTCTCTTTCTGTGAAGACCCCCGGTACACGAGTCTCGCCAACCCAAGAGTTTTCATTTCTTGGTTGTTTGTATTGCCTGTGTTTGCTTTTAATCACTCTTTGATTCGTTTAAGGGATAAGACAATCTACAAGTCCCAGAGACAGAGCGAGAAGACACTTAAAAGGAATTAGTATTCACAAACAGTTTACAAATTACTGGAGTTGAGGAACGTAACAAATTAACTGACACCATAACAAGATTTGTATCTAATAGGCGAAAGTTCAAATGCCATGTCTACAACCGGGTTCTCCCTACTGTTTTGATACGTCAAGCCAGTCAAAATAAAGTGATAATGTATTCATACGCACGTTCGGGCGGAACTGTTTCGATAATGTGATGCATCATCACAGTGAAAAACTGAACACCTGGCATCAAGTAGTGTTTTGAAATGCATATGCGCATCTGGAACATTCCACTTGCAGATCGCTATGAAGATAAACACCAACGAACATTCCAACACACGGAATCAATTTTTTTGTGTGAAATTCCTGCGGAATCTTCTAGTATTTTTTTCCGGAATTTCTTAAAAACAAAACGAGCAACAACGGACTGTATTCTTATATTATGTTCGTTACTTGCAAATTATCTCGATAATGCTCACCTGCAAACGACCTTACCCATCCCCCTCCTGAATGTTGACACTGAGACCAGGCCAGATATCAGGGAAACGTAATGTACGAGATTGTGTAATCGCTCTCGCCCCCACAAATCGTTTTGCCCACACCAATTTCTTCTTAAGTGGTCAATTAATTTTGATTGTGAAGACAACGTCGGCGTGTAGCCTGTTACCAGAAAACAGAGACAAGCAGCCCTGTAGACACGTTTTGCACTGACGTACAGTTGAGAAATAAAAAACAAAACAAAACGCACATACAAACACAATTTAATGGAAAACATGATTCATTTTGGGATTAAGAACTGAAAACAACATCGAGCGGTGTCTGTTTTAACCTTTTGATTTTAGTGGAAACAATAAACCAAGTCAAACAAAGTGAAAGTGAAAGTAAGACAAAGAAAGAAAAAGGGGGAGGGGTGTTTAGAATTTTTGTTTTTGAATTGCGCACTTTGAAGGGTGAAATGTCCAAGCATGATACCATTAATATCCGCGTATTCTAATGATTCAGTTTGGTTTACTGTACAGTTGAAATGTGGGGAAAAAACCAAGAAGAAAAAGCTACATATTGCGCCCCTAATGTATTTTTGTGTGAAGTGTCACGTCTTCAGCGATCGTCTACATTCTTTACACGCATTTTTTTTTTAATCCTCTTCTTTGCACCCGAGAAATATACAATCCGCAGTCTCTGTTGAAATTATCTAATCTACGCTATGCTGATGTTCCCATTACTGAAGAATTCTCTTTAACAGGTGCTTCTTCAAGGCGGAATAAACGCGCAATTGGCGTTTCTGAGCTGGTCTGGACCCCAAAATGAAATGTAATGTCGGGCGTGGCATGTTGCATATCTGTGTGTCTGCAGCTCATTTTTTGCATTTGTCACGCTCATTAAGAGTCTGTTTACACATTCTCCAAAGTAAACTTTTCATGCCTTCATAACCTTAACGTGGTCAGAACTGGTGTGCATGAAGTGTATGCCGACAGCGTTGCCAATTTCAGTATTTGCATCAGTATAGAGCCTGTGACATGATATACTGGCAGTGTTCTTTGTCCTGTAGAGTATTTGCAGCTTACAAACTGGCTTGCAGGCCTAAATAGCGCTCTGTTTATGATGACGTGCATTACCAGGTTGTGCAATTACTAATTTCTATCAAGGAATTCATGGTTATTACAGAACTATGAAAGAGAAATCATTTCATGTATGAATGGCAGGATCTCGAAATAATTTGACGTTGAGAACGAGAGCATTATATCCAATATTTGAGTAATTTGATAGGACGTAAAGAAAAAAACAAAAAACAAACAATAAAATGAGAGCTTTTTGTGTGCAGGACGACACCGGAACTTCAAGTATTGGAAATCGTTCGTGATCAAACATGGTACATGTTAGTTCTGGTCCTGCAAGTCGTTAAATAACCAATGAATGGTTGTGTACTAACTCCAGAAGAAAAAGGCTGTCTTGGACACACTGTTTATTCACAAATCTAGGAGCAAAGTTTTTCAAAAAAAATGTTTTCGCGTGAGCATTTTTCCTACTTTCTTTAATTCTGTTTTTTTTTTTATTTGTTTATCTCTTTTTCGCTTTTTCTATTACATTCTGTCTTCATTTTTCTTGCTCATTCTGTGAACTGTGTGTCCACCTTCATGTCTGTCTCTGACAAAATATAAAAACCGCAGTTTGCTTTGTATCGTTTGGGTTTTATTTCTCACGCAGGGTTTCGCTACATACAACTTTTTCTTTTTGCCCAATTTTGACATTTCTTCATGTCTGTCTCTGTCTGTCTCATTCTGTGTCTATCTGCATGTCTGTATCTGTCTGTCTCATTCTGTGTCTATCTGCATGTCTGTATCTGTCTGTCTCATTCTGTGTCTATCTGCATGTCTGTATCTGTCTGTCTCATTCTGTGAAGTGTGTGTCTGTCTGCCCGCCCTTATCTGTCTGTCTCATTCTGTAAATCTAACTGCCTATCTGTCTCTGTCTGTCTCATTCTATGGATTGTCTGTTTGCCTGTTTGTCTCAGTCTCATCCTGTGTACTGTGTGTCCATCTGCCTGTCTATCTTCCTGTCTGTCTGTCCGTCCTTCATATGCCCTTATCTGCACTTAATTCCCATTATTATATTGGGTGCATCATGGTCATCTCTGTCAGTGTCAGCCACCACCCTTCCCGCTTTTTCCCATCTCCAGCGCCTGCTTTATTCCCCTATCTGCTCCCTAACCCTATTGCTTCCGGAAAGTTTCCACGTGAGACCTAGAATTATTTTCTGGTGTCACTGAAATGATTGCAGTGACACAGGATACAGAGCGGATATAACACCACAGAGGGGAAAAAGTCAAATGCTGTTACACATTCCAGGAATACTTCATCATTTAATTTTTTTTTTTGGTTTTATCCATATCTTTCTCCTTTGTTATTAATTTCACAGGCCCTAGTTGATTGTTCATAATTGAACCTTTTTTTTTTCTCCCTTTCTTTTTCACACACCAAGGTAGGACAGCCTTAGTTGTTCCCTGGAAAGAGATAACATCAGTGGCTAACCCAAATCCCACAATTAAAGAATGCAATTGTTTTAACTGACGTATTGTCTAACTAACATGCGGTGTATGTAATTGCGGTTGAAGTGGAGTATGTATCACAACCGGAAATGCTCACGGGATGCCCCAAATTAGGAAATACAACTGTGTCACACCAGAGAATCATGTACAGAGTGAAATCATTATTGGTCGATTTGCACCGCTGAATATGGGAGGCTCCACGAAACTATTTGTGTTAGCATGGGGCGGAAAGTAGGTCGCGGCGGTAAACAATACCCGTCAGCACATTTCCACGGTGAGTAAGAGCTTACAAACGGCTCTAAATAGTTTCGCTTTCAGTAAACCCAAAAATATGAACAAACCACAATAAATAGATATGAACAGTCTCTTTGGTAAAATGGCCTCTTGCAATTCTTGTTTGCGGTTTGGCAAAAATAATTTCTCTGTAAAAATACATACTCCCTGATCACACTAGATAATATTATCATTAAAATTTGCCATCCGTGTGCTCCCACTTCGAGTCGAAAAAAAATGGTAGAACGACCAGGAACAAGTCTTGTCATATGGACCTGGGGTGAAAATTCACGGTGGCTTGACAGAGATTTTATTAGACTGTTAGAGACTATTGATTGGATTTGTGAGTACCCATGTATTTGTAGGTTTGAGGTCTTTGTTTTAGGAAAAGGAGGATCACTGCCGTCAGTATTTTTACTTCGCTGTTTTTGTTGTTGTTTGTCTTGTTTTGTTTTATTTTGTTTGTTTCTTGCCGTCTTCTGCCAAGTCCTGGCTTCCTCTTCTTCTTCTCCTGCATCTTTATTCCCCTCTGATTCAGCACTGTTCTTTTTTTTTCTTCATCTTCTTGTTCTTCTTGTCCTTCTAGTTAGCCCTCAAAGGGCTGTTGCCGCGTATTTGTATATATGCCCGCAGAAACCCGGTATATTAGTAAATTTCATTTTCGTTTTTGTTTGTAGCTCTTTTTTAAATTTGTTGTTATTTCAGCCAGAATGACAAATGGCTTCGTTTGTTACCTAAGATTTCTGGGCAGTTCAATTAGCATGATAATTGAGAGTTATCTGTACATTATCGAAATGCCACTTAATTTACTTGTAAACAAAACATGAGGAAAAAAACACATATATACAGCCTGCTTATCCTGAATGGAAGAATTTTATCCCTTTTGGCTACAGAACATCTGTGCATTCCAAAAGTCCCGGGGGAGAAGATTTATTTAATTATCCTCTCTCATATCTCACCTGCCAGAATTGCAAACTGCAATAATACATGTATACTGAGAAAGAGAAGAAGGCGAATCAGTGATTAGACTGGAATTCTGTAATCGAAGTCGCTTCCGGGATCGAAGATTTTAAAGGCCAGAGATTCGAGAAAGCATTCAGTGAATGTAAAATATTTCATCATTTAACTATAACGTGACTATATCGACACGGAAAAGTATGTGAATAATGCTAATCTCTAGATGAGGTCGTGCGTAGGTGAGGAATTCAAAATGTTCAGTGAGTGCGTCATGAAGCAATGTTTTTCAACTTTTTTGTCCCGCGCCCCACTTCAGTTTTCTCAAACAACGTGAGCCCCACCGTGATCGGACCATTGCAGTATATTCCTACGCCCCATTCTGAAGTCCCATGCCCCACCAAAATAATGCCACGCGCCACCGGTGGGACGTATGACCCACCTTGAGAAACACTGTATTAGAATGTAGGTTAATGGGAGAGAAATGGATGCCTTTCTTGATATCAATATGAAGCAAACTTTCAATTGATATAACATTAAATTCATATCTTTCCTCGGCTCCGACTTTCGCAATCTCTGTGAATAATACCTATAAATATATATTATGCATGTCTACTATTCCTATCGAGCTCAAGTGTGGTGATGTATTTATCATTGCCAAGACAAAGTCATGACTTTGCATAGCTGATACATCTTCAGGATGACATGCTTCGATGCACGCAGTAACTAAAATTTAAGAAGTCATGATATTCTGCTTTAATACGGGGTCACTTAGCTTATGGGTTCAGAGACGTTTGTCTTTTCCACCGAAACTTTCAGGATTCCTCTGCCACCAAAGCATAGACTCTGTCCGAGACACAGGGTTCTATAACCAGGGTATTTACGTTCCTTTTTTTTTAATGGCAGTGGTCGAATCCGCGAATCCCCTCACCGAAGGCTCGTGCTACCCTATACGGACAGTGGAGTTACTCGGAATCCCAGCCGGCGACGGACGCTTTCATATATATATGAACGGTCGTCATGTAAACAGTTGTCAAAAGCGGCGGGAGTAAATACTGGTGCCTTTAACATTAATTTCTAAAAAAGTTCATACCATTGCAATGACCTTCCATGTCACCATCACCGAAAAAACAGACACTCTACTGCTTACGTACATCTGGCGTATGGTGGTGCTGAAATACCCCTCTTCCCCATTCTCCCAATGAACAGAACAGCAACAGGCTAAGAATACCTGACCGTTTTGTACTGTCACTGGTGCTTAATGAATACCTTTGACCCTGCAGCTGTGAGCAGTTTAAAAAATATACTAACTGTATGTTAAAGCTTTATGAGAGAGTATTACATTAAAGTAATTATTTAATATTATATTCATGCAAAGTCACAGTAAACCATGCTATACTGTATTTTAACGAAGGGTGTTCACGTATCTGAAAAAAAAAAATATCAGCAAACGCAAAGCCTCGCATTTAATTCCATCAGCATAAATTCCTAGCACAAATACTGGAACCATTAGTGAGATAAATAAACAATAAATGATGGAGAAACGAAGAAAACATGGAGAGGCTGGTTGATTATACACATAAAGATAAAAACACAGAAATGTCCAAAGCGCCACGAGATACAGTATTCAAGTGTGGAAAGAGCAGAACAAGTATTAAATGTCCAATGTAACATAAGATTTTCTTGTGGAATAAGATAAATATGTAAGGCAACTGATGAGATGTGCAGATCTGGCAATAATTTTAATCCAAATCATAGGGCAATTTTAATGACAAGACATCAAAGAAAAGAAAAATTTTCTGAGATCTACTTGTTTGTATTTAAGGGATTCTCGACAGCTGCAAGATTAGAGAGAATGCATTTAATTGTTTCACTGATTAGAACTGTAACACTTTGAAGAACAATGTTCTTAATCTGTAATTCAATTCATTGTTGTTGTTTTTTCATTGATATGTATAAAACATATATGATATATATATCGATGGTTTACTTTCGTTAAAAAATATAGGCGTTGGTTGGCGTCCGGGTAGAGTATTTTTCTGTCAATCTCTAATTATCTGTTTTGTCGTCTTGTCTTTGTCTAGACATTCCTTGTTCATCATTATGTTGATATACCTTCGTGAAGAGGACAAGCTCAGTTCTAAAATAGGCAAGAGATGTGTCACATGCAAGTAAAGAGTGTCTGGAAGTGTCAAAGGTCATTCTATTTGCTCGTGATCAGAAAATCAAGTAGTGTATTTTAAAGATACTGTGCTTTATTTATTTAGTCTGCATTATCGAGAGTGTTAATGTACAAATTACCTATGAAATCAATAAAATCAATAAAGGATTTTATTGGGGGGGGGGGGGTTAAAGTCTGAGTGAAACGCTACCTAACGAATAAGAAAAGCTTATTAGTACACAGAAATAACGATCACACACCCACGAGTGCACTCACAGATATGGCGCACCGAAGTATTATGATCTGTGTTATTAAAAGCATATATATACGTTGTGTGTCATGTGTTTGACCTTTTACCGACTAGGTTACCGCGTCACCCGAGCTGAAAAGCAAATATTCAGGTAGCAAAATTCGGAACGGCATTCCAGTGTCATGTATTTTAGGAAACCTTTGTCCAGGCTTATTGCAACTGGTCATGTTTGTTGAGAAAATAATCTTTTATGAGAAAACTTTTGCTGATCAGCGTGATAAACATGAACCTAATCTTTAAGCCGGTATTTTGATAGTGATGAACAATCTCATTGTCGATATAATCTGAACCTCGGTTATCTGTTTTAGTGAGACGAAAGTTCGCTTAAAAGCAAAGCGATCTATACTTCATTCAGTTTCTTCGCATGTGCAGAATATGAAATATATCAGTACAAATCAAACACACAAGAACAACAAAAATGGGCAAATCAGTTCTGTTGTTAGCAAAGATTAGATCCAATAGATCATTAACATTGTCTTACGTATGCGGATATTTATTATGGGTGTAAGTGAGGGATATGTTTGAGATTACGAATGTTATAACTGCCCAAGCACAAACAGGTGGATTGAAGAAATCCGTGATTGTATCTCGCGCTCATATCGAGTTCGTGATTGTACCACGTGCTCATCTGTACGGTAAAAAAGCATTAATTATGTGTGCGAAGAGGGGTAAAAGTGAATGAACGCAAAGGGTGAGTCAAAGAAGGCAGACCGAGGTAAAAAGGCGATAGGTTGTGTTTGTTCGTAAACAACTGACAGTCGGCCTCTCTCCCTCTTTCTCTCTCTCTCTCTCTCTCTCACATACACACACACACACATACACACACACACACTCTTCCTCTGGCTCTCTCTCATTTCCTCGCCCCCCCCCCCCCACCCTCGTCCCAGGCATGCTGGTTATGTCGAATTTGAGTCTAAACAAGCAGTAATTCTGTCACAAATGACTGGCTTGTATCTGGATAATCAAGTCATTTCGCAATCCATTGGTATTCCAATGAAGACAAAGCTGCTATTGTTAATGTTCATGAAAATTTAAGTCGGAAAACGTGCCATATCTCTACAAAGTCTGGATAAATTCTTGCTTTTGAAACAAGTGAAGAGAGTATAACAGTTCCTAAGCTAATTCACGTTGAAAGTAATTTACGTGGAAAGTTTCCCCAGTGCAGAGCTGGGGAGTGGCCCAGGAGTTGAAGCGCCTTGACCAAGACACCATAAAATGTCATTATGATCGCACCCTGAAAGGTAATCTCAGTGGAAGTTTGTTAACCCTATAGGCCCCACCCCCATTTCTACTTGTGGGAAAATTCTGATTTTGTGAGAATTTGTTTTTGGAGACATAATTAGTGAGTTTTCATGACCATTCGGTTGATTTAGTGTATAGTGTACGAATTACCAAAAACTAACTCTTCTCGCCTTGAGTTGTTGTGGGAACTGCAGCCTAGTGAT
This sequence comes from Onchidella celtica, assembly GCA_963931925.1. Classification (NCBI taxonomy): domain Eukaryota; kingdom Metazoa; phylum Mollusca; class Gastropoda; order Systellommatophora; family Onchidiidae; genus Onchidella; species Onchidella celtica. The sequence goes on from OZ007567.1 coordinate 31,559,322, forward strand.
ACATGTCTGTGCATTACTGATGGTACATGGGGGTAGAGAGTTAAGTGCTGTACAAATTTTAGTACCAATTACAAAAATGACATAAATGGAAAAAGTTGTCTCAGAAACAAAGATTCTACATTTTGAAATAACTTAATTTCGGCGAAGTCGAGCTAGGGGTGATGTAAGGACGCATCGTTTAAGCCGTGTGGGTAACGGACTGGATTTCCTAAGTTCATACCTCTTATACCACACAAGAACTCATGGCATCTGTTCGCATACATCATTAGTGTCATTTGCCCCAGAGACGCCAACTTCCATTCCCTCCTCCTTGCCCTCTTGAGTCATAAGTTCTTTTAAAGACAATTATCGGCCAACATGATCTTCCCCCGTTTGCTTCTAATATAAATTGTCAGTTTCCAATTTGTTCGTAATTGACGGGCCGAGGTCACTTTCGCGAGAGGCTTTTCTGAGAAATGCTCTGTCTTTATGCCAGACAAACACAGAATATTAAAATTTGCTAGAAAATAAACTGGTATTCACCTGGTTGGTTGTATACTCTGAATGCCATTGTTATTTTACACAGTAATTACCTGATGGCAGGTCTCCTGTAGGAAGTGCCTTACGGATTTAACCATTTAGTTCTGTGAGATCCCGCGGATACATCTATTGACATTAATTACATCCACTGACATAAGTCGAATTCATTATTTTACTGTTACAAGGTAATGGCGCTTGGTCAGCGAGCCGCAGAACAGCACAATGTCCCATGACAATACTATTCGATTTTACGCGGTACTAGAAAATTCAAGTTTTAATTAAAAACACTTCTTGACATTTGTGTGGCCAGGTCTCGTCTAATATTTTGCATTTTAATAGGCTTTTACAGAGAGAATTTTACTTTTCCACACAGTGAGAACACCTGGCAGTATTTTTGCGTCTCCACAATCACCCAGACAATGCCATTTATTTTGATTCCGACGTGAGAGATACTCGAATTGAGGACTGTCAAGGAGTGCAAAGACGTTCCACCTGGTGCTCTTTGTTTAAAGTCTTCCCAGAGCTTATATAATTTCCAGCCTGAGTACGTTTGTGTCGACAGTGACATGACACCTATGGTTTACATGTCAGAATGACCATAATCAGACTGTGACTTTTATTTTTACACTCCTTGTCAAATTCAGACTCAAAATACCCATTCCCTGTTTGTTCCAACTAAACGGGACGGTTTCCATTAACATAGATCAACCGTGTCACTCTACATCATTTACTTTCCGCATCATTATACGGATGAATGTGTTTCCAAGGGATCTACTCTGTCTCACCAATAGTGACGTTATATCGGAATCAGAATCTTTATTTATCTTGGACGAGAATTTTGCATTGGTCAAGCATCAATCAGTAACACTACAAAAAATAAACAAATCCTGGACACATCAGAAACAACAGGATTAAGTCCCCACAAGAACAGTGACAAATAGAAAATATCTGACTCTATTGAATTCGTCCCTCTCTGCCACAAACATTCCCAAATAAATGGGATTCAAAGGCTCGTCATGGGACTGGACACTGGTCGAGCATAGCATTGCGCTGTGTGCTTCGAGTTGCCAGTGCAAGTAGTCATGACGGGTTGCACAGTACAAAATGAGGGCCTAATACACAGAAGCTATTCTGGCAAAATTACAATTAAACACACGAAAGCATACTTTCTAATTTCATACGAGCAAACAGTTTGATGATTGTTCAAAAGAAATGCTCTTTTCTATTAATTTCCCTTATGAACAACGAATAGGGTTACAGGAACGCTTCAAGGTGACCGATTTCTTCTCAGCAGAGCAGAGATAATGAGCGGCCGTTCCGCATCTTCAATACCGTAGCGGCGCTGGACCCCGAGACAAAGAAGGTTGTTGTATGACATCATCACCATTGAGTGGGTGTGGTGGAGGCTGCTGAAGCTTGAGACCACGGTGTCCTGAGGTAACTACCATTGGTTACTAACAGGCTTAGATCATCTCGGAAAATAACCAGGAGTGACCCTACACGCCATGAAGGTCAGCGTGCTGTGAAAGACAGATCTACCGCCTGAACAGACACTGTGTGAGCACGTTCTCCTGTTGAAAATACACTGTATCAAAACCTGACTCCGCAGTATCTATCTATCTATCTATCTATCTATCTATCTATCTATCTGTCTGTCTGTCTGTCTGTCTGTCTGTCTGTCTGTCTGTCTGTCTGTCTATTTATTTGTCTGTCTGTCTGTCTGTCTATCTATCTATCTATCTATCTATCTATCTATCTATCTATCTATCTATCTATCTATCTATCTATCTATCTATCCGTCTCCCCTTAGGCACACGATAAAAATACGCACATGCTAACATAAGAACTCTACATTTTACAAGGTTTTGGTTTGGGAATAGTACGAAGATAGATATTTTCATCAAGTAACAGCCAAACACAGACTCCGTTCTACAGTGTTTTAAAATGAGAGAGGGTGGAATCGGAACTTTTTTGTCTTTAAAATATAGCAAATTTATATATTGTATTCGTAGTTTGTTAAAGTATTCCTGGGGCAGAATTTTTACTCATTTATATACCGGAGGAAGCATGGACATATTTAAGGACAATAAAATATTAATTCCTACAATTCTGGTATACTTTATGTATTCTCCTTGCAAATCGAGACCGTGGATCAAATTTCAGTGATGGGAGGAAGGGAGAAGAGGTAAAGATCGAGGAGAAAAGCAGAAAAAAAGTTTCACCACGTATTTTCAGATGTCTTCAAGACGCCAAGATCTCAGTGAGAATGGACAGACGGCTCTATACTCGCACACCTCACAAGTACGTCTAAGTGTGAAGTGAATGGCCCATATTTCAAATGTGTGCCTTTTGACATTAGAAAAATCCCTAATCTGTTCTGCTTTTTCCCTGCCATTGCATGAAACTAATCTTTAACGTGTGGATGTATGGACGATCCTGAATCAAGCATATTGTCAAAAAATGTTTGTTTTCATGCTGTCAAAACCTCTCAAGTTTTCAAATGTCATCTTAACCTTCTCAGCAATGCAGGATGCTCCATACAACCTGGGACAAGCTTCGTGACCCTATCTTGGGTTGGTCTTAAGTAAGTTAAATCCAGTGAAAATCCGGAAATTCAACCCTACCCTCTCTGCCCCAAACCAGTCAAGATGTTAACGGCCTTGGATAGCAATAACAACAAATGGTAGATATCTCGTCACTTGGTATGCTTTCCTCAGCGTGTGTATACATTATTGATATACTCAAGTACCGCGGTGTGAGTTTTTAGTTTAACATTTAAGCTGGTTTCCTTACATGCGAAGTACATTATTTTGGAACTCGACATTTTGCTTACCTGAACTCCCACGCTTTTATCCTTAGCTGCATTTCTACTCTTTGTCTCAGCGGTCCTCCTTCCCTCTTCACGTAGGCCTATCAGTGCCTACGATTTGTAGAGCCATCGGAGTTCGTGTATTTTAATTTTATCAATGGAAAATCCGCTCGTGAGAAAGAGCGGTGGCTCTAATACCAGATAATGCTAAACAAACTTTTGACCTGTATTCCGGAAATAGAGAATCATGACATTGCAGATAACATTTGAAAAGAGAATATAATTTTTGTTTCTCAGGAGGGAAATCTGATCATCAGTCTCAACGTAACCTTTGTTTACTGTATGATTTCATCAACAATTTATTTGGTTTCATTCATGTAGAGAAAGTTGCTACGACTCTGAGGTGTATCAATCAGGCAGTAATGTTGCTCCACTATTAAATATAATATATTTGTTTTGTTGCTGTTGTTGCAGTTTTTCGTGATTTTCATGTTTTGATAGGCGCCTACGTTATTTGGCAGAATTAGAGTGACACAACCCATGAATGATATGGTGTGATTTTAGTGAGTGTGAATGATTGACTGAGTGAGTCAGTCAGTTAGTCAGTCGGCGAGTGGACACTGAACTTGTCATCTGCGATGAAAAAAAACAGGGGTGGGCCGGGGGGGGGGGGGGTTTGACTCCTCATACCGCTTGTTAAAGGGCGTGCATCAAGCGAGGCATATTTTTTTTCTCTTCCTTTCCGCTTTCCTTTCGTATTAAGTAGTGAAAGAAACACGAGGACCGCCAGCGAGATAGCGCGTGCGGTGTCCATCAGCCCGAATTGTTTTCATATCTGTTACAAAGGGCAACGAGGGAAGAAAGAAAAATCAAATCTGCATGCAGCATATTTGGCAACCCAAGTATTCCGTCTTCCGGAGTGGTTCTAGAGTTTTTGATCATTTACCAATCCTTACATATTAATTTATAATAAATATATAATAAAACCATCAGTTGTTTATCATAATTTTTAGATTTTAAGTTTCCCTAGACAGACCCAACAAGCCATGTAAACTGTCCTGGTTTTTTGCTCGACACCCCACATCACCCACAGTCAACGCTCCCTCCCCTTTCCTCCAATAATTGATTATTCAACTCCAATTCTACTTTATTAGACTCTCCTAACATTGCACCAGCAAATAACCTACAGAATTACAATTGCTTGTGACTCGTGCGGCCAATGAAATATAATTATTCAATGGTCTCCCCCGTACTGAGATCGCCTGTCCTGAGCATGGATGGGCCATCCTCTCCCCCAGAGAAGACCTTCGCAGCCACTTTTCACAGCGGAAAGTTGTGAAACCCAATTTTTGTTCCCCAAAAGTCATTGGATTTCTGAGCTTGTTCCTAACTGTATCTAATCATATCTGAATGGCAAAACTGGCGCTGTTCATTCTGGAAGTTTATTTCTATGGCTTGACCTCTTTATTCTTGTACTTTGTTGTCTGTCAAAGCCTCTGACCAATATTGTTGCAATGAGATTATTGCTAATGCTCCTGTTTTGATCACTCCAGGCTCTCCCCTCCCACTAGAATCAACCAACCTATTTTGCCAAATGGATTTCAAGATCAAAGGACGCCCAGAAGTAAACAGACGTACACAAATTATTTTTATCTGCGTTTTGTCAGAGTTCAAACATATTTAAAATTTAATAATAGTTTCTGAAGCTGATTATCTCATGGATTTTGCAAGTAGTCCTCCCTTGGTGTAAGCAGATGATATGCAATACGTGTACTTGCCTAAACCCTTGATACTTTTGTGTGTTGCTTTGGAAGGTTAAAGGAAAAAATCAACAACAGAGGTCAAGGGTCTAAAAAATTTAAAGGTCAAACAAGAGAAGATTTGGCGCATTTACTTGGAAATTTCTGGGTATTTTCTGGCTTTGGGCGGCAGTGGAGAGCAAGACACTCGCGAACATTTTGTCATCCCAGCTCTCACCTTTGTTCGAGTGAGGCCATTCTCATGAAACCACAAGACATGGAATTTTATTGGACTGACCTGTGTCTGGCCCAGGGTACCACCTATTCCATCCCACCCCTCCAAGTAGAAAAAACGATTCTAGTAAACGTGATGCCACAGCCTTTGGGGTTTCATGCTTTATTTCCTACTGTACAGTACCGCCCAGCTACTGAATTCTGCTGGTGGTGGTGGTGGGGGGGGGGGGGGGGCTGGGAAACTGCACCGATTTTACACGTTTCGACAAATTGGTGGACTTCAAAGGGCTCATTTCCGCGATCTCTCAACAACACATATTTCAGCAATTGCAATGTCTTTACCGGAGGAAACGTTCGCGTTTGAAGAGTATTTGTGGCATTCATTTCCCCCACCTGTCTCATGTTTGGTTCCTGTCAATCTAAGTCTCTAAGCTCAACAAGTTGGTAATTATGGCAGGCTCAGTCAGCATTGTTTTCAACAGAAGCCAACACCTGTTTAAAACACTCCATATTCACATTAATGTGTTCTCCTACTATGTAATGACAAACGTGAAATGATAGTAGATTCTTATGTAAAGTTGCATTGTTTTATGTTGGACTTTCAAGACGACACGCTCTGAATGAACCAACGTGAGAATGTGTGCATCTGTGTGTGTGAGTGAAGGTCGTCAAAACAGAGTTGCAATAGCTCGAGCCTGTTACGGAGAGCTCGAGACCAAGTAGGTTATAATATATGTAGATCATACAAGCATGAAAAGGAATTAAAAAAACACACATTTTCCTAACGTAGATTGCAAGTTATTCAGGACATGTTATTTGCACCATAAGATGCAAAACCTTTAAAAAGCCACTGCGTCACACAGGCGGGGAAGTCACTTATGAAGACATGTAGCCAATACCTCGATGAAAGAAAGTCACCCAGCTCAATGTAATTGTCTACAGGTTTCCCAAATTTTAGGGAAGTCTTATATTTTTCCCACGCTGCAGTGAGTGCACTTCCTTTTCTTTACCTCCTCTTTCTCCGCCCACTCGCCCCCTCCTCCAAATACGGCTTCTCTCCATGGACATTATATACACAAACAAACAAAAATCACACTAACCTTAGAATCTCTTGTTTGCTTGTGTGACATTTAAGCGCCGACACATTTTGTTTTCTAAAAATTAGATGGGGACACATCGAAACTAGGTTAAATGTAGACGGGACAGTCGTCAGCTTTACTTTTTTTGAGAATCGTTTGGAAAGAACGATGTAACCCACGAACGCATTTTTTGTTCTTTTTTTAAATATTATTATTGGTTTATCTGCCTTGACCTCTCAGCGGTTCTGCTCGTATCATTCATTCTTTCAGAGTCTGTGTCTGATACGACAGCGAATGTTTCACGTTTGCTGTCACTGCATTTTTTACTGAATGCATGGTCTCTTTCTGGTGTCATTTTCAGAATTAAACCTGAATATAGTCTTAGCAATCTCTTCGTGATGCCTCTGCCGGAAAAAGAAACTTACCGTGATACTGGGAGTAGAGTGACGTGTTTATTTTTTCTCCTGGTTTTGTAAGCACATACAATTACTAATAAACACTCAAGGTACAAATATTAGCTCATGGTGAACGTTTGGGCTCCCTATGAGAATCAGTGGGAGGGATTTGGTGCTGTAAAGCATCACTGGTAAATATAGAGGTTAAACAGCCACAGTAAAACTGTTTAAAGTAAAATAAGTACTCTAAACATTATTATAAAAGCAGCAGCGACACAACCAATGGCAGGAACTATATTGAAAAAAAATCACTTTATGTGCAGTTCATTAAACTATATTTCTAATGCTTTAGGTATTGGTGATTTTGAGGCGCTAAATCTGCAAAAGCAATTATAGCTTTATAACGGTTGTAAAATGTTGTTATCTCTTGATTAGAATAGGCTGTAAGGGGACACATGAACCCCATGAACCGGCGAGTTTTTCATTCCAAATGTTCACCCATTGCTTCATAAATGTTGCAAAGGACAACTCCCCAGACGCTTTCTTCCTTTTGCTTTTTGTGACGACCATGAGGGCATACTGTAGCTTTGGCAATGTTGCTGCTGGAGTTGATTGAGTTTGGATATGGGGAAAACGATATTTCTGCATGTTTTCTTCACTTTCGAAGTCTTGCTTGCAAGCGGCTAGGGAGGAGCCAGCACCCAGTCAACCTTGAGGAATACCACATTCTCTGGAGGGTGTCGTTGAAAGGCGATAGTCTCTCAGAAGTAGTCATAGGATCTTGTACGCATTTACTGCATTCTTGACCTAGAAAGTTCTTAAACAATAGTAAGTGTGACTCTAAACTGGGCGTTACATGCCAAGTACCTGCTACTTATCACAATATCGGTATATTCTGTATTCTTGTGTTCATTTGAGAATTCCAGGTATTTCATTCTGCGTACAATCACCACCATGCCTGGTACATTTTAAGCAATATCATAGTGATATAGCTAAACAAAAGCAGTTATATTACGCATGAATCCCACGTAGTGTGTGCACCGTGGAAATGGTCCACACATTGTAACGTAATACGTGCTTCAGATACGTCATGGCAATAATCTAAATATATATATAAAATTTAAGAACATTAAGTCTATTTATCTTATTCCTATTTGTAACACTGTTTAGAACATACTTTGATAGCAAGAATGTATAACAGTAACAAGAATTAGCCTATAGAATAATTTGATTAAAAACTTTTTGGTTGTTTGGGGGCTGAAATTTTTTACTTACTTATTGTTAAAGGGAATAAAGCTGCAAAAATGTACCATACAGATCTTGGGGAAAAAAGGATTGCAGAATATTTTATCTTGGTGCGGAGATAGCATAAGCTAAATGGACACGGGTACGGTTATGAAGACATGTTCAATAACATTTAATGATGCTATCATTGCATTTCATCACTTACTCGGAGTCAGTTTTAAGCTTTGTTCGGAAACAACGAGTTTCGGACAAAAGTTGGAACTCAAAATTTAAGAAATGTATACATTAACAATGGTGCCTCAATACATTATGGGCATTGTTGACCATGATTATGATGGTCTGGGAGTCAGGGCTCGAAACAAACCTATTTTTTAAATTGTAACCATTTAACATGTTCTCTGCCTAGATATGATACACAATTTCCTGAAATTCTGCGAAAGCAACGAGGCAAGAGCCATGTGTGACATTTGAAAGAAAAACTGCATGTTGGCGGAGTTATTTTGTCGTTTTAAACATGCCTGTTAAACATTAAGTTGATGTGGGACAGACTGCCACCCAGTTGTCAGCAGTCCCTTGGCGGTTTTGCCCGACCCCTAACGCCGGTGCCATGTACTTTACGACCTCTTAGAAAGTCTCATACCGGCAATGCCATTTCCCTCAAATTGTGGCAGCATCTGCTGAGGGCTACGCTGGAGGACTGGGTGGCCTCAAGTCTTTTCTGTGAGACAGGGTAAGCGAATTCACGTCTCTAACTATCGAGGTTTAAGGTGGAAAGGATACTCAAAGATACCGATGCAGCTGGAGGGCGTGATCAGTTAGGATTAGAGCATAGCAGGAACACCTCATCAAAACTGAAGGTTAGGCGGGAAAACACCCCCAAAAACAAACAATCAGACATTAGTATGTTTTTCATCTGATACATGTACGTTGAGACATAAACGTGATGAAGCTGCTGAAAGGAAAATTGTGAATCTGCGGTGTTTTGGTGACTATATGAATAGCAGTTTGTATCAGATGCTTTCTTTCGAGCTGGTCATGGATTGTTATACAACTGAAAACGGAAGATCAAGCCACAGCACGTGCGGACCAGCTCAGCTGCAAGGCTGGCTTGTTAGACATCTGACTATAGATAAAATGGAATAGTTTCCAAATGAAAAATTACATCTTCCTACTTTCAGAAACTAAACCACCATTAACTTTATTGCCTGGCTCCTGTTGTTTTTATTTCACATCCTATCATCAGCTTCATAAAATGGCTTGCTCAACCTCTGCAAATTCCAAAATAGTTCAGCGTGTACTATCTTAGTATAAAAAGCATGCTACAGACGGCGTACGGAAGAGTGTACCAAAATGTTGACTGCTTACACAAATTATATGCAAGAAAAACGTTTGTTTGGTAAGATCCCGAAACCGGCCATTGAATGTTTTCTGCAGGCCAGGCTCTCAGCAGCTGCACGCCAATGAAGCGAACACAGACTTGGGCGGCATAACTATATGGACAGCGATATCTATTTTTGTTTAGCCACTTTTCACCTGGTCTGGTGTTTGTTTATATTACATTACCGACTCTCGTATAGTTAAATAGCCAGCTATGACTGTTTGTCCTTAATGGCAACCCCCTCTCCCCTCCCAAAACAACCTCCCCAAAAACAAGACTTTCTCAGAAAGATGTGGTTTTGGGTGTATTACGGGTTTGAAGATCCGGCTGAACTCCAGTGTACACATAACTAAACCATATCGTTAGTCATCCAGAATGTCGGAAAGATTTTCATCTCCCGCTGACTTCGTGATGTGTTTTTGGCAAGAATGTTGGATATTGCTCGCTTTGACTCGAACAGTTTGGCATGTTTCATAAAAGAATATTTGGCATTTAGCACAGGTTTCAGTTGATGACTACACTGTGGATGACTTCATCATTCTCGCTTGTTACAGTGTTTGCTGACAGGACCATTCCGCTGGTTTCACTTTGTCTACCTTTTTTTTTGCTTTCTACCGGAGATAACCTCTCGCTCTTCTTTTCTCCGTCCCCACATCCTCTATATCCCTCTCTCTCATGCTTGCTTTTGTTCATGCCCCCCTTACCCCTCCCTCGGTATTCTTACATATGAAAACAATTCCTACACTAGTCCAACCACCTCAAACCCCGGTAGGAAATATATTTTAACGTCGCCACTTCAGTTCGAGAAACGCAAAAAAATGGGGCAACAACTGAATTTCATTGCTTTTGAGGTTGAGTCATCGAGGTAATTCCATGGGTAATTCCGAAAATGCGTTTCAGTTAATCTTAACTACAAGCGGCACAAAGAGACGGAAAGTTCCAATGGTCGACCGCGTCGGTGTTTCTTCCCCACCGGCGACGGCGATACGGGTGTTTGGAAAAACATGTGAAGGCAGATGGGCGGACAGACAGGCACATAGCCAGACAAATAGACAAATGGACAGGCAGGCAGACAGAAAAACAGATGGGCGGACAGACACACAATAAGAGAGAGAGAGAAAGAAAGAGAGAGAGAGAGAGAAACAGATAATGGTTGTTTGACTCGTACAGAAAAAGACCCCAAATAGTATGCCTGCTCTATGGACGTAACATTTTCAAGAAGAAACAGTTGCATGACTGCAGTAAATGAATAAATACATTGTGATTTATGAAGTAACTCTGTACCATGTCAAGCTCTCTCAAACAACAATTATACAAAAGAATACAAAATAAAAACGAAACAAAGCAATAGATAACAAAATCAATCCAGGAAACTGCGGTTCTGATAACAATTCACTTTCGAGAGTTGTGAAATAAGTGCAAAATTGTATCATAATTTCAGTTACGATAAAGAAGAAGATTGACGAGAAAGAAGAGGAGAAATTGGCGTAGAATAAGACAAAAAATGCCAGCAGGTAGTTTTCCTTCTCTCCGGAGACAAAAACTGGCAGTCGAGACGAAACAATTGCTTGAACTTGGCACAGTGACAAATCTATTTATTGTTGTTCCCACAAACATGAGATAAATCGCGACCTTAGTTCTTGCTTATTCTATGAGCATACCTCCATTTTAACTGGAGATATTTTAGTATGTAGGAGAAATGCACACTTTGGCACTTGTTTAAAATGCTTTGTGGCACTTGTCAAGCTGTATCACAGTTCCGATTTATTCTTCTAAATTCCGTACCGGTATCTTAAAACTAAAGCCGCAAAAGTTTTAACGTCAAATTTCCCAGTATTGCAAAAAATGGAGCTGGAACCAACAAGAACTAAGGTTGGGAAATGAAGAAAATTAATCAAGTAAATAATTATGATGATGATGATGACGAGGACGGAGGTGCATCAAACGAAACCACAATTCGATACCCCTTAACCCCGATTACAATAATTAGAGAAAGAGAGTGATCCATTGAAGTTTAAGTACTGCCCCCTCCTCCAGCCCACTGTTTACTCTATGTTACCGGAAACTGCCTGTCTTTCCATTGCTCACAGAAGCTTACCGGGGAAAAAAATACAAATAAACAGGTTCGCGCACACAGACGCAGGGCTACGACATTCGTATAATACAATGATTCATGGGCCCTCTTGAATCCCTAACGTACATTCTGTTGGTGGTCCAGGGCGAGACAGGTTTGGAACCCCTCGCACACGAGGGTGAGAGGAAACGCATGTTATGTTTAGGAGGAAATAGGAAGCTTTTACAGTGTACTCGGGTGTAACGTTACCCAGCGCAGGTCTCCTGCCATGCTAGATGGTTAATTACGTCATATCACCTCCGGGGGATAGTTTTCCCCTTAGCAGCTATAAAACGATGGGGTTGTTGTTGTTGTTTCCCTAAATGTCACTGATTTAAAAAAAAATTATGTAGGAATTAAAGTGTGTGTGCATTTTCGTATCTACTCCAGGTCTCTGTTCTCTGCCTGTACAAGAGCGTGTTAAAATTAGATTAAAATGTGTCCTTCTCCAGCAAAATACATGTATTATAGTTCAAAATTTGTGTTGACGATGCTACCCCGCCCCCACCCCCAGTCCCACCCCTTTTCCTGCTGTTATTCCATATGATTTGTGATATTTCAGGACAAAATGCTGTTTACTGCATTGTTTGGCATTCAAAATATCACCCACTGCATATTAATTAATTCGCTTGCTTTTTTATGTTATGTTATGATTTGATATGTTACCTGCTTTTAATAAGTATCAAGCTGATTTTTTTTATTTATTTTTTTTGTGAACGCAGCCCTAGTGGATTGTAGAGGCAGGTCTATTATTGGTGTGTGCCATACCTTGCGTAATGTGGCACATTTTACACATTATTATAAACTTGTAGAGGCACATTTCGTAGCACATAATTTTGATTTATTTTTACATGCCAGTCAAGTCAAACCTTTTAATTACATAATTGCACAGCGTCTTGCTTGTCTCAAATCCCAAAGTTCACGCTGAGGATTACCAAATTATGCTTTTCGTTCAGTGGAACATGGGCAAACCAGGCTAAAGAGTTATAGTTCTGATCTGAAATCGGAAGTTCACGATATTTAAGTGTTCACTGGCAATAAATTCATGAAAATCATGACTCAAAATGAATTTCAAGAATCTCCAGTTCCAAATGAAGCTCTGGGCGTTGATACCAGGTGTCAAGTTATGTTGCAAAATAGTGGTGTCTCTTTATCAAATGCTTCTTTCTCTTAATCAAAATCAATCCCACACGAGGCGTTCTGTTATTGTTTCTGCTGCTGTTGAAACCTGTAATCCGTCTTTGTTCACGGACCAAATTAATGAGACCGAACGATTAAGATTAGATGAATATTCATAAAAATTCTGTGCTTGGGAAAGTAGTTTGATTTTCTCTCCCCCCCCCCCTCCCTCCTTCTCTTTTCTCCACTCTTTTTCCCATTCGAGCGATGACGTTCTTTGCCACCATGTTTCTTTCTAAAATTTGGTGTCTAAGGAAAAATCTTAAACATTAGTTGATTATCCTGCTATCGCAATATTTGAGCCGATCTCTCGAAGTGCTTCTCTTGAAAACACAGCCGTGACATGTTTGTGGCCGGCCAGTGGGAAATTGCTTTAGCGATCAGATTATAGCCCAAATGGAACATTGTTAGAGGGGACAGGCCATTCTTTTTGTTATGTCTGATGACAGCGATCATACTGGTCTGTCGTCTAATGCCGTGTCGCACGCCACAGCATGATATTGGATGTCATGCAACGAAAAATAATTCTCTCTGGGTGTTAATTGAAAGGCTTTTGCTCGATATTGTAAGGATCTCATAATTTGCGTTTTGTGGCAATTGCACCAGTGAAAGGCGGCTGAGTCACTCTGCTTTAACGCTCGAGGTGACAATTCTACAGATTCTGGGCAACGGCGAGCGTCAGCATACATCTTGTCTGTGTAACTGGAGAATTGTGACTTGTGACAATAAACAGAGCATGTGCCGAGCGGGAATGAGCTCTGCGTGTCGTCATCAATCTTACTTTAACTCTGGCAGTCTCTACCACATTCTTTCATTCACTTTATCTCTCCAACTTCTTCTGTATCATTTCTTTGTTTTCAGTGTTTGTTTTAATTTTGTGTTGTTTTTATTTTTTCCACCGTGCACTATTTATTTCTGAACTCCGCAAACTTTACAGTTTCCCCAAATCACGTTATTCATGTGCTTGTTCCTCATGTCAGCTGTGGATTACGTACAAATAGTGGCTGAGTTGAGAAGATGTCCTATGTTCGTGCCATTTGATCACACTTTCTATGTGTCATGTCTTTATGTTGGGTATTCTGGGCTTGTTACAAAAGCTGTTAACTCAATATGCCTTAATGGGGTTATGGGGCTGCGAATATGTACGAAATAAACATGGTGGACAAAGATAACTGTGCCCTGGTATTCCGCACCCACCCCCTTCCTCCTATTCCTTTTTTCCGTCTCCGTGTTTCATCATCACTGCTTTTCTGCATTAATTTCTGGTCTTTCTTTCCTTCATTCATTCTTTCTTTCCTTGTTTTTCTACACACACATTTATTCTCGGATTGTCTGTCTTTGGACTTAAATGCTCTCCACTTTTGTCTGTTTTGTTCTCTTTAAAGCCGGATTAGTAATTCAGACGAACTCATCTTAAATGAAATATTCTTCCCCATCTGTCCAAACTCTTGCCATGGAAAGAAAGCATTGAATAATGAATGGCGCGGTCTAACAACATCACAAAAGCTGGGTTTGCTTGTTTAAATGAAGCAAATGGGCTTTGATCTCACAGTTGATATTTCAGGACGAGGCATGTGGCGTAGAAAACAAATCCAAGCTTAGATGAAAGCTAATGTGCAATTATGAGTTCTTGATTTCGTTTCGCTGTGGCAGTGTGAGTAGGAAATTTAATAATGCCATAACGGCAAGGGAAGTAATGTTATAACGACAGGGGAGGTAAAACAAGTCGCCCTCTTCTTTCTTTTCGTTCACGTCTTCTTCTTTATTTTCATGTTGTTCTTGTTGTTGTTTTTTCACTGCCTCCGAGCAAACTCACATGGCGCGTATCGCGTATCTTCTTGTCTTCGCCGAACACTTGAGGATAGCATTGAGTTTCAAGACTGCACACGGCGGACTCTCGACACCCACTAAACTGCTCTTAAATGAAGCTGTATGTTTGGGCATTTTGTTCCAAGTCTGTACACTGAAATTACCAGCTCTGCGAAACTGGACAAAATGATGGTTACTCCAGGTGGTGACTTCAGTTTAGAAATATTGTTCTCCATTTTCTGCTGTAACATCGAATAACATTACTGTCTTTCTGACTGTGTTTGAAATATTGTCTTCAAATATAGATCTTCGTTTTATGTCCTGTTAGTCTAGCTTACACTGTTCGCATTGCCGTTTAGCCATCCACGTTTTCAAGGCATATTATTATTATTTTCCGGCATTAATTCCGGGACCCCATTGATGTCTCAGACTGAAATCCATTTCCCACTGTCTTCTCTATCGTGCAAAATGATTTGAGATGACTTAAAGGTTCTTAGTCTGAAGCTGAACCTCAAATCAAAATTAAAATCACGACACCCATAACCCATAGCGGTTTTTTGTGTTGTTGTTTTTTTTTTTGAATCTCTGTCACCAAGTCCTGGAACACTTTCTCAACATTCCATAGCCACGCTTTTCTGCATGCGATTTTTTGTGTCTGGCTTTTCTCATGCTCTGGCAACATTTAATTTTTATTTAACACTTGTGGAAGAGTGAGTAAATATCTGAAAATAACAGTATTTTCTTTTCCCCCAAAAAATTGATTAAAAATAAATTTTAAAAAGTACAAATTCCGAAGAGCAACTTCAACTGTATGGAAACCTTTCATTAGTTCCTCCACCTTTTGTTGATGTGTTTGAAGTTGCTGTCAAGTTAACAATTTTTACAGCATTGTTTTATCCAACTGCAAATATAACGAAATGAACAGCAGATATTCCAAGCATTTGTAAGTAAATTTTGCTTTTGGTGAACCCGCTTGTTCAGTCAAAAACGGGGTTCTAAATAGTTATGCAGATTTTAGAATTTTCATATACATTTTCCTTTACCTATTTTTTCTTTGCCATACATTATGAAAAGTAAATTCGCTAAATACTACGACCTTAGGTCTTGATTGTGCTATCTCTATTTTCTGGAAAAAAATATGGAGATCTTTTAGTATGTAGAAAAGTTACAACAAATACACACTCTGGCACTTGTTTAGAATGCGTTGTGGCAATAATCAAGTTGTTTCACAGTTTCGATTTTTATTCTAACTCCCTATCATAATATTCAAGCCGAAAATGGTTAACGTCGAATCTGTTGGTTGTGCAGAAAGTGGAGTTGGAACCAACGCGAACTAAAGTCGCGTTTTTACTTATTCTCGGCGCTGGGGTTTAGTAACTGAGAATAGATATTTTTTACCATTACTGAACAAAAAAAGAAAAGACAGCATTAATCTCGCCCCGAGATTAGCACGTTATTAAAGGTACAGTAAAACTGCTGATTTGGTAAAAAAAAAAAAAAATATATAATGATGATGATCAGGATGTCTCTTTACGATTCTGCTACCTTTCGGACACACACATGGGGTTGGCAGGTTGACAAGGGTCAACGTGCGGACTCTCTCTCCCCCTCTCTCTCTCTCTCTCTCTCTCTCTCTCTCTCTCTCTCTCTCTCTCTCTCTCTCTCTCTCTCTCTCTCTCTCTCTTCCAGGTACCAGACACGCTCAAGAACTTGTTTTTGTACTTGTCAACTCGTTGACTTGTGTGATTCAATCAACTCGACTCCGCGCGCTTCATTGCCTCCTACTTAATTGTTTCCCTTTGACATCATTGTCATGGCCGAGTTTTTTCCCCCCGTACTGCTATCTACTGGCCAGTCCGTCTTATGACTTGTATTGACTGTAGGAGTGTTTTTGTTATCTCTCCTCTTCTCTTCACTCCCGCCCCTTTCTCTGTCAAAACTAACCTCCACAGCGAATACTCCAAGGTATAATTCAGTCTGGGTTGAATAGGAACAAAGCAATGCTCGTCAGTCAGTTAAAAGACATTTCGTCTATAGTCATGCTTACAAAGGAAATTGAAAACAAACACAACACCACAAGGTATCTTTACTTGGGCTATGATAAACACAGTGCAAGACACCGAGACAGCTGATTAAGACAAAGAATGCATAAACAAGAGAACATGATGAACCTTGTAGAGCATAAATCCAAATCTTATAAATCGGAATAATTCGGAGAATTCAGGTGCCCAAGCTAATTTTTATTTATTAGAATAATATTTTCTATTCTATAAAAAAAATGTTTTGTTTTGGGTGGGGGGGGGGGGGGTGTCAATTGTGGTCATTTAAAGACGGGGACGGTACACATACTTCGATACAGTAGTTCAGAGTTAAAAGTACTGAGATAATTTTACTACATACTGGAAGTTATTATTCAGACAAACCTTTCAATAATTTCATTGTCGTCTGCAGGTGATATAATGACCTTCAGTGCATGCTGGGCGGCAACAATTTTTTGTTTCTGTCTTGTGATATATGTTCGTCATGCCTCATATAGAACTTACATACAGGCCTTTATTAAATATGAACAGATGATGGCTGGCCAAGCACCAGGGAAAGTTCTTTTTTAACACCAGGTGACAGATCTACAGATCCATTCCAATTTTTTTATTTTTTTTTATAGAAAATGCAGCTTGTATACAATTAGATTTGTACTTTTTTCTGTCATACTCTTCAATTTTACAAATCAGAGATCATAATGCGTGACACTGCCACCAGTGGCGGACCTACATTTTTGGGACCCTGCCTGAAGATTGGGTCTCCTTCTCAACTAGCAACAATGGAGCCACATCCAAAATTCACTAATTTAAAAAAAGTTTCCTCAGGGCCCCTCCGGCATTAGGGGCCCTGAATCTTCAGCTTCATTAGTTTAATAGTTGACCAGCCACTGACTGCCGCCCAGAGCCGACATGTCAAGTTTGTGGACATGGATTTTTTTTTTTTCAGAAGAGCAGAGAAGGGAGATTCACTTGTCTGGACAGAGGTTAGCAGATACTGAGAATCTAGAATGGTGACCCTGGTGTTCTCTTTACAATAAACGCCGTGTTCGTTCCTTTCATGTAGAAAAATATTGTCTCAAAGTTGGGCAACAAGTTGTCCTTGAAAATCTTAGTGCTTTCATTGTTATGAATAATAACAATTTGTTTCCTGTCTGGGGTCCTTGTAAAGGATGTTAGAAAATCCCGGATCACAAAAATGATAAAGTGTTAAGGAAATTACTCTATACAAGAACTTTGATGAGGATTTGCAAATCACACATTGTCGCTGACATAATTTACGGTATCCCGTATGCATTAAAGTGTTCTCAGCATAGATCTAGCTAGCGCTCAAATACATTCTTGGCAAGAAGTTCATTTAAAGAAAAATAAACAAAATGTGAAGCCAAGCATATAATCAGTAAGAAGATTTATAATGCAATTTGCTGTTTTATGGCATGCTGAAGCTATCATTGCATCAGATGATATACATGGACAATTCTGGAAAATGTCCCGTTGATATAATACAGGCGGGCATTTCGGTATGCCGTAAGAGATTATCAGAGAACTGCTTACTCGAGGCCAACAGCCAAACAACACGACTGCAGTGTGCAAGTTCTTGGCTCAGATCTAAGGTGCAACATAACGCTTTAAGCCTCATGCCAGCCACGCTGGAATAGAGATCTGTAGTCTGCTGACGGCCGGATTAAGTAATCAGTGACTACTTGCTGTCGACGGCCACACCTCCAAATAGTGGTCAGTCTGGCTTCGAGTTATAGACCAAGTTTATAGTTCCGGTATGCACGCTGCTTCACACGCTTAAGACAGTAGCAAAATGATAGCGACAAAGACTGGCGTTCCGTTCCAATGAAAACCAAAACAGAATACGAAGCAGCGACTATTATCCACAGATGTGATGGCGATCGTATTATACCTATTTTTACACTTATTACAGAATGACTCGACTGAGACCTGAGTTTAAAGGATCAAAATCGGGTGGGGTCGAATCCACCCCCAGACTTACTGGGCACCTGACCAAATCTGTCACGAGTGAAAGTGATTACACTAGTCTATGTGGTCAGCCTAGGTCAGTTTGCCTCATTACTTTTAAATAAGTTAACTTTGGAAGTCTGTAGATTTATTTGTTGTGGTCCACCGGTGGCTGTGCAGTGTCTCCTGATAAGCTATGCAATTATTATTAATTAGCACAATAAAGAAGATAATGCACAAGGTGATAAACAGAGAAGAAAACAGAAGAGATAAGAAACATCTTAACAAACAAACAAACAAAATCTAATTAATTTGCTTTCTCTCTCAATAAGAACTGAACAATAATTGCAATGCAACATTTGTGGACAATACAGTTAAGATTGCCCTAATTAGCCCAGAGATTACATTTTGCCGTTTTGTTCAGTCAGCGTAGGACAACATAAAGCTGGATGCACATGAAAACTGGATTTTCCTTAGATGTCTAAGTGCACTTTGTGTATTTACTATTAATATCTGCATTGTCATGTCTTTTGTTAAATTTTCTTAACACTGTGTTTAAGGACCATCACTCAATTTCAAGGGTGCATTGTCGACATTCCGTCGCTACATGTTTCCCGATTGTTCTCTTGTCCTGATCAACAATACACGTTTTTTATTTTGTTGTTTTTTGTTGTTTTTCTTTCTCCTGGTATGTAGTATTAATTATGTCCTCACAGACATTCGTAAAATATTTAAGAACAACAACATACCAGGAGTGGGAAATGAAAACAAGCTGGGTCAACAGAGAGAATAGAGAAATGAAAAATGGATAAAGTAAGAAAAGGAAAGAATGAGAAGACGGAAAAATAAAGAAAAAGATACGAGTGACATACAAAAGGGGCAGATGTCTCTAGTGTCGGAGCTCCCGTCTCTTCACCCCAACTTCAAATTCCCCGGATCCGCCGCTGATAACAAAACATATATACTTAGGGCTATAGCATTAAAACTGATACATGTTCACGGTTTCCACAGTGTAATCAGTGTATCGCCTCTGTCTTGTCGTCAGTGCCGGATTAAAGCATGGGCTTTATGGGCTGCAGACCAGGGGTGTCCACCAGATGAGGGCCTCCAGAGTTTAAGTGAAATTATAAATACATGTATGCAGACCGTATTTTATTTTAATTTTTGTTGCAGGTCGTTTCTTAGAACAGATAATATTATTTTTATGAAAATGTTGATAGGTATTAATAATTTATATGATATTATGTTGTAGAAGCTGAATAAAATGATTCCAAGAATCCGAAATTGATGCTTATGTTAATGAGGACCTAACAGGAGCCGACAAACGGGTAACCCTGCCCAGCTTGTCGTTTAGTGCAGCGGTAAATGATTTGCGTTGTAAATGCGTTTTCATGTAAAGCATTCCACATGATTCCAAGACACTGTCATTTATTTCATTTACCTGGGCAAACAATGAAATAAGAAAATGGTAGCATTGACTTTGATTTAATCAAAGGTACTAGAAACAATAAAATTTGACAGCTAGGGCTTTTAGCGTGCACAGATTTCGCACTGCCACCTAGCGGCGAATGCGCGGAAGTAATGAACAATGCAAATATTTTACAAAGCCAAATAGGGAAAATACTGAATTTTGTTCACTGTTCAGCTTTCGCTGCAGGCCTTGATTGGCGTCACTTATTTTGTAATATTAACTTCAATCGCCATGGGAAAACCCTGGCTATTTTTTTCATTTTTTTTTTAGTCGCAGTAGCACTGTAACAGATCAGCATCATTAATTTATCATTATATCAAGCATTCTTCTCATACTGTTCGCCATGGGCCCCGCCCCCGCTCAGCGCGAAAACTGTGTGCACGGTTTTTTTTAGAGGTGCGAAGAAGTGGGTGTCTCATGTTATCGTTTCTAGCATCTTTGATTTAATGTTACACGGTATCAAAATTCATCACCGGAAAAAAGAAACTAAAAAGTGTC